>WNWU01000041.1:12600145-12697755 GCA_012654045.1 Ptyas mucosa | reverse complement strand
ATTTATTTATTTATTTATTTATTTATTTATTTATTTATTTATTTATTTATTTATTTATTTATTTATTTATTTTTTATTGTTATTATTATTATTATTATAATTATTATTAAAATTATTATTAAAATTATTTGCCAGAATAATCCTCAGAAGAGCCTAGGAGATACATTTGTGACCTGTCAGTTAAGCAGTTGGCTAGCTAATTATCTTTATTCTATCTTATTCTGACTGGCAATGATTTTGACAAATGCTTAAATACTGAATTTATATATTAGGACATAACTCATACATAGTTTGAATGCCAATTGTACAAGAAAGAGAGAGATTAATCTTTTGGATCATACATTAAACAAACAGCGTATTGGGAT
Organism: Ptyas mucosa; assembly: GCA_012654045.1. Lineage (NCBI taxonomy): Eukaryota > Metazoa > Chordata > Lepidosauria > Squamata > Colubridae > Ptyas > Ptyas mucosa. Next base: position 12,697,390 of record WNWU01000041.1, on the reverse strand, counting down.
CAATTCATTAAAATGCCATATTTTGTGTGCGGCCAGAGCCCAAATATTACAAAATGCAGTCCCTTATATGAACAAAACAGTGCAATTGAGAACTACAGTACATACATAGATCTGATTGAGGTAAATTGTAGAGGGGACACAGAAATATGATTTATAATTCTTTTTAGTTCTGCCTTTTACTCTGTTTTATTACACATGGCCTTATCATTGTTCTGCATTTTATATTCTGGTATGCCCTAGTTTGCTAATCAAAAAAGTGTGATTACAATATTAAAGGATAGGCATTAGGGAGAACAGGAGAGAAAAAAGTCACATACTTTACTATGCAATCTCCCCTTTCTATTGGTCAGCTGCTGCTACTGCTCAGGCTGACCAGATTTCAGAGCTTTTGATATTTTTTAATTCAAGAGTGCTTTTTTAGCATCCCTGTGGTATCCCTGTGGCCCTTAACTAAGGAAGTCTTTAGAACCTAGTTAATTCCACAGCTATTTGGCACAGAACTATTGGTTCTTCCAACTGTCTGATCATCAGAACCCAATCCTGATTTAAAGTGGTATGCCACAGTATAAGCAATGGAGAGCATAGAGTGGAAATGACATTCTTTTAGCAAGTGGTATCAAACGTTGCACTTTGACACTAGCCGTATCGGGTACATTTTGTTTTTAGCTTAGGCTTGACATTTTCTAAGTAATGGTTTGCTTCAGGAAGATTAACCTCCCCCCCCGCACACACACACAAATAGTGTTGCATATGTTACTTAAGGAAGTTGGATTTTTGTATGAATGGAATAAATAGTTGACTTTTTGAAGTTTAGCATCAATACCTGTTTGGGCTATCGGTTACATTTGGCATTTTGATCAGGCCCAATCCATGGCAAAGCACTGAAATAACAAATGACTGTATGCAGCCCACCTTAACCTCCATTCAGCTTGCTCTCATCATTTCTCCCTTTGTCTTTTCCAGGCAGATGGGCTCCCTTCCAAATAGTATAGCCAAGCATCCTGTTTGTTTTGTAAGAATGCTAATGGGTCTCAATTGTGGGCCATAGACATTCTGGGAAGCAGACATGAGGCTGACCCTTGAGTCTCCTATTTGAAAAACATTAGATTTTTTTAAAGTCCAGGGATCAAGCACACTGGGGGTACAGTGACAGAGACAATAAAACTGAGTACTATGTTTTGGTTGTTAAGTGCATCTCATAAAGTACTTGGGAGAAAAATGGCAGCCATATATAATATAGGTTGTCCTCGACTTACAACAGTTAGTTTAGTGACTGTTCAAAGTTACAATGGCACTGAAAAAAGTTATGACCATTTTTCACACTTCTGACCATTGTGGCATCCCCATGGTCACGTGATGAAAATTCAGATGCTTGGCAACCGATTCGTATTTATGATGTTTGCAGTGTTGTGGGATCATGTGATCACCTTTTGTGACCTTCTGACAAGCAAAGTCAATGGGGAAACTAGATTCACTTAACTGGATTACTAATACTAATACTGCAGTGATTCACTTAACAAATGTGGCAAGAAAAGTCGTAAAATGGGACAAAACTCATTTAAAAAATGTCTCACTTAGCAACAAAAATTCTGGGCTCAGTTGTGATCGTACCTGCATCAGACTACCTGATCTTGCAAGAGTAGCATGCAATCACCAGAATATTTACTCTAATATAAAACAGTTCTAAAGTAGAGGGCAGAACTGAAAAATATCTAGTATGTAAGGTATTTCTATATAGTACAATATTCTTAGGTTTATGCATTACTTGGTTCCTTTACTGGATCAGCTTTCTTATTTTTTAATTAGAGATATGTTTATCTCTCCCAGATCACATGTATATATACATATATTCTTTTGTTGGGTAAATGGAAGAGGGAATAGTTAATGATTTAACAGAAGAGACTGCACAGCATATCTTGAACCCTACTTGCATAATAACCTGAAGATTTTATACTGAAAGAAATATTCCAACAAGTCTAGATAAGGTTATTGTGTTGTCTGCTTTAAGTCCCAAAGTTTTAGTCTCTTCTTTATGGGAATTACTCTATCCTTATTCAAGGCCCAATGACCATTGAGCTTGCCCAATACCAAAGTCAGAATATCTTATGTTGGGCCTTATATGTAACAAGGGTTCCAAGAGAAGTCATAGGTATCAATGAAGGCGTAGATCAAATGCACTGTCTGATTCAGGTGTTCTGTGTTTCCCATCCATTATTTGTTTAGTTCATTATAATCTGTCAGCAGGAGAATTAATATAAGTTTCAGAATTCTCACTGCTTCTTTTCTTATACTTAGTTTTAAGTATTTTATTTAGGTATTTGTATTCTCTATTTCTGTCTCTGTGACAACCAGACCAGGAAATTGTAAAATGGATAATAATTGCCATCTCCATCATGCCATCAATGCCTGTTCAGGACACTGGTATGTTAAAAATAACAAACAAGGTTGTTTAGGCATATATATTAGTCAAACATTTCCACATGCTTATCTGCAAAGCTGACGACAGTTTAACTCAAACTTTATAAAATGGCCTTTCTTTTGGGATATGTAAAAAAAAAAAAATTAACCCCAGAGGTTCTGTTTTCTGAAAGTGTTTAATCATATGACGTATTTACATTTTGAAACCATATCCTTCTATATTCACCAGTGATATAATCAGCCATGTTTGGCAAATATGTATAAATGGAAATGTACATTAAAAAAAGTTTGCTTATAAACAAAAGGCACAGACTTGCAAATATTAACCTTCAGCATATGGCATAGTCTCTGGAAAAGACAATTAGTAGGATGCTCTTATTTTCGAGAGAAATATCAAAGGAAAAAAAATTGAAGTTGCTTAAAGGCAACTCTTTCAGTGTTTTTTATTATAGACTGATGGAGAATTATTAGAAGATCATGTTATAATTCTATTGCCTATTTCTGTTTCTGTCTATGTTATTAGTAAGAGAAAAAAGCTATGGCTGCAAAGCTTGCTGATGGTAAGAAGAAAAACAGAGCTTTACAATTCTTGTTCAGATATGGAACTAACAGAGGACCATAAATTAAGCCCCATTTCAGAAATATGACAATAAACTTCAAATAGATTGCAAAACTATTGAGTCTTATTTTTTTGTTTCATTCAGTAAAATTATATCTTGAGAAACAGGAACAGCAATTGTCAAATTATAGGAGAATTTTATCTGTCCATCTGTTTTTACCATTTAATAAGAAAAAAACCCACTGCATTTGAAGTGAAAATATGAACATTATTTAATAACTGATCCTCTGTAATAAACAATTTGAAAATATTTTACAAGGAATCACACACACAATATTTTACAAAGATTTTAGTCTTTTTTAAAATTGTTCAACTCTTCTGTACAAAACAAAATTAATGTAACAAAAAAATGAATTATTGGAAGAAAGCTTTTTAAGTGAAGAATGATAGGAATAGGATTCAAGCAGCTATAAGAAGAGCAACTTGATGTTTTATTTTATTTTCTTAACTTAAAATATAATATATATTTATAGATATGTATATTTTTCATTTTTTTTCTCAGATGAGCAGCACCCAACTAGACTACAGATTTACATACACTCCTGGTAACACAGCCAGCCATCTGGTCAAAGCACAGTTCCCATATACATAACCAAACACACACTAAAAAGCTACAAGCAAAATGACCTTGTCATTATCAGTAATCGCCTCCTTGTCCCACTTTGGAATCAAATTTTCAAGATCTTGTCAAGATCATGGATCTCCCCCTTCCTTTCCTACCTCTCTACCCTACCACAAATTTTGTCCAAACTGATTTTAAAAGGAATTAGGCATGTTAGGTGGTTTGAAAAATGACTACATTTCACCTCTGCTAATATGTCTTTATATGAAGAAATCAGCACATAGGGCCAATGGAATTTATTTTTACACAGTCTTTTACTTTTTCTAGAAAAAAAGTTTCTAAATGGGATTGACAAGGTCGAAATAAGAGTCCCTTGCTCTCTAGAGACTGTACTTTGAAGATTCATTTTCTCCAAAGCATTTTTCCTACTTCTCTGAATTCAGGAAATTGGCTTAATCCAAGTTCATAATTCTTTGCGTGGTTAATAATTACATGAGATTTTCTGTGCTGACGCTATCATGTCAACTGAATATTCATTTTAATTCTTCCAGTCTCATCATATTTTACTTTTTTTAGAACTATATTTTCTGCTTTAATAGCTTTGGATAATATTCTATTTCTTGCTTGGTTTTTTCGTACAGCCTGTGAAACGTCTGATTTCCTCAGGTGATTGAAGCAAAATGGTCATGCTCTTGGCTTCCTATTTCCCAACATATCTTCCTCTATCAGTCAATCAGCATCATCCATCATCAGTGGAAAAAAAAAAGACTGGAGGAAGACTTAATGACAATATACAAGTGATTCTGACTGGGACATAGCACCAACCATTCAGACTCTAAGATAAGCTGCAGATAACACAAATTATGTGAAATGGACATTCCAGTTTCTGTTTACACAACCATTTCAAAAGAGCTGGTTGTTGCCTAACTCTGCTTATATTTACATATACATCTGAAGAGCTCATTTTCAGAAGGCAAATTTTGCTACAATAGCAGGGAAAGAGCAAAGTATTTCTGTCCAGACCTGCACCTATTGCAATATGATTAGCTCATGCACAAACATTGATCTCACCCGCCCCAATCCTTTCTCCCAAAATTGGAATCATCAACTTGGGTTGAAAAATGGACCATAGTTTCGTCTTCCAAATGCAGATTCTCTAACTCTGGAAAAGTTTGCTCAGAACTTTGCTTAAAAGTTCTGAGCAAAATAACAGAAAATTCTTTTCTAACCAGTGGTTTTTTGCATATATCACAACTGAAGTAATTGGAGGCAGGGCAACATTTCTCTGACATGATACTCAGTGATTCCCTGACTGATAAATGAAGAAGCTGAATCATGTTTGATATGTAGTAATCAAGGCAATAGCTATACTCTGTTAAGTTCAATATGTCTTCTGCTGTGGGTCTGTTTTTATGTTTCACTTCCAGTATTGTCCATTCTGCCATCTCCCTTCCCTTCTGAACCTGAGTCTGGAATCAACTAATGGTGAGGGGGTTATTCGGCTAAAATTGCACCCAGACATTAAAAAATGATGAGACTTTTACCAAGACTGAAGGTGAATGCACTCCAGCTTAAGCTGAACAAATGCCATAATTATTAGAAAGGATAATACTGTTCCATAAGTGGTCACCTGCAGTTAGCTCTGTTATCAGCACTGCTCATATTTTTCTCTCCAAGAGCTTTGCATACCCAGAGAAACACTCACTCTGAAAGTTGAGAGTCATTATCTCTCATGGCAAAGAAGGTATATCAATTCAGTGATTTATCCAATCTGGACCAAGCTCAGGAGAAACCAATTCTATATGTTTGTAACAAAAGCTGCCTGGGCATAGCAGCCATTGGCTAGAACCTGTAATGTAACTAAACCATCTTTCCCCTGCTGTCTCCAGATTTCTTGGCATTTCAGACTTGGAACAACAATTATTATTTTAAAGATATGCATGACTGGAGTTTAAAAAAATGTGTTTTAAAGGAAGCAATTCTAAATCTAGGATGAATAAGAAAGAAGCCAGAGGACCCAAGCAGTGCTTTCATTTGCGACATAAATATCCTCTTAAAATAAGAATATCTAGAAACAGACTCACCTCAAGGAAGGAAACAACAACAACCCATAGAATTACAAGATATACTTGCACCATTGTGAATCACTTAAAGTATGCTTTTTAATCTCTCTTTGGTTATTACATACATAAACACATCTGTATGTATATGTATGTAAACAACAAAATGTGCTTCATTGGGACTATAAAATTTCATTGGGTATGTTAAAACAAAACAAAACAACCCCAACATCTTGGAAGGCACCAGCCAAAAGTCAAAGATGAAAAGAATACCAATTCAACCCCAGTAAATTTTAGTTTTGAGCTTGAATAATTGAGCTAGAGCAAAGAGTCTTGTGGCTGACCAAGAGGTGTGTCATGGCCATTAATAGTGATGATATGGTAAGGTATTCAAAAGCAGGGAAAGGCCATGTTATCCAATCAGCTTCTTGTATGAATGAGAAGCACTTCAGGTCCAATATCATTTCTGTGTATACTTTTTGTGCTCTAAATATCTTTTCCTTCTCTGAACGTCTGTTGCTGATGAATATAAACTGGCTCCAGAGCACTAGCCAAACAGTCACAGACAAAGTGGCATAAGGAAGACAAGAGGTTTTACTCAGACTAACGTGGAATGAATTTGGGGGTTTTCAGCAAGCACGCTACAGACAGTTGCCCACAACACAAAACAATCACACAATTTGGCACAATTTTGTAGTTTCTGCTCAGAAGAGACCAGGGAGATTCTGAGAGACTAGTCACAACCAGTACAATTGATTATCACTGGTAGAATACCCAAGGAATAACGGTGCTATCATTACCATACATCAGAGTTATTTAGATTTATAATAGTGATGTAGTTAGTTATGTCTTTATAATCTCCCAGTTTACTTCTGTAGAAATCTATACAAAGCCAATAAAGCAGAACTACTATCCTTAGCACCAGTGCAATTGTTGTGTATATAAGCAATCTGGAAAAAAATGTAGACTTGGAAGGAGAAGTCTTTTTAGCTGCTTACTTGAAAATGAGGATTTACTTGGGGGAGAGTTATATGTACACAAAGGAATTTGAATGAAGTTAGCTTTTGAGAGATTAAGAATTTCCTAGTCTCAAGAGCAAAGTTTACTGAAAAGCAAGCAAGTGCACCCTTGGTTCTACTTCCAGATTTGTCAAGTATTTTTTTTTCTACAATCGGTCCAAGCACCACATGTTTGCACTTTGCAGCCATAATTATTACAGCAATATTATGCTTTCGAGTCTTAGGATGATATTATGAGGACCACAGAAATCTTACTTCTAAGAACATCAGTAAATAATTTTGTCTCTATGCCTCCAGTATTGGCTGAGGAATGGGTTGCATTCAACAATTGTATACCTTCCAAGCTGCACTATTGTTTGCAATTAAACAACTGGTGGGGCTACTGTAAATGGCAGAGGCTGAATTAACATGTAAATTGTCAGATCAGGAGGCTTATCTCCAAAATTCTGTTTTAGTACTAAATCACATCACTAAGACCACAGGAAGTTTGATTCAAACATAATCTGAAGTTGTTAATCAAACTGGGTTGTCTTCCTCTTTAGAAATCTTCAGGTTGAAGTAATGACTTACAGTTTGCTTTCCAGATTTTCTTGTAACAAAGCAAATGGAATTCATAGCACTTGAATAATTCATAACTGGTGGCATTTTTGGATTAAAAGAAGTTTGGATTAAAGAACTGAGCATATGAAGTTGAAATGAGCGCATCACTCTGTATAATATTTTAGAGGCTTTTGTAACAGCAATCAGCCTTGTGCCAGAGGGGGAAAAAACCATGCAGTTCTTGGTGTGGCAATCAACAGTTTCTCCCTGATGAAGTTACATCATACTGTTCTGCAGTTCCCCATATTGTTCAGAAGATTCTGGCTCTCCTATAACATCAAGCAGGAACAAAACAAAACTAAGCTAAACTAAACTAAATTAACAAAACAGGATCTTCTCACTTTGCTGGCTATTTCAAGTGTAGAGGCAGTGCAGTGGGGTATATTTGGCTGATGAGAAGGATCTTCTGGAATTGTCAGGGGACTGCAGGCATTTCAGTTCATAATGTGAAGCAAGATGTATTTGTTACCATATGTGTACCAGTTAATAGGCACAAAGACCGGTAACCTGCTCAAGACAAATCCTAAAAACAGCCTTTTTTTAAAGGATGCCAGTTGATGAATTATAGCATTATACTTTCTTTTAATTCCTCAATCGTTGCAACCACTTCAAATAATTCCAGACATGAAATGTATGCTTGCAGAGTCATCAGAGGTGCTTTGTGGAGTCTGAGCTTAGTGGCAGATATTTTAACAGCCATCATTGTGAAGCAGAACATTTTCACTTTCCCCAGCTCAAGTACATAGACACTAAAGAGTGCAGTTAGGTTTCTGCACAAAGTCTATGAAGACAAACTTTGGCTATCACCTTCATGGGTTGGTTTGGCACACAGTGCTGTCTCCACTAGGGTGGACAATATTCTTTAAAGTTTAGAAGAAAAGAAACTGAGGAAAAAAGACTTCATCTTTGTCTAAGCCATCTCAATAATTGGCTTATCTTAAAGATTGGATACTGCGGAGCTACCAACTGAAGACTTCATCGTGATTTGGAGAGTAGAACAGCTCTTAAAATAGCTCATATTGTTTTTTTCAATTGGTTCAAATGAGAAATGGGGAAGCAGGAAAATAATCAACGGGGGCTGCTGGATTTAAACCATAATTGCATTCTATCTTACTGTTCATTTTTTAAAGATTGTCTCAGTTGCTGCATCCTCCAACCATACATGGATTACTGGAATGGTATACAAAAAGGATCTTCACACCCTCTTCTTTCTGCCCTGCTTGGTTTTCAAGTCCTCTTTATAGAATAAGCAGTTAAAATGAATAATACTGACCTTAACATTCAAGTGATATCCTCTGCATTTGTGTATGTTTCTTTCTTGCTGACAATAAATACTATAATCTCTCGGGGTAATTGCTTTGAAATCAGATGTTGAAAGATCTGGATTAAACTGCTTAGGATGAAAATAATTCACCATTGATTGGAGATGGGTTTCATCTTTTGATAACGGTGGCCTTGGAAAACTCATAATGAATTGGGTGGAATGATATTGGGGTGATCTCGTAAGATTACTTTGAGTCTGAAAAGCTACTGGAATTGGCTGAAAGGTTTGCTAGGTTACAGAATCAATTTGGCAAGACTACTCCATTTTTTCGGTTATAGTGATCGGTGGTGTTTCTGCAGTTTTCATTATTGGAATGGGAAGGTACATTATTTCAGACAAAATAGTATCATCAGTATTGTTGATTAAATACTTTTAAAACCATAATAAAAGTCCTTCACAAGAAAACTAACAAAAGTCTCCCAGAATTCCACAGATTCAATGGAAAAATAAAATCATGGGGCCATGTTCTTTGTATTTGGCCAACAGCTCAGTGAGTGGAAAGGGAAATAATGAATCAAAGCTCAAGAATGTTCCCTGTGTGGAGAAGATCACAGTGGTCCATGCTTCCCCTTGTCATCTCAAAGCTCTCTTTAGCACAACCTGCTGTGCAGAGACACTGGAAAGGCAAGGATTGATGGAGGAAAAGGATAAAAAAAAAATAACAAGAACAACTTCTGGATTTCTGAGTAAAGAAAGCAACAATCCTCATGAGTGAATGCCAAGGTGCAGCCAGAATTGATGGGACTAGGCAGAAGTCATCCTCTAGCAAGTCTGGAGGGGATGATGATGTGCATAAAATAAAAAGGATGGGTTAAGCTAAATGGGCGTTTCAAAGGCAAAATGCCAAGGGCAGCGAATGGTGACTTGCAGTCAAATAGAGAAGGAGTAACTGCAAGCATAACAAGATATTCAAGGAAGGTCTAAAGGAGGCCCCTCTGCCACAATCCGAGGTGTCTTCCTAGAGAAGCAAGAGAGGAAGAGAGAGAGAGAGGTTTCTTTAAGGATACTTGCTTTTGCTGAAATTTATATACAGTGTATATACATACATATATACATATGTATGCATATATATGTATGTGTATGTGTGTATGAATGAATGTATTAATGAATGTATATATGTATATATATATATTTGTTTTCTTGCTGAAACTTGCTATATGTATTTTTAAATTTTGTTTCTTTTAAGCAAAATGTTCATGCAAATAATTTTGTGCATTATCCAAGTCCTTGTCTCCTCTATTCCTTGTTCTATTAGAACAGCTTTGAATATTTAGGATTCTGGAATAAATTTAGTTTCATAGATTCATTAGCGGGAAAAGAATAAATTGTACTGTTTTCAGGATAAAGAACAAAGCACAATGAGGTTAAAAGGACATCCAATGTATACATACAATAACTCATCGAAATTGCAGTGGGTGCAGACATTACTATGCCTCTTGTCATGCACACTTGTTTTCTCTTTTAGTCTATTATTTTCTTTAGAAAAAGAAACAATACACAAGCAGACAAAAGAGAATAGCTGCATTAATGGTTTTCTAGAGTCCAATAACCTTTGTTCTGTCAGTTAAAAGTGAATATTTTCTAGAGGCAGAGGCACAATCAAATGTATTTAGAACGACTGTCAAGATTGGAAAAAGCTTCTTTTCAGCTTTTCCCTTTCATTTCCCCCTTTTCTTCCCTCCTCTTCCTCTTCCTATCCCCTTCCCCTTCCCCCTCCCCCTTCTTTTTCTTTTTTCTTTTTTCACTATTTACTATTTCTCTTTATTATTTTTATTTTCTATGGTTTTTGCTTTCTTAAAAAATTCTTAATATTATATATGTGTGTGTGTGTGTGTGTGTGTGTGTGTATTCGCATTAGTTATCCCTCCTTTTACTTACAGTTATATTATAATCAAAACAGATGTGGGGACCCTTTCGGTAACGTGGCTTCTCTACTAGCTCACATTGATTGCGATCTCCTGGTGGAGCTTTGCGTCGTCAAGCAAATGAAGCAGAGGATAAAGAACATTAGACAGATTAAAACGATGTGAATTACAAGATTAAAAAAATATGATAAAACAATAATTTTTTAAAAAAGATTAAAAATAGAATACAAATACTAACAGTGTCAAGCTTTGAAGTGTATTCAAACTGCTTTGGTTTTCACTGCTTTACAGCTTGCCAATAGACCAGGGGGAAGGGAGGGAGAGACTGGTAGGTGCATTCCAGATGATAACAAGAAATGGTCTCTTGAGAACCAAGGACATTTCAGTCAGTGTTCACCAGATCTTCCCACAACAACACCTGGACACCTAATTGGATAATGTGTCCTACACAAATGGGGGGGGAGGCAGGATTCTATACTTTAATTATACTGAGTTGCCTGGGAATTCCCTAGACTGGGAATTTGCTTCAGTCCATGCCAAAATGAAGTCCTCAATAAAGCTTTGCATTAAGAGATTGGATCGTCTCAACAGTGCCTGCTTGTTTGGGTTCGTCAGTTGGAACCTTGACAAATACATTAAATTATCTCCAACTATTGAACTGTTATTCCAATCTAATTTTTGTTTTACATTTTCAAACACCAGACAGTCCTACGTCTGTGATTGGTTTCTGTCCTTCCTCATTCTCTTGTTTTTGTTTTCCTCTCTCTAAAGTCTGTAGTTGTCTGTAGTAAAGTCTGTAGTCAATGTAAATGGTAGCTGGTGGAAGAAAAAAAATGTGAAAGTACTATTTTTGTGAAAATTCTCAATGGCCAGTATATTTAAATGGGCTCCTATAGAAATAAAAACAATATATTTCTAAACAAGGAGTAAATAGACCGGGCACTAGATGGCCTTTTGTTTGACTCCCTGGCAGCTTGTCTTACACAAAAAAATGTATTGCATAAAAATATATTGCTCAGCTGATTGCTGGGTTGCCTTATACCACAGGAACAGGAGAGCACTGGAATGTAGCTCTCTCCAGCAACTCACTGAGCTTTGGGAGAGAAAGAAAAGAGGAATGGAACAAGAAGTATCCTCACTTCCTTTTGAATAATTCTGCTTGCTGCCTTTCTCTTTTTACTAGATTCATTTTATCTCCTAAAAGATGCTTGACAGGGAAGGAGGGAAACTGTTTTCCTTGCAGTTGGGGGAGATGGATGAGGGGAACACACGTGTGTACGTGTATGCATGGCAACATAGCTCCTGTCTTTCAATGCAGCTTTCTGGTTCTAGGCAGTTTGTCTTTAGCCTGATCTAAACTATATTTATAAATTGCATACAATGTGATGTTAAAATTCTGCATGAAAATCCTACATGGCACTGAGGTTCTGCAGGGTCCTTCTTCCTCTTCTTGGGTCTCCAGAGAAGTTCATCATTGACTAGTTGTCAACTAGTCATGACAACTCTGGATTACTTCTACCTGATGTAATGTATCTCTGAGTATCACTGGCTATGGAAGATGATTTGGGGAACATGAATGTGTTTATGGCCTTTTGTGGATTTTCCATAGACCTGTTTGGTTATTGCAGGTATAATAGAAGAGAAGATATGTATCTTGAGCACCAATGTTACCTAGCTGAGTAATAAAATGTCTGCAAGCAAACAACTAAGCTCAGAGAACACCAAGGACTTCACTACTGCAGGTATATTGTTGGACCAGATGCCCTTTGGTCTGATATAATGTAGATTGAATTAAACTTGTTACAAAATTCGCTTTTACATTTATCTACATAGTCTACAACAGGGGTCCCCAATCTTTTGGACCTCATGGACCACCAAGTTCATAATTTTAAATTTCGCGGACCACTAATACGAATCCAGCGCGCTGCTTGCTGAAGCACCTGGACTCCCAGTGACGGGATGGGATCCTTCAAGCACTCTACCTCCTCTCTCTCTCTCTCTCTCACTCTTTCTCTCTCTCTCCCTCTCTTTTTCTCTCTCCCACTCTTTCTCATTCTCTCATTCCCCCCTTTCCCTCTCTCTCCCACTCTTTCTCTCTCCCCCCTCTCTCTCCCCTCTCTTTCTCATTCTCTTTCTCTCTCCCCCTTTTTCTCTTTCTCTCCCATACTCTCTCTTTTTCTCTCCCCCTCTCTTTCTCATTTTCTCTCTCTCCCTCCCACTCTTTTTCTCTCATTCTCTTTCTCTCTCCCCCCCTCTCATTTTCTCTTTCTCGCCCCCTCTTTCTCTCACTCCCCCCCCCAATCTCTCTCTCTCATTCTCATTCAAGGGCTGGAAGAAATGTGGGAGCGAAACACTACTTGAACTTGCGTGGCATAGCATTCGCCTTGGTATATTTGCGCCAGTCCATGGAGCAAGGCAGCCCTCATTTCCTGCTGCTTGGGACTCAGAGTGGTAAACAGCATCTGGTTTGGGGAGCAGCCGGATTTTGCTCTCCATTGCAGATGCCAGATCAGCCCCCTGCAAGCTTCGTCTCTCAAGGAACCCGACCAAAGTTTCCCGCACCACTTCAGGGAGCGCTCCTCGAGAGACAAAAGCTTGCAGGGGGCTGATCTGGCATCCGCAATGGAGAGCAAAATCGGGCTGCTCCCCAGACCAGATGCCATTTACTGCTCCGAGTCCCAAGCAGCAGGAGATGAGGGCTGCCTTGCGCCACTGGCTGGCGCAAATATACCGAGGTGGAATGCTGTTGCCATGCAAATGAAAGTAGTGCTTCACTCCCGCAGCTTCCAGCCATCACAAATGCCGTTTCTTCCTGCTTGTGCCGCCCCCTCCTCCACCGCCACAACAGCACCATTCATTCTGGACTGCGAGGGCTGCGCTCCTTTTTCCGTATTGCACCACCTGCAAAAATGCAAAATTACAAAAATTTCTCTGCAGACCACCAACATTTTCTCACGGACCAACAGTGGTCCGCGGACCACTGGTTGGTGACCACTGGTCTACAAAATTGTAATGGATTTGAGCTCTGATTATTGTATGTTTAAACTATTTGTGATAATCTGATCATCGAACTACTTATAGGAAATGTATCTCAAGTAATTTTATTAAAAAAAATACAGCAGAAAAAACATCAGTCAATAATAGTCATACCATCTATTATATTGTGACTGATTTGGAACACAATTGATTACCAATACCTTTTATCTCTGCTTGGAGAAGTTTTGTGGATTCACACTGATTGCATATTGGCTTTTCTGCTACAACAAACAGAAGATTAGAGCCAGCAAGCCTTTGTGCATGGAACAGCCTGGAGAAAAAGAGAGAGAAGAAGAAGAAGTACTGCTATCCTATTATCCTATCCTTCATAATTTATAGAATTGTGCTTCGCAAAGAAGAGCTTTGATAGTAAGATGTTTTTCTTAGCAAAGAGCTTCAGCTTCTGAAGCAGCCATCATAGCTACCACATTCAAATGTCTCTCTCGCTCTCATCATCATCATCTCTCTCTCTCTCTCCCATATCCATCCATCCATCTCTACATATATTTGCCGCCTATCTTGTTGAGGATGGAGAAGATCATTCCCCTCCTGTAGTTATAAGGACTGAGCTGAAGAACCAGAGTCTTACAATGTTTACTAACAAGAGGGGCTCTTTGTACTAACCTAGAGCAATTTCCACAGTCAATGATGGTGTTGTAGGTATAGTTAACCGAACTAAAATAGTATTGGGTTTGCTTCATGATGCAGCTGGTCTCCTTGGATTCCATGTTGTCTGCTGAAACATCCTCTGTTTGCACACATAGTACATATAATGAGTCGCAAATAAAAGCATGAAATTTTTAAAAAATCTTTCTTACATCAGCTAAAAAGCAGTTCATCTGGCTGGATTGACTTTTACTAAAACTGTGCTTGTGCCAAATGCTACTGATAATAGGGCAAGTATGTATGGGGGGAAATTCAACAATTTATCTTATATTTCTCTTTTGCCTTACTCTTTGTTTTTTCTCATCTATGTAGACATTTATTTTTTATTTTGTTGCAGAAGTATAACATTTTTATTTTTACTTCTGCAGATACTTATATTTTATTTTTATTGTAGAAGAATAACATTTCTCTGCTTAGTCTAGAGCAGTGTTTCTCAACTTTGGTAACTTGAATATGTGTGGACTTTAACTCCCAGAATTCCTTAGCCAGCAGGGGGAAATCTAGAGAGTTTTTTTTCTATCAACTTTGTTATTGCTTTTTGTTCTGCCATCCTCTACTAATCTACATTAAAGCGTGATGTGTTCCCCTGCCCAATTAATCCACCTTGTGAAATTGACTTACATCTGCTATTTTTTTCCACTGCAGAGGTCAATTTAGCAATTTATTGATGGCTCCACTCATTTTTTTTTGTCATGATAGGTCAGATTTATTGGAGTATGCTTTGGTGAAGATTTATATGTGGAGATTTTATGTTTGTGCCCCTAAAACCCCCTGAAGCTGTACTTAGAATAACTAGGTCACAATCTGCTTCTCAAGATTAAAGACATAAAGATGGAGGAATGCTTTTTAGAGACCTGAACCATTCAGTTGTAGCAAGCAAGCAATTTCAGTAACATATTCAGTCACATGGTAATGAAGGAGCAACTGACAGTCAGATAACATTTAATTTTATTTTCTCTTTCTTTATTAATCCAGCTACAGTTAATTTATAATGCTTCCTCCTGCCATTTCATCTTTTGGGGGCTGAGAAAAATATACAAATAGAGATTGTTACCTGTTTGAAACCAGCTGTTATAGGCTAATCCATATAAGAACTGCTGAAATAGAGACCTTGTGGAAAGAAATAACAATTAGGGGACTGTAAGAGAAAACAACTGCATATCACAACACAAAATAGGTTCCTTGAATTAATTTTCTTTTGACATCTACAAGTCGAAAACAAAACCCCCCTGAAAATACAAAAATATATATTTGTAGATTTCTAGGGAAATTTTAAAAACAATAAAATGGTTATTTTAAATAATTCCATTAATATTTCGGTAACAGGTTGTGAAATCTATCCTAGAATGGTTCATGTTTTGTTACATCATGTTCTGTAGTTTATCTCATCAACTACAAGAGAAGAGAAGAGAGAAGAGGAGTAGAGAAAAGAGAAGACTCACCATGCAGCTGCTGAGCTCCACCAAGCCAGGTTCAAGAAATCTGCCATAGTTGGCTAAATATAAAGAAATAAAGAAGTATGCTCTTAAACAGAATACAGTTGTTACTAGGAAGTGAATGTAGTACTTGGGAAATCAAAGCCCAGTGAACTGCTGTTTTTCATGTATTAATGGTGTATTAATCAATCCCTAATTTTTTTTCTCCATGAGTGCTGGGCTACTCCAAGTTTGAATTCCCTTGGGTGATCAGAATGGCCAGTCTTGGAAATATAGTAGGGGACAATTATACAATTCAGATGGTATCCATGAGCCTTGTTACATCAGAGTTTTCTAACCACTATCAGTGCTTCATCATTTACACATTCATATGTTTGGATTCTGGCCCTCAAATATTGCTAGACATTTTGTTATATCTCTTCTGCAATGCTTCTCTTTGCCACTCCTCCCTTCTAGATTCCTGCAAGGTTATCAAATGCTTAATTAGTAAACCTGTAAATGTCTCTTCTGTTTTACAGCTATCAAACATGTAGTGATGTGTTTGTGTCCAGAAGGGCACTGTAGTGAAGCAACATACTCTTTAACAGGGGTGAAATGCTCCCGGATTGGACTGGATCGCCTCGTCTGGAACGATCTTGGCCGGTGGTTTGGCGATCTGGTAATGATGGCAGAGCAAAGCTCCGCCCACCTGCCCGGGTGTCATTACTTCCTGGTTTTAACCAGGAAGTAATGTGTTTTTTACCTTTTGCACATGCGCAGAAGGTTTTGCGCATGCGCAGAAGGTCTGCACGTGCGGTGTGTATGCTTCCGAACCGGTAAGGAAGATAAGTAGATTTCACCCCTGCTCTTTAAAACAATTGAATAGAAGAATGGAGAAGGAGTAGCAATAGGATCACTTGTGTAAGGTCTCATACAATCAGAGACAAACAACAGGAAATTTTACCAGTGCCAAAAAATGGGGACAGATGGAAGTTGGTTCTCCTGTCTAAAAAAATAGAGACATGGCAGTTTGGCTTGGTCTGCTAAGTTAATCAATCCATCAAAAGGCTGATAAAGTTAGTCTGGCACAATTTGTTTGTGACTTGTTTGTATCCTACTTTTAACTCAAGAGGGGAAGTAGAGTGCATTTCTCCCTGCTGAATTTTTCTTTTTGGTCATTCATAGAGATTTTAAAGTTCCATTTGTCTCAACTGATAGTATCCTCCTCAGTCAAATGGACTGGCTTCTGATTTATATTTTTAGAGGGGGAGAAGGTTACCTTCTTCTTCCCCCTTCACTGGCTACTTTGTAAATTTAAATACTTGCCATTCAGTGATGTGAAACATATTTACACCTGTATACACAATGCTTCAATCAGGTAAGATCTGATAGTATGGAATCCTGACTCACCACATAGACCCCACGTGGTGCACTTCCTGTGTTGCTTTGAGCTTCTGGAGTGCAGACAGATTGAAAGTCATAGGATTCTTTCTGTGTGAAGAATGAATTGTTGTAGAGAGCAGACATCAAATGGGCATCCACTTCACTGAAGAACTTTCCGACCTGAATATGGAACGAGAAAAAAGAACAATCATCAGTAATATCTACATCATGTTGCTGTTTGTAAAAATGTTATCGGTCATACGTTTTATACATAAATATGAGAAAACAATAATCAGTGAATGAACTGTATTAAGTAAACAGGCAGTTATATTAGACTATTGAAAACTGTAAGTTTGGCAATTACATAAATATCACTGTAAAATGAAGCAAGTATACCTAATTTTTTTTTAAAAAAAGAAAAAACAGCTCACCTGATATTTGTAGTCTTCTTGGTTGGAGATCACCAGAAATCCACCATCATCAATAAGCACACAAAGCAGATCCTGCAACATGGGAAGAGGGAGTGGGCGGCTGCAATGACATGGAGTGTTGCTGCTATATTGTTTTTGCTTAAGGAGGGTACTGGCCTTCTTTTTTCTCCCTTATTTTATTGCACCTTTTTGCTCCACATGCTTTTAAACACCCCTTTCCTTGGAATTTGCACAGCTCTCAGCTTACTTAGCTCTAGCCTATAATTAAAAATTGAATTAGGAGAAACACTGAATCTTGAATGCACTATCTATCCATTTCTGTCTTTTGATTTTAGATTTCTTGATGTGTTTTGTGATTATAATTTTTTATATAATTGTTTAGTCTTGAGTATTGTACCATGCATGTTTTATTGTTAATTCTTACTGATATCCACTGAGAGTAAATTGATGAGGAAGGCTTAAACAAACAAACAAACAAACAAACAAACAAACAAGGACACAAAACATCTTCCTGTGATCCAGACTGGGTAGTGATCTGGCACTGCTGTCTCTTACTTCTTTCAAGTTATGGAAGTTGACCCCTAGACTTGCATGGGAGGACAGCAACTCCTATAGGTTCCGAATGCACATCCCTACCAGTCATACACACATGTGCCCAAATATATTTCACATACCTTTAAACCTTCATTTAAAATAAAGTGCTCTCAAACCACATTTAAAATCCATTTGACTTCCTGTCCTAATTCAAAAAAACAAACAAAAAAACCCGGCTGTCCAATCTACTTTTACAGTTGAACGATTTCCCCCTCTTTCCTATAATCCACTTTTAAAATAAATAGTTCTCCCCTCCCTTCTTTCATTTATTTTTATTGGTTAGCTGGCTCGCTGAATGATTTGCCGAGTTCTTCTACTGTGAAATCAAGCGTATTCGTTGTTGAAGGCACAAGATCAGGAGGAAGTATGTTTGAGAGCAAGAAGAAAGAAGATCATAAGTTGCCATCAAAGGAATAAGTTATAAGGAGGAACATTTTTAAAAGGCAGGCAAATGGTGGGAGCATGAAGCCTTTGCAACTTTCACCCAAGCATAGGTAGCATAAGATGTGCACATTCTAGCCTAGTTCATGGCTGGTTTTAAATCGATGAATCAATGGCAAGGTAGAGGGTTGTAAATGGGTGAAGACAGCACCATCATTAACCTTTCAATCTTGGACATCAGTCACTACCTGCCCCTTCTCCAGAAGAATATTCTTTTGGTATCAGATGGGTCCTGATCCTGTTAGCTTTTCATAAAACCCTCAAGACCTGATGGTTCTCAGTAGAACTTTGGATTCTGAATGGTTGCTGTTGTCTCTCTGAGTGTGCATTAGTGTGTGATTGTGTATACGGGTTCCTTTTGTCCCTTGACACTGAGAATTTTTTTTTAGTATAAAGTTCCTGCTTTTAATGATTACAATGATAGAGGTTTGTAACCTTGTTGCTGGTATCCTTAAGATTTATATTGACTGTTTCCCTATGACTATCATTAAGTGTTGTACCTTATGATTCTTGACGAATGTATCTTTTCTTTTATGTACCCTGAGAGCGTATGTGCCAAGACAAATTCCTTGTGTGTCCAATCACACTTGGCCAATAAAGAATTCTATTCTATTCTATTGTAAGCCTTTCAGAGCCAGACATGACTGTAGCAGCATGGGTGCCTAGCAAATAAATATACAAACAAGGAAGCTTATTAGAGGATGGCCTATTGACTGAGCAAAGGCAACATCCTTGCCTTCAACAGGAGACGGAGTATACATTTCTGAATGTGCAATCCAAATTGCAAACTCCTACTGTACACTGTCAATTTGAAAAAAGAAGTATCCCAAGTGGCAATGTTTACATTTTTGCATTAGTTGCTCTGGGCAGCAGATATATCAAAAAGCCTGCTTTTGGGGAGGGGTGAAGGCATTGTCCTCTGCATCATAACGTAGGTAACTTTTGCAGCCCTACTCAGTATTTCCAGAAGTCAATTTTAAATTGCTTACTTTCTGAATTTTAAAAATCAAGTGGGTTTTTACATAGTCTCCTGGGCCAGAAGGAATCGTGCAATGATGTTGCAGCTATTTACCTTGTCATTAGTATCACAGTCCATCTCACAGCTTGTGGAGAGGTCACACTGCAAATCAAAAAAAGAAGGAAGGCAAGAAAATTAAGGGAATTCTAGACAAATCTTAGCACTGATTTATTTAAATCCACATTATGTCTATAAATCATTCATAATCACTTTCTAACATTTCTATGGATTGATAAGAACGGTAAGAAAGGAAACTTTCCAAGATAATTTCAGTGGTTACCCGCATTCTATAACAGTAATGCTGTACTAAGTTATATACAGTATGAGGCATATTTCAATACTGTTTGGAAATGTAATTTTTTCTGGTTGTGTTTGCCACCTTTTAAGCTGTGATTTGCTAAGTGAAATACACCTTAATAGTGTTAAAAGATCTTTACTGGTTCCAGTTAATGTGTAGCAAAATTCAGTTTTTGACCAATTAAATGACTTTAAATGAAGATATTTGAAAAACTCCATATAAACCTGGGAAGAGAGCATGTATTTATGATGGTTGCAGGATCACAGGATCATGTGATCACCATCTGCGATCTTCCCAGCTGGCTTCTGACAAGCAGAGATCATCTTAATGACCACATGATTCATTTATGTATAAATGTCAAGAAACAATATAGAGGAAGTAAATGAATTTGGCTGAAAATTAAGATGAGAAAACAGCTAGAGAAATTTATTACTATTGGTGTACAATTTTCTACACCAGTGTTCCTCAGCCTTTCTAGGTTGGTGGCCCAGTGTGTGTGTGTGTGGGGGGGCAGGATAAGAGGGGATGGTTTTGTGTGAGGGGCAGGAGCATGAGTGGGGCTGCCAGCTGCAGGCACCCACCGCTCGCCCGAGTGGGGCTGTTTGCTCTGGCGCTTGCCACTCGCCTGGTGGGGCTACATATGGCACACATATGCTGGCTTGCCACTCATGCCACCCGGTTGCGAATAGGTCATGGCCCAGTAGTGGGGACCCCAGATTGGGGACCCCTATTCTATACTAAAGATTACATGGCATAGAAAATGTATATCTATATAGGGAATATTAACTATATTTCTTATCATGAGACTAATTCAAAAATATACCATTTTCATGTTTATTAAAACCACAAAGTGTTTTATTTTAAATATGTTAATTTTTTTGCTGTTGTGCTGTTTGGTTTGATATTCATCCATTTGTTTACACAGTTTTACAAAATTTAATAACTTTTAAATATGTGAATATACTTTTGATTTATATACCAGAAACATATCAGACTATGAAGAATTATGAATTTATCAACATGGGGGCTGGAAAAAATAAACTAAACTATTGGACTGGCACATTAATCCCACATTTACTATCTTGAATAATCAATACATATTTGCTTTCTTTTTATGAATTGATTCTGTAGCAATATAATGAAAAGATTAATATGGTACATGATACATGCTTAATGAGGTGTTTAAAATTAAACTGAATGATTTTTGTATGTATTATTATTTATTTTTAATAAGATTTATAAGGCCACCCAACACAAACAGCATGGTTCTGGGTAAGTTAGAGCATAAAAAACAAGCAATACTCACCCAACCTACAATTTTAATACATATACAACATAAAAATATAAAAGGCAAAATATAAAGGCAACCAAGCCACATAGAATATTAGGTTGGGACATATAATATAGTACATTTTTGTTGTTTCCTTTTGTCCTTTTATTACCTTTATATGTTTTAATTTTTTCCCTTCTTTTTCTTTTATTGTATATTAATGCAATATTTATTTATTTATTTATTTTGAAAACAGAAATTCTAAAGCTCCAACCATGCTGTTTTCAGAAGTCAAGATCCTAGAATTGTTCCTAGGAACACAACACAACACAACACAACACAACACAACACACACACTGATTACTTACTCTTCGTGTTTTCTGCTGATCTGTTTGATTGCTAGCAAGGACTTTAAATTTTTGAGTCCAGGCCTCCAAGTCAAGTTTTACTCCAACCACTGGGGAGGAGAAAGAATTTCATTTTTTTATTTGCAGATAGAAAGTTTAATCTAGGAATATGAATGTAAACACATTTGTTTATTGATCTACATAGTTTTCATATTTTTCTCAGATCTAGCACACATGTCTATAGAATTTGTGCCAGCTCAGAAGCAATAAATGAGCAACCTAGTGACTTTCAAAACATTGATAATATTGAAGTTTAAAATCTATTTGTACATTTAAATAATCTTATGAATTAGATTAGACTTTGTCTCTAGGCTATCTTGAAAATCTCCTCTGCTGTTCTTATATGGCATAATTCTGTAAGAACGTGAAGAGTTACACAAACCAGCACAAATTCAATATACACGTCGGCTATGTCCGAGAAGATAGCTGTCCAACATAATTGCACTGAAACTCACATTTCAGAGGAGGTGGTAGGTGTATATGGAAATATGGAATGGTTGTAGTTGTTGAGTTCCAGAAAACCTATGCTGAACTAAGACAGGTTAGATAGAATAGAATAGGATAGAAGATCTTTGGGAGAAATCTCTAGATTATCTTACCTGCTGGCTTCAGATGCCGCTCTGCTATATTGAGTTCTACAGCTGTGCTAACTAGGATCCCAACAGCGCTGCTGTCTGGCTCTGATCCTCTGTAGTTGGCTATTTAAAGAAAAGAGGGAAAGAAATTAGCATTTTCTGATGGATAATACTGCATGACTGCTACAAGAAACTCTGTGGGCTAGAAGAAACAATATGATAATGGACTATTTTTATAGTTTCATGAATATTTGTCTTCCTGTCAATGCTTACTTCCAATTCACTTTAACAACAAAATAAAAGGCTGCTTCTTCGATTCTGCTATTTAGTAATTAAGGTCTTAAGCTACATCCATGGCTTCTACGTTATCACAAGTCTATCAAATTCTGACAACAAACACGACAAAAATTAAATAAGCACCATAAAATATAAATAAGGCCAAAGCCATTTATTTCCCATGATTTGATGACTGAATGCTTCGTTCCCCCATTCCTAACACATACCCCTGCATATCAGAGATCAAATATGGTAAGAGTTTTCTTATAGAACAGTGTTTCTCAACCTGAGCAACTTTTAAGATATGTGGACTTCAGTTCCTGAGATTAAGTCAGCATGCAAACCAGCTTGAACAAGAGTTTTGTTGCAATCTCCTGGAGCATCATATTTATAAAGACTTTCCAAATTGAAAATACACCAAAACTGCCTAGCGATGTTCTGCAAGATTTTACTTACGATCTCGGTAAGGAGGCTTAAAGATGTAGCCTTTATTATCTAGGCTCCTTCGATAAAAGCTGGCATTGAAGGGCTCTCGGTCTTCTTCCCAATCTTCAGCAGCTCTTTCATAGAAATCAACCACACCCATAGAACATTATCAATTTCATTTTTCATAAACATAGGCGCAAAATCAAGTACATGCATAAAAATTCTAACGAGTTTTTAAAGAGGAAATCTGCTCTTCAGACATCAAAACCTCAGATATTCATCAAATGTATTTCCTATAATTTTTTCAATATGTAAATACAACAACAAATTTAACCCATGAGATTATAAAATGGCAATAGGGACAAGTTTTAATGTCACTTGATGCTTACAGAATTGCCTTTTAAAAATGAATTGAGTTACCGGTATATCACTTCTTAGAAGATTGCAGAAAAATTCCAAAGTAAATCCTATCAACCTTTTTTTTTTTTTTTTTTACTGGGACAACAAAATAATTTTCATTTTGCATAAAGCTGAATGCTTGACAAATCTATTATTTTTGTTTTTCCAAGCATATAAAATGTCAGGATATTTATGAAGTTCCTAAAATGTTGCACTTGGTTTGGGAAGCGTCAAGTAATTTTATTGCCTGGCACTTAGGCATTTAAGGCAAATCAGTAAGAATACTTTTTGAAAATGGTAGTTAACACAGCAAATTTTTGTCTCCTACAGGGTACAAGTCACAGTAATCTCATGATTTTGGACAGTTTGTCAATTTCATATCACAATTCAGATGTCCAAAAGTAGTGTGTTGTTTTTTTTGTAGGAGACGCACTCTCAAAATTCTTGCAGAAACGAAAGGCTTGTTCACATTTTAAAAAAACATATAGAGGAAATAAAAATGTGTGGCTTCATTAGAGGAAACTTTTTTTCAATGCTGTCTTTCTTCAGTGGTGGTGGGCCAGGGGCCCACTAATTTTCTCTCTCCTTTGACCTACTCAGAAGAATCTGGAAAGTAGTTTTGATATCAAGTCACAAAATAGACCATACATGTAATTCTGTGATGATTTCCAGAGGACCAACATGGATTGCAGAGACCAAAAGGAAGAAAGCTGAATCTATCTGTACACAGATGTTTATCGATCACAATACCACCACAACAAAAACTTACTTGTTAGGGAAAACACGCGTGATGCCACCATCTGTGGCAACAAACACAGCTAGGAGACTATATCTGCAGTAAGATAGAAATCAAAGTGAAAATTTAGGAATAGGGTGGCACACTCAAAATGTCCTGCCTTCCTGACAATCATTGAAATAAGATCACATGATAGTGAATTGTTTTTTGCTGCAAGTGATCAACGAGAAGCAGTTTATATAGCATCTCTACAAACCTAGGCAAAGATGCAGCTGCTTTAAAAATTAAAAGAGAGATGTTTCATGTGAGCTTCTGAGTCACTCCTTTCAAAAGATTTGTATAATCCCATCTACCATTAATTTTCAACATGGTCTCCAGGCCATGTAATTTATCTTATATTAACACAGCTGAAAGCTTCACATTGTCATGGAAAACTGCTTTACAAAAAGATGCAATTAATCTGCACTCAATTGAATAATATCACTAGCATGTCTCGGAGGTTTTATTTACGTGCTTAAATCTTGATTCTTCCATACTGTTTCCACCAGCTGTTGTGTAATTCCAGTGTCCAGGATAAGGTTGTGAAGAAGGAAGTTGTCACCTTAACAGAAAGAACAAATATCCAAAACCAGAAGTTTACTTACCTGAATAGCCACTAGAATTTCTTCACTCACCATTTTACTCACAAAAAGGCAATTGAAGGCAATACCAAATCTCTCCATTATTCAGTAATTTGGATTCAGGATGCCCTAATCTAAATTCTTTAGCAGTATTAAACTGCCTGTAAAAAAAAAAAGGTGTACATTTCTCAATGTTTTTGGAAACTCTTCTCAGTACTGGAAGTCAGCCAGCTCAGGTCTCTGGCTTTTCTTGCTGTTCTGAGTTGGAGATGGTAAATAATGTATTTCTATATCTTATGCACACAGAGGCAGATTCCTAGAGTTCTGTCGTATTTCTTTTGGGCCATACCAAGTGTAATAAAGCAACATGGTAAAACTACATTTCCATATTTGACAGATATGGAAGGGGATTGACTGAACCACTTCCCTTGGGAAACATACTTTTAACACCTAAAAGATAATTGATCAATACCTGCTCATAAAGGAAGAGAATATTATGACTCTTGTTTCTTAGTTGCTCAGTTGCACTAATTTACACTGAGAAATCAGGCTGGCTATGTAATGTAGGGTTTGTTTTAATGAAATATTTTATGATATCTTATAATCATAAACTCAGAGAGCTCTAACCTCTGATGAAATGTGACCTGGTTCCAGCCAGATCATGCCTGAAGAAGTCCATATGCCTATGATCAAACGTAGGATTGGCAAGCAACATTATCCAATGACTGCATACTTTTTAAAAGATAAGTCCCATTGATTCCATTTGGGCAAGCTGATTATACATGTACAGGGCTACATTACAACTCTTAACTGTGGTGGCTAATCATTTATAACAGACTTTCACAATCAAATATTCTCCAGAACAGCCCCCAGTGGTTGGGAATTCTGGAAGTTGTAATCCAATGCATCTGGAAGTTACTACAAAGTTGAATTACATCCTTGTTTTATGAAATCCACCTTACCATAAGATAACAATTCCCAGATACAAAAGAAACACATCTTAACACTTTATTTAAACAAACACATAACTTTATTTAAATAGCCTATTTTTGGCAACTTTGCCCTATCCCCATCTTTAAAAGTAGATTTATTTATTTATTAATTCATTGCTGTTTAGTAATGGATTTGCCTGGGTTCTCTCACTCACAAAACCTGAAGGCTTCCTTGGGATGAGACTTTCTGTCCACCACAGGCCTTTGGGGTACTTACATTGTTTGGAGTCAGGCGTCACCTTTTCCATGAGGGCAATAAAGTTTTCCAGGAATTCAGTGTTGTTATCCGACAGGTTGAGGTCTTTGCAATATTCTCTGGGTTACGAGGAAGATTTGTCGATTGGAAGGATGAAAAAGTTGCGGTTAGTTTTCTTTCTCTCAGAATTGGCCTAATCATGTGCTCAGCACAGGTGAAGCAGCTACTCAAACTAGCTGGGTATGGTTAAGACAATGAAGGTGGGAAATATGTGGAGTTATTCAGTGGTGGGATTCAAGTAATTTAACAACCGGTTCGCTGCCCTAATGATTTCTTCCAACAACCAGTTTGCCAAACTGCTCAGAAAGTTAACAACCGGTTCTCCCAAAGTGGTGTGAATTGGCTGAATCCCACCACTGGAGTTATTTAATGAGTCATATCCTCACCACCACCATCTCTGCTCAGAAATTTGATTTTGCGTTCAATGTGCATCTCATTATCAATATTTAGGGCTACTCGACCTTTATTTTTATAGATGTCTTAAATCTATATATGGGTAGAGAAAGAAATATGTGTAAGAAACTAGTATGTTTCAAATCTAATATGTGTCTAATATGTACTAGTGAGTCTTTGAGAGTTGGGGCGATTGTATGAATGGGTTTTATGCCATGACTCACAGTCTGCTGAGAAAGACTGTTATTTAGCCTTTTCACACTGGTGTTACAGCACCTCTCAAGAGTAACCAGAAGGCTATAAAATAATACAAAGTCAATTTATGAAAGTGCAGTAGGAAGCCTTTGGTAATTTATTGGCTATATAAAAACCTGTGGCATAACTCTTTTCTGTTATTTACTGATGTCATAAAACACCACCTGAATGGTTTCTTAATGCCACCTAAAGTACAGCACACAGCACTGGGTAGTACTATGCATCACTGCATTTTCAGATTTCTGCAATAATTGTGCTACTCTATTTCTCTAAGAACTTACTGGCTTACTTTAATTCCTCCAGGGTTTGCAACTTAATTAAACTCTTGATCTGCTTTTGTGAATTTCTATAGACATCAGTCTTCACTATGATTTTCAACATGGCACTTATATAGAAGCGTGACCGTGCTAGTTATAAAAAACCCCTCTATTTTTATCAAGTATTGGAAAATAGCCTCATTTCTTTCCACTCCCACTCTTTCTTCTAGTGTTCACTGTAGCTTTCACAATGAAGTTGGGGGCAGGGGGAGGAAAGCAACACTTTAAAAAGGAGGATCCATTTATAAGCTGTGAGATTCCTCAGTGAGATGCTAAGGGTGCAGATTTGATATTATGGTATCTGGTCCATTTAGAGCAGCAATGGGGAGCTTGTGGATTTCCAGGCGTTGTTCCAACAGAATTCTGAGCTGGGATGGTCAGTTGTAAATGATGTCAGTAATGGAGGTTGATCAGTATGTGGATCTAAAAAGCCCACCACTTCTCTAGAGGGAGCAGCAGAACTCAAGCTGTGAATATTATTATTTTTTCATTCTAGTATTGATATTTGATAGCAGGTAATAAGTGAGACTGGTAATCTGGGACAAAGGTAAATTTCTTTACTGTCTCCTAAATGGGACTATCTCCTGCTCACCTTATTTAGATTGTTTCTGAAGATTGTATGCATCCCCAAATAAACCCTATTAAAAGCATGAAGATAAGTAATAGCTATCTCCAAGCTAAAAGGTATATGCAGTGCCGGTTACTTGATATAATGGGTCAATTTATACAGTCTTAATTCTATCTCACTAAAACCATTCCAGCTATCTTTCTAGACTCACTTTCAGCATCTTTTTAAAGGTTCCTTTCTGACACAATTCTGTTATAGGGCTTGACTGCTTTATTTGCAATTCAGAAAGAAATCTCTGCCCATTGCTTCAACAATGGCACTGCTTTTTTCATATTTACGTATAATTGTTTTCTAACAGTAAATGTTAGTCTAAGATGATCCGATAGATATCAACCAGTTTTCTAAATAAAAAAACAGGTGATATCAGTTCTTGTTTTTTAAACTCTTCCAAACAGATTTTTGATGGTAAATGGATAAAAGGTGAAACTGTAAATTAACATGGCGGGTCCTATTTCTCCAAATATGAATTGGCTGTATCATGGTAACATCAAACAATATTGCTAATGAAACTACTCCAATCTGGCACCTTCCTGACGTGTTGGGAAGTTCCATAATTTCTAGCCAGCAGAAGATTCCAAATTTGGGAAGCCAAGGAGAACTGACAGGAAGGGGACAAAAATGTTAATTCTTCCTTTGCCCACTAATTCAGTCCACAACCATTCTCTCCTTTCTACTGTATATATTTGTAGTTTTAGTTTAATAATGAAAATTGGAGGAACAGTTGTTGAATCAGTATTGTGAAGATGGATTAATTTATCATCTTTCTTTCACTTATCTGATTGCTGCAGCGTTATGAAATGTATTATGAAATGTATTATGAAATGTATCCAGGATGGGAAATGTCTTTCTTATGTATGGTTTTCTTAATAGATTGCTTGAGTTAAGCAGATATAACTTAAATGGAAGACACTCATTCTAATTAGATGGTTGACTTCTTGAATGGCAACAACTGCAGTCCAAATCATATACCAGTGTATTTGTGCCTGTTTATATGCAATATGTAGTACTATCTATCTGTCAAGGGATGCTACCCAATTCAAATGTCTATGGAGATTCTCAGTCATCCAAGTCATGGTTGTCCCAAAAGTATGCTTTTTCAAAAGAACCGAAGAAGCTTCTTTGATGAGAAGCAAAACATCTTCAAGGAAAAACAAAATCCAGTTGCCTTTTGAAAAAGCATCCTTGGGACTACCCAATTCAAATGTAGTCAGGAGCATTGGTGAATTAAGCAGGACAAGATCCCAGAGAAAACAAGTTAACAAGTTTGGTGATTGGAGCCTGAGTTACTATCTTGAGAGGTGCTGAATCTGGAGGCACAATTGCATTGTTTCTTGCTTTTCCTGGTATGGGATTTTGCTTTTCCTGGTATGGGATTTTAAATGAGGGATAAAAATACTTACCTCTCTCTTAATGGAAAGAGGAGAGATGTAGGTTCAATGATTTGTGAAAAGAGTAGAAAATTGTCTTATCTATAATGTTTTAATTCAGAATTTGGTTTCCCTTAAAAGATGCTAAGGCCAAAGTTGCAAATTCTAGCAAATTAATATCTATTTCATCACCTATTGCGCAACTTACCATATGCTCTCATAAGATATGATCTCTTCGTTTATTGTAGTCACAGTCCAACCCAATAATTAAAATCGGTGTCACTATTCTTTCCTTTTTGATTTTTTTTGGGTGGGGTGGGGTGGAGGAGGATAAAAGTCACCCATGTTTAGTTGACTTTATATTAAATATGAAAAATGTTTCTTCTCTGAAACTCCACTTTTTGAGAAAGTGGGGGACAGGATAGGAAAGAGTGGAAGAGGGACATATGAGAGAAAACACTAAAGATCTGGCTTACTTGTGGAACAAAAAAGGATTCCACAATGTACAGCGATTGTCAGGAGAGTCACAAGTGAAACGCTCTTCACCATAGCAATAGAAAACAGGATGGCCAGCCATGCTTTACTCCAAGATTATGCATCAAAATACTGATACAGACACATATAGAAACTGTAGACATATCTGTACCTTTCATTTAGACAGATAGGTGCTGGCATTTGCTTGCAAGAGTATATGCACATGCAATACTGAGCTTTATATATTAAACTATTTATCAGCTTGGTCTTTTTAATGGGTTAACTTGTCTGTAAAATTGTACCTTGCTGTGAGTCTATGCATCTGCAGATATAGACCATTGTGAATTGTAAAGATATATAACAAAACGGGAGTTTTTATTCAACTGATGCAACCAAGTTTGCATGATTTAGTTTTGCATTGCCAGTTACCAAAGTCTGGGGTTGGAAATAGAGTGTGCATGTGTGTGTGTTCCTGCTTCTTTATACTGTAGCTTTCAGAATTAAATATTAAGAAATAATTTAGAACAGGATAGGGACTGCAATTTAGAGTGATTTTTCTGGGTTCATGACAAATGTCACACAGGACATCTCCCCAGGTGGCCAGATGTAAAAGATGATAGTATCCTGTATCTTTTAACAGCCATGTAGCTGAGGGGATAGCGATGGGTGTAATTTGTTTAAGGCATCTGTCACAAAAAGTGGGTTCAATGCAAATACCTGTCCATGTATAAATGGAACACATTCTGTAGATAAAACTACTTAGCTATGTTGCACAGGCATCTTTGGCACAAAATCAGTAAGTCCCTTAAAAGGTTGGTTCAAATAGAGAGTTAATGAGTTTGAACCAAGTAGCAGGTCCAGTATGCATCTCATTTGTTAGATCTAACAAAATGAATGTGTATGAAAGCAGAACCAATTAAAATATATTCTGTAGAGTAGCTGGATAAAATTTGACGGTCATCAGTTGTTTGTTAACAACTTTTTCATAGAAATAAAATACAAGTTTATTTAGCTTTAATAACCTTTCAATTTTCCATCACTGTATGTTAATGCAACATAAAATCCTGGGCCGCCCAGTTTATTTTGCTTCTTGAAGAGCTATATATATATATCTATCTATATATATAGAAAGAGATACATATACACAATATTTTATCCACCTATGTATCTACACAGATATGTACAGATATATGTGCTTGCACATCCACAAATAGATTATCAGTGATATATGGTTTCTGAAAATTACCATGGACTATTGGCCATATTAGTAATGATGAGACTTCACAGCATATTGCCAAGCATTATTGGGGCTGAAAGGCTAATAAATAGTGTAGCTGGAATTAAAGAAATGTCATAAGTAATCATTAGGAATGAATGCTTGCTAGAACAGAAGCCTGTTTGTTCTGATATAATCATAAATCTGCATTTCTTAACCTCTGATAGCTTCCAATGGACTACATGACACCTTGTAGAATTGACAATAAGGCTATATTGGTCATCTTAGTTGCCACTGGGGGGAGGTGTGGACAAACAAATATAAAAGGAATCAGGTTGGGAAAGGCTGCAGGATAATAAAAAGTCTTTATGACTCGCTATGCATCTATATAAAAAAGGACATATTCTCAAAATTTTAAAATAATTTTTCTATGTTCATTGTTTGCATTATTTTTGCTGTAAGCCGCCCAGAGTCCCTTGAGAGTTGGGCGGCATAGAAATGCGATAAATTAAATTAAATTAAATTTAAAAAATCTTAAACCTAAAAATGTGAACATAAACTGTTGTCCATGGTTTATATGTCCCACAGAAATCATGTATTTCTATGCTGGACAGTGTTCGGTGCAGAAAAAGA
The DNA here is from genome assembly GCA_012654045.1 of Ptyas mucosa. Lineage (NCBI taxonomy): Eukaryota > Metazoa > Chordata > Lepidosauria > Squamata > Colubridae > Ptyas > Ptyas mucosa. Next base: position 12,666,401 of record WNWU01000041.1, on the reverse strand, counting down.
TACCCATTAGTAATGATAATAGGGTGATCACATCAGGAGTTCAAAAATTCAGATAACCGGTAAATGATGACAGCAAAGAAACATAGAAGATAAAGGCAGACAAAGGTAGCTATCTGGATTTTTGTATCCCAGATTTGGTAGCCCTAAATGATTAAAAACTAGGAATTTTACAGCTCTCCTCATGTACTATCAACTCCAAATGTAAAACACTGAATGCAACAAATGTCAGTGAACCCCATTCACTGAAGTTGCTAAACTAGAATCAACAGAATTTTAGAGAATAAGATATACTTCCTCATTCATCCAGGTAGAGTTATCTGGAACTTGAATCTAGACTTTTCTTTTTTGGCTTGAAAAGCAGTGACAATTTTCAAATCAAAAAGAAAAGAGGTCCAGTTGAATGCTAGTTTCTAAGCAACCCTGCTCAATAAGACCAGTACAGAATGGTGCTATTTGGATTGGTTCAGCATTCTATGGAGGAATAGAGTTTCCTTATCCCAATTAAAAAAAAATTGTATCAATCTCATGCATTTTTAAGACTGCAATCCTATAAATACTTACCTGGGAATAAAGTCCATGGAATACCTCTAAGTATTTAAGTATAGGATTGCTTTTAGGATTAATACATGTCATAACAGCTTTAAAAAATGTGGGAATGTCACCTGTCCATTGTATTATAATGCCTTATATAAAGCGGAATTTGCGAAAAGGCTATTAAAATGGCATTTCTTCCATTTTCTTACTGCATAAATGGTGATTGGAGCCTGAGTTACCAGAAGACACCCAGTTTACTGCATCTTTAAAAGTCTGGGTAGAAGGGGTTTTTTTTTCTGACAGCATGGCATGCTTTCCTGAGACTCTGATTTTCCCTCTTCTAAAGTATTAAAGATGTACAGTAAGAGCTCCATTGTTATTTGTATTTGGCCATCTGTGGTTGGGGGAGCCAAAAAGGTTTCACCACTGCAAATGATTATCACAAACAGTGGTCATTATAATTTCATCTGGATCAGTGGTGAAATCCAAACTTTTTTACTACCGGTTCTGTGGGCATGGCTTGGTGGCCATGGTGTGGTTTGGTGGGCGTGGCAGGGGAAGGATATTGCAAAATCTCCATTCCCACCCCACTCTGGGGCCAGCCAGAGGTGGTATTTGCCAGTACTCTGAATTGTTCAAAATTTCCGCTACCGGTTCTCCAGAACCTGTCAGAACCTTCTGGAGTTGACCTCTGATCTGGATGCCAAATATATCACCAGTTTATGAGATGTGGGCTGATGTTGTGCTGCCTTTAAATCTAACAAGAATTATTTATTTATGGAATACGGAATTCTGTCCCCTCCCAAAAAAAATCTTAGATAGTACATACACTACACTTCTTGCCCTCTCCAGTTTTATCCCCAAACTGTTCTGTGAATGTAAATCTCCCCTAGCCTAGTGTAATATTCTGATCACTAGACTTGGCAACAAATGTTCTGTTCTGTAGATTTAAAATAATTAAATTTGAAAGAGTTGAAATAATAAAGTTTGATAAAGTAAGGCTAACAAAATGCAGAGTTTGTGATTTTTATGTCTGGTATTACTATAGAATAAGTCAATAGTAACATTGTGTAGAGGGCAAAGGGAACAGCCTTGAAGGACAGGAAGAAATGCTGCTACCAAGTCAACAATCAGATAAGAGGGGCTTGAACCTAGACAAAGAAAATAACATAAGGAAACATCTCAGACAAGCCCCTCCCTAGTTCACACAAAGGTAAAGTGAGGAAGAGGGAGCACATTCAGACTTGCAAGATTTTTACTATTACAGCTGTCGCAATAAAAGTAGTCCTGATCAATATGATTTCTTAGGCTGGGCTAATTTAAAGATGTTTTGGTGAAATTTTTCCTTACATGATATCATGATCTCAATAGGATCGAAACATGGCTGTCTACTGTTTCTTTTTTTTTGAGGATTTTCAGAAACTATACCTATATATGTGTGCTACATATGTATCTCATACGCAGCCATACACACATATATATTCTTCTTATGTAGGTGAGTGAACAGAAGGTGGGACAGCTATGCTGCCGGCCGCCAATGGTAGCACAATGTAGTGTAGGTGGCGGCAATCATAGTCCCCGAGACTGGCACACAGGCAGACGACAGACACACAAAAAAAGGAAGAAATGATCAAGACATTGGCACAATGAGGAGGTATATCAGTTCCAAAAGGGTCAGGAGTGATGGAGTAGAATATCTGAAGGTGTGGCAGGGACGGAAAAAGGGTTGGGGAAGGGGAGTTGAACCACTCCCAGGATCGGTGGTTAAATGGACACCTCAGCAAGCTCACACACAAAGCTACCTTGGAGCAATGAATACATGTCCCTCGGACTCAAAGCTGTTTGGCAGCAGGTATTCAAAATCTGCAACAGAAAGGTAACATTATGCGGCGGGGAGTTGAAATGAGGGAAGAAGGCAGCTTCGGTTTCAGAAGATGAAAGAGCCAGAGCAAGAGGAAATGGGGCTGGGGGAGAGAGAAAGAGAAAAGAGACAGGAATAAACAGAAGAGGCAAAACCACTGGCTCGTTTTAACAAGAGAGAAAGGAGAGAATACACTTTGGGTGCTCAAGTCATACCAGAAGAAAGTGATAGCCAATAAGTTGCCAACATTGAGTGGATTTGGAGAGTTAATCATATATAATTAAAATTCCATAATCTATAATTAAATATATTTGGCAGATCGTATATATATGGATATATAAATATTGATTTGGGACTATATATAATTATACTTACACACATATATATCTTCATACTTATATATATATAAACATATATATATGTATGTTTAGTAGGTCATGTGGATATCTCTCTCTTATTATGAAATTACAAAGAAAAGAAATCACATGCTCTGCTCATACAAAAAGAGAATTACTAAAACAATATTTTCTAAGAAAAAGTATTTTTCAGGCATCAACATGGCCAAACCAGGGTCCTTTATGAAGACAGTCCAACCAAAGACTTACCCATAGCTAGAGGTAAAACACAATGCATTGTAGAGAGTGCAGCCGCCGTCTTTTCTAATAGACAAGAGTTCTCAGAGCACTGCAACAGCCATCCCTCCTTGGTTAGAATGTGCAACAGCCTTCTGAATTCCATAGAAGTAACTTATGTAATCAAGTCAACTGTGGAGCATTAAACATGGTCAATATTCCAAGAGAATACTGAGCTCTGATAGTTAAGGCACCAGGCTACAAACCAGGAGACTGTGAGTTCTATTCCTGCCTTAGGCATGAAAGCTGGTTGGGTGACTTTGGACCAAACACACACTCTCTCTCTCTCAGCTCAACTCACCTCACAGGGATACTATTGTGGGGGAAATAAGAGGAGGAAGGAGTATTAGTATGTTTACCGCCTTATAAAAATAATAAAAGTGGGATATAAAGAGAGATATTGAACATTTTTATCAGTAAATGGTTATTTATTAAAATGAGGAACAGGTATGTTACTGGGATAAAGTGTTATATTTGGAGGAGCAGATATATACTGGAATTCTGTGTTTTATAATATTATCCTATATATCAGGGGTGTCAAACTCCAGGCCTGTGGGCCAGATTCAGCCTGCAGGATGCTTAGATCTAGCCCATAGGGCTGTCCTGGAAACACCGAAGGACCGGCCCGCGGTGCCTCTGCCATCAAAAACAGAGTGTGGGAGGGTTGTGTGCACCCTCTTGTGCTCTGTTTTTGTTGACAGAGGGTTGCAGAAGGCTGTCCCAGCCGAAAATGGAGCTTGGGAGTCCATTTTCACTGGCAGAGCACTTGGGCCACAGATGCCCCCAACACAAGTGATGTCAAGCTGGCCACACCCACCCTGGCCATGCCTACCCCAGCCCCCTGAGGTCAAACATAACCCTGGTGCAGCCCTCAATGAAATCGAGTTTGACACCCCTGCTATATATGTTCTACCCAGACATATTTCAGGTAAATAGGATTATAAACTCAATTTAAGATATGCTTTAGTGGCCTCTAAAACATAACTAAGCTAAGGGTAAACTAAAATAAGCTAAGCTAAGCTAAACTAAACTAAACATCTTTATCATTGCTTCTGCCAAATGACCTTGCTAAAATGAGTGAGTTCCTCTAAAAAATTATTTTTATGAGAAACAAAGTTTTTTAAACTAGAATTGACATGCCTTCTACACATTACGGGACATCTGTCCAATAGCATTGCCATTTCCCATCGAATTATGTATAATCTTCATCCGTTTCATTCCTGACCTCTAGGAATAATTGATGGAAGCCTGTGCCATAAATGATGCCATGAGGGAAAAAAAAGAACTGAGTGCAATCATCACAATGCTGTTACTGTGCTTCAAATCCTTGAATTACCTCGTGCAGCACTTTCATGTATGGTACTGTAATTCTTAACAAGTATGGTAAGCAAAATGAAATCCTGTGGAATCTCCTTGGCCAATTTTCACAGAAAACGATTGCCAGGACCATTTCTGAAACCAATTTGTGAGACGGGAAAAAAAAAAGCAATGCATAGCAATTTATTTAGCTTTTACTCTAGAAAAGTGGTTCGGAACTATACCACTGTTACTGTTGTCAATGGTTATTGATGGAGAATCAACATCCATAACTCACTGATTCTCTCACGCTTCTGTCCAAGATTCAGACTGAAATAAATCCAAAAAATCTGATCCAACCAAAACAGTGCACCCAATTTTCTACTTGATCAGATTTACTGAGAGCTTCAATCTAGACAGTTTTCTACGCTTTTATGCTTCTTTCAGAAAATAGTCTTAAAGCAATAGTTCCCTTGGAATCTTGATACAATAAAAAATAATAATTTTAACCCAGGCATAATTTAGTTGAACTTTTTTCTGGATTGCTCATAACCATCATTTAAGAAGGCATCAAATAGGCATGTATTGGGTTACAATAATATTTCAAATAATAACAACTGAAGGTTTGCAATTGGATTTTATCTGGTTATTGTGTTTTTTGTTTTCTTTCCCTTTTGACTTGAGAGGAGGGTGAGGAGACTTTTGTTGCTGCAAGACCCGAGAAGTTCAGGACAAGGCAGGGATTTTCACCTATTTTTTTCAATGTTTCAGAAGAAAAGACATAATTTCCAATGTGCTTCTAACAGACTGAAAAGTGAAAACAATCGTGGTATAGTTTGCTCTCCTGGTTTATTTTTTTAAAAAAAATATTGATGCCGCTCTTTAAAAGTAACAAAAAATTAATATTTAGGAAGCATTTTTTATCAAAGAAACAATCATTTTGGATCATGTTTCTCTTTTCAGTAACCCTACATTGCTCCAGAACGAAGTATTCCACTACAAACTATTTAAATGGAATAGGTTCATTATCTCCTTTATTGAAAATTACAGAATGCATATCAGTTCCATCTATTCACCCCTAATCATATGATGGGTGATACTTTAATCTGGATTTTTTTGGTATTAAAAAGTAATAATATTAAAAAAAAAGGATCACTGTGAGGCTGATTCATTAAGATCAGGACTAAGAAATTTGTCCATATCTTCAACTCCTAACAAATCCTTCATTATCTTCTCCTCTAGCCAATCCAATCTGCAAACATCAACCTCTGCCAGGCTCATTGGCACTCTAATCACAATCCCTATGGCGCCACAACATTTAGCAATAATTAACACTCTACACTTGGCAGCAAGACCGCAAACATATATAATTGACTGCACAGAAGAATTTATTCTAAACTAATGGCTTAGTTAAAAAAATGAAAACAACCCCCGCTCCCCCAAATTTTCTAGGAATATAAAATCATGCCATGCAATGATTAAAAAAAAATAGGAAGGACTTGCTGGTCTTAATAGGCATAACCACAAAGGAAGAGCAAGATCTTGCTTTGATCAGAATGAAAGTAATTGTGACATTTCCAACGTGAAAGAGACCAGTTCGCTAAAAAAAGAAAATATATTTGCAATCATTTGTAAATTGCAGCCTTTTTGCTTATATTGATCATTGGTATGTCTGCATGTTACTAATTACAACCTTTTTGCTTATATTGATCATTGGTAGGTCTGCATGTCACTAAGAACAAGGCTCAAATAAATGAGAAGATGAATGCCATCATACTTTGCGTTGCATACTTGCTAATTCATGTAAGTATGAGAGGAAGTACAGCATAATCAGACTTGCTTCCTGTTAAATTGATTCCTGCTTTGGTCTATCTGGAAGGATGGCGGGCTGACAACAATCTTGCAAATCTCATTGTACTGCACCCCTTCTCCTCTTTACACTCATGTGAATTAGGGTGGTGTCCGTCTGAGCCTTTCTTATATTTTCTGCTTGATGTAGACTTAAGATGGTTTTCCTCTGGTTAACAATAATGGATCTTGCCTATCTCCATTAAGATTATCTTCATTACTTTCAACAGGTCTCCTATACCAGACTAAACAATAGCCAATAGTCAACAATAGTCTGTAACGCATGAAAACAACTGAATAGTTTTGTACCATTTACATTCAAGGGCAAGAAAAGAACACAGGCTGAGGCTTCTGATGGAGTTGAAACTTGGAGTTGAGTTTGGCTCTTCTTCAGAGCCACACATGGAATTGCAGCCAATTCCCTGGAGACCCTGCCACAATTCAGGATGATTCTTTGCAGGTGTAAGCACGGTTACTTACACCCTTCATACTTACACACTACTGTATAGAACCAGAATATGTGAACTCAGCAACATTGTCTCCTGTGATGCATATAAAGACAGCTTACCTTTAATATATTAATAGGTTCTGGGCGAAAAATTCTACCCAAATATAATTGCATATTTTATATCTACCTTCTAGAGAAAAGTATAGTATTTTAAGTCTCCATCAGCTTCTAAATCTCTTTTGGTCTAGAGAAAAAGAAAGAAAGAAAGAAAGAAAGAAAGAAAGAAAGAAAGAAAGAAAGAAAGAAAGAAAGAAAGAAAGAAAGAAAGAAAAAGAGTAGGGAGGGATAGCTGTTGCAGGCTTTTCCCTGAAAGATACCCATTCACTTTTCATATTGGATCAATCAAATTCACCAGACTTGTATTTTTCAATTAGTTACAAAATGCGCTTCAGAATGCATCAGTATAAACAGATGGACTGTGAAACCCTCAAAATCCCTCTCCTCCCCCCATGTCTCCCACAATGCATTGCAAGATGTATGTGGCCCTTTGTGAGGGCAGCACAGCCATAGGTTGGACTGCTGTTTTCGAACAGGACTATAAGGCAGGGTCTGGAAACAAGCCAATGAAAGGAGGAAGAGGAAAGGAATACAAAACACTAAGTAATTATTTTCATCAGCATTGCCAATACAGGGTCAGGAGTAGGCAGCTCATTGCTGATAGAACAGGGCTGAGGTCTCTTGTGCTTGAGATCCAGTCACTGATAATGTCTTAGTGTGACAGTCTACAGCTGTGTATTTCAACTGGGGTCTCTTCTCAGTGTCTTTTTACATGACATATCTTTGCCTATCTACCTGCGCAATTTCCTCTGCCAAGTGCTTAAGCTGGGCTTCCCAAAGCACTATCCAGCTTTGTTAGGAGCTACAACTCTTAGAATTCCCAGCCAGTGTGGCTGAACTTACATAGATCTGAGACTTGCTTAACCTCACGAAATTTTGCAAAACTATAAGCACAGAACCCAGGAAATTTCACTCATGATTGTAAGTATGCTTGTATGTAAGGGAAATTTGAGTCAAGTGAGAACCATATATTTATTGCAAGGCACTTCAGCGTCATGTCTTTTTGTATCAAACAGATAACAGTCTAATAAGAAGCTTCCCTCTGGGGCTTTCCTGCATTTTGTGTTAATTAAATGCCATTTCAAGCCATACATCTCACTTTTATATGGGTATTGACTCTGGAGATCTTGAATTATGGAAGTAACCAAAAATATGCAGTATTTTATTCCTTTTGCTTCTTTACTTTGATGGAATAAATGTTCCAAATATTGGTTTCATATAAAACAGATTGTTAAATGCTGCTATGTTCTCCACCTCATAGTTTTGTTTTTACCACTGAACGGGCTTTAAAAATTCACTCCCACTTCTTCTCCTGTCACAGCTTGTTCTCTAGGTACAACTTCTACAATACACTCTTTTCATAACAGAGGCCCTTAATATGTAAAGTATATTATTTAAATTAGTTCTTTTATAAAATATAACCACATCTCTCTTTTTTTTAAAAAAAAATCACACTCAGGTACATGTGTATAGGAGCCATGGTGGTGCAGTGGTTAGAATGCAGTATTACATGCAAACTCTGCCCACAGCCTGGAGTTCGATCTTGACCGGCTCAAGGTTGACGCAGCCTTCCATCTTTCCGAGGTCAGTAAAACGAGGACCCAAATTGTTGGGGGAAATATGCTGATATTTGTAAACCTCTTAAAAAATGCTGCAAAGCATTATGAAGCGGTCTATGTGCTATTGCTAAGTGCTATATGGAGTACTGTATGCAACCTCTAGTCAGTATTTAAATTAAAGTGCTATTGTAGTGCTTGATGTACAAGAAAAGGAGGAGGCAAGCGAAATCTATAATGATCAACCCTATCCTACTAGTTTAGATTTGTGTAGGGGATGGAAAGTTTCAGACTTGCCCTTCCTATTCATCAAGTTTTGAAAACATTGCCTCAAGAATTTTATAAACGAGTAGGAGAACTGAGTAGACTGAATATTCACAACATGATCATTCGACGATGCCCCATCTCTGATTGTGATAGTAGTTTGAGATAATAAAGTTAAAAAAATAAAGATAATAAGTTTGAGATAATAAATAGCCAGAAATCTCTTTTGAAGATTTTTGCTAATGATGATGATGCCCATTGTGGGGATTGTGGTACTTTAGCTTCAAAAATTCTGGCCTGCGAGCAAGCTGGACTTGTCTTGAGATGTTTGGCTTCTCCCTCTCTCCCTTTGGAGGAGCTTAAATGTTTTCTCTGTTTCCAACCTTTCTGAACCCGGAAGTTTCTGCACAGCCCTGTTCCGTTCAGGTTGAGTTGTCTTGAAGAGAAAGGTAAGCATAGGAACAAGGACAGGGTAAGAAAATTTGTAGGAAAGGTGTGAGGCAAGGGAGAGGAAAAAGCAGAAAGGGTGGAAGAGATATTTTTGCAGGGAGGAAGAAGAGCAGGAATTTTAAACTAGCTACAAAAACCTTAATTGAATTCAAACATAACAGTTCCATATGAAATTGGCTCATCTTTAACGATACCGGATTGAATCTCTGAGCAATGCACAGGGTAGGAGTGGGGAGATCAGTAGTGGTGAAGCTATTATGAACATAACAAGACATGTTGCTTCCAAATAAAGAGTGAAAGAGGGTAAGGGAGGGGGAGGGGAAAGGAGAGGGGAAGAGTTTGGTGGTGATTCGCAAGGTTAGGCGTGGCAAACGGGCAAGGAAATGGGCAAGCAGGCCAGGTGGTGGTGGTAAGGGAGAGTGGTGAAGGTCTGGAGTGAGGGTGGGGGTTACTGGACACAGGTGAGGAAAAGGGGGTGGTGGAAGGGGAGTGGTCTAAGACTGAAAATACTTGCCCTTCAATTTGCTTGGTACTGTGTGAATCCATCAGAGAGAGAAAGCAAGAAAAAACAAACAAAAAACAGAAAACAAAAAAGGGGGTTGGGTGGAAAGGGGGAAGGGGGTACAAACAATATTTTATTCAATTGCTGTTTGAATAAAAATATTGTGTATCATAATCATACCAAAAGGAAACCTCTTGCAAAAAACGACATGAAAAAGAAATAAGCCAAAATAATAGTAATAATAATAATAATAGTAATAAAAGTACCAATCAAAAGGCCACAGTAAGAAAATAATAAAAAATGTATAGATATAACTCGATCTATAGATATATATTATATAACCAACATAAAAATGGAATTCAGTAGCAACAGTTTGCAACAGTCTTGATTTAGAAATGTTCTTACTGAGTTAGCAGACCATGCAAAATTCAAGATTAACAAAAGACACACACAGAGATTGAGACAGAAGGAGAGGAAACGAAGGGAGAGAAATTCAGGGCAGTGGGCCACGCCTGAGCTCATCTGGCAAATGGGTAAGATGTGGCCATTCTCAGTGAAAGGCAAAAATAGGACAGGAGCTTGGAATTAACCCTATGTGGCAGAAAAGTTTTCTTTTTCTTTTTTCTTAAAAAAGCAATCCACATTTCCTTCTGCAAGGGAAGCTGGAAGTCTTTTACCATGCCTGACATTATAGTGCATGGGGGAAATCACATAGTTTATGAAACATGACCAATTTTAAAAAACGAAAAACCTGCCAAGACGACACATGTAATTTCCTGATGAGAGAACATAGTCCCAACGGTGACGGAAATTGTTGAAGAGAAATATCTGTGCCTTTAAAGTGACATTTAGGAGAAAGCTTGCAGTTTTACAGCAGAAAACACATACTTATGCATGTGCAAAAGACATGGTACAATTTTTAGGCAGGACTGGAAATGGCATCTGCCTGAAATTTGGCAGAGCTTTTGCCAGGCACTACAGTGACAATATTAAGTTAGACAGACACTAAATAAGGTAGCTACTGTTGGAATCGAGGAGATTGAGGACCCACTCCAGGTTGTATTATTTCAGGTTGGTTTTTAATGAAGAGCCGTGGTGACCCAGTGGTTAAAATGCAGTACTACAAGATACTTCTGTGATTTCTGGCTACCAGCAGTTCAGCAGCTCGAGTCTCACCGGCTCAAGGTTGACTCAGCCTTCCATCCTTCCGAGGTCGGTAAAAGGAGGACCCAGATTGTTGGGGGCAATATTATGCTAACTTTGTAAACCACTTAGAGAGGGCTGTAAAGCACTATAAAGCGGTATATAAGTCGAAGTGCTATTGCTATTGCTAATTGGAAAAGGAACCTGGGAAGCATAAATCCTGCCAACCTAGTCTGGTGAGGGTAATTAGAAAGCTCTTCCTCTAATTTCATGATTGAATTTGAACTATTCATTTGTTGGTTTCAGAAATCTGAAGGCCAGAGCCTGATATGGTGCCACGTAGCATGCTAGTGGTAATCTCAACTACAGGTAGTCCTCAACTTAGAATCATTTGTTTAGTGACTGTTCAAAGTTGCAATGATACCGAAATAACTGACCTATGACCATTTTTCATACTTATGACCATTGCGACATCTCCATGGTCATGTGATTAAAATTCAGCCACAACTGGCTCTTGTTTCTGACAGTTGCAGTGTCCCGGGATCATGTGAGCATGTGTGAGCTTCAACAAGCAAAGTCAGTGGGGAAGCCAGATTCACTTAACAGCCATGTTACTAACTTAACAACTGCAATGATTGACTTAACACTTAACAACTACGGCAAGAAAGGTTGTAAAATGGGGCAAAACTCACTTAACAACTATCTTGCTTAGCAACAGAAATGTTGGGCTCAACTGTGATCGTAAGTCGAGGACTAGCCATGTAATGTGTAGCAACCTAAGGCCTCATTTGAGAGAGAGAGAAAACACATAAAGTCAGAGATGGCCAGCAGAGGTAATTTGGGGATTACCTCTGCCGTATTTGGGAAGGATGTTGGGAGATAGGGTGAAGATGGGAACTGTTGGATAAGAGAGGGCATAATCAACAGCTGTGTGATGGAAGAAGAAAGACACTCAGAAGAAACCTCTACCCAAGCTTTCAGGTTGTGAAGGAGATGATGGGAGATTTGTACTTTTAGATTTGCAAGTCTTTAGACTTGCACATCTGGCCATGTTTCTTGACTGTTCTACTTGAGAACACAGACATCAATCTTGCAAACCTCTTTTACAGCAGTGCTGGGATTCAGCTGGTTCTGTCCGGATTGTGTGAACCGGTAGTGGCGACTGTGGGAGGCTGTAATGTGCGACTACTGTGCATGTGCAGAAGGCTGTGTGCATGCACAGAGGTGGTGCACTCGAGTGACACGCGCATGTGCGCACACTCACATTTGCGAACCAGTAGGGAAGATAAGTGAATCCCACCTCTGCTCTAAGCCCGAGAACTTAGAGGGGGTCCTTTCTGAGCCTCATTCTCCACCGTGTTCTCCACCCAATAAGCAAGTATGGGCTATGACTTCTCTTATCTGACCCTTATCTGACCCGGGGGGGGATCATTTCTTCTCCCTGTCTCCCAAGGTCATTCCTATATAACATTACACCAGAGTAGGACCCTTTAGGTGCACAGACCGAATGTGTCCTAGGTGTTAAGGAGAGATGCTCTTCGGAAAGTATCATCTCTTGGCCTCAGACATACATGAAACCTCATCTGATTCTTATTTATATTTGCTGCTATAATCCTACCAAAAATTCCTACCAGTTTGTACAAGAGAGTTATCTATTCAAGAAAAGATTGGATTGCCATTTGTCAGAAATTGTGTAGAGTCTCCTGCTTGAGTGGGGGTTGGATGGCCTAAAAGGTCCCTTCCAACTCTGTCAATCTATATTTGAAAACCCTTCCCATATGAAAAACATATTTGTACAAAGTTTCCATGCTAGGGAAGAGGCTTTACTATAATTCTTTTTTATAACATAACTTTTCATCTGGAAGGAATCGGATGGCAATTTTTTTCAAAACAACCATTTGTGAATACTGCACCAAATGCTCCTACAAAACATTGGAAGCATAGAACATAAAATAATAGAGTTGGAAGGGACCTTGGAGGTCTTTTAGTCCAACCCCCTACTCGAGCAGGCGCCCCTATACCATTTCAGACAAATGGTTGTCCAATCTCTTTTTGAAAGCCTCCAGTGATGAAGCACCCATAGCTTCTGAAGGCCAGTTATTCCATTGGTTGATTGCTCTCTCTGTTAGGAAATTTCTCCTTAGTTCTAGGTTGCTTCTCTCCTTGGTTAGTTTCCAACCATTCTTTTTTGTCCTGCCTTTTGGCGCTTTGGAAAATAGTTTGACCCCCCTCATCTTTGTAGGAGCCCTTTAAGCAGCTTAGACCCACATCCCACAACTTTAAAGTAGATGATCTTTATTTATTTTTTCTTTTCAGAGAGGAGTGGTTGCTTAAATAGCAGGAGAAAATGGTTCACATTATTTCTTCTTAGTGTCCAAGTTTTTTCCTAAAGAGATTCTTATTGAAAGGGTTTTCTATATTCCCAAGTAAATTGGAATAGGACTGCAATGGGGTTAAACTAATTTAACTAAATGTCTATGGAGATTTTCAGTGATTCGGGTCATGGTTGTCCCAAAGTTGTTTTTTCAAGAGGCAACTGGACTTTCTGGTTTTTCTTTGAAGACCTTTTGCTTCTCATCCATGAAGCTGAAGAAGCTTCTTGAATGAGAAGTGAAATGTCTTCAAAGAAAAACTAGAAAGTCCAGTTGCCTCTTGAAAAAGCACCTTTGGGGTATTTAACTACAAGTCAGCAAGTTGAGGCAGCGTCCAGCCTGGAGATATGCAAAATCAGCTATTTTTTAACTATTTCAAGAAATATATGGTGTAGGCCTGATTAATATTATACCATATCCAGAGCATTTGGAATGATGTGTTTTGGGGCTGGATCAGTCCGTTTAGGGGTAAGACCACTCTGTGATTGATGGTTCTATCCAGTCTTGGTCAGAAGAGCCTATATATAGGTAGTCCTTAACTTACAACCATTTGTTTAGTGACTGAAGTTACAATGGCATTGAAAAAGTAACTTCCAACTGATCCTCACACTTATAACCATCACAGCATCCCTACAATCATGTGATCAAAATTTGGATGCTTGGCAATCAGCATGTACTTATGATAGTTGCAACATCCTGGGGTCATGTAGTCTCCATTTGCTATCTTCACACTGGCTTCCATCAAGTAAAGTTAACAGGGGAAGCCGGATTTACTTAATCACGTGTGATTAACTTCATAACTGCAATGTTTTGCTTAACAATCATGGCAAAAAAGATTGTAAAATTGGACGCGATTCACTTACCAAATGCCTTGTTTGGCAAATGGAAATTCTGCTCCCAGTTGTGGTTGTAAGTCAAGGACTACCTGTATTTTGGAACCTATTTGCATAAGCGAATCTTCAATATGTCGTACTTCAGCACACATTCTAAGGAATAGCATCCCTTTAAACTTCCCTGAAGGTGAAAATTTTTAGCCGCCGTAAGTAACATAGCATGAGTATGGAGTACAAAAGGTGGGAGAAGGGAGAGAGAGAGAGATGAGAAAGAAGAGGAATTACAGAGACAGAGGGACAGACACAGATAGAAAAAGGCAGAATCACTCAGAACAGGATGTTAAAAACTCCCTTGGAAGCTCCTCACGCCCTTTGATGAGAGAGAGCAGAGCCCAGGATCACACACAAGGGGAAGCAAACACACAAGTACAGAGATTAATTGTAAATTAGTGAGGAAACAAGCAAAGAAATTCAAACTTTAAATAAAAATAAGAATGGCTTAAAACAAATTTAAACAAAACAGAAAGAAACATGCAAAATTTCCCAGTTTTCAAATTAACCAGCTGCTATTATAATCTACCACATAAAAAGCATATAAAGCAACAACTCAACCTCATCTCCCCTGGATATTTTTTAAAAGTTCATTGCAAGGGATCTGGTAAATCGTTTCATCTCTGGGAAGCCTGCATTATTCTTTCATAAATAAAATGAAACTTTCTTTTCTTCTCTGGGTAGGAATTTGTTTTTAATTTGATACATTTTTAAAAAGTGTTTAACATTTAGGCATTTTGCTTTCTCTTGAAAATCATCCTTAGGCTAGCTGGTGGGTTTAGGGTCACAGGGCATGTGAAAGGACAGGAGGGAAAGAAAAACCTATACTTACACTTCACCTGGAGAATCTGGTCACTTAGATTAGCTTGGATGTAAGACCTGCTGTAATTCGGTAAGACCAGACCTAAGCTAGAAAAGGAAAAAAAAGGGAAATCACAATGTTACCAAAGCAGCTGCCCTGGTGATGAAAACAGTCTGAATAGAAGACAGTAATGGAAGATTTAAAGCAACAAATTGGCTTGGGAGATCATCAGAATTGAAGACTTATATATCTGGAAGGAACAGGATCGGAGACACCTGCCTTGAATGAAAGTGTTGGATGTTGCAAATTGTCCAAGGAACATTTAATGAACTGATGTTATACAAGCGTGAATCTCAGAATGGCCTGTCTTTTTCAGGAATGAAATACAGGTAAGAATAAAACCAGTATCTTTTAAGGGCATTTGTTGGCCTTAATTAGAAT
Source organism: Ptyas mucosa (assembly GCA_012654045.1). Taxonomy (NCBI): domain Eukaryota; kingdom Metazoa; phylum Chordata; class Lepidosauria; order Squamata; family Colubridae; genus Ptyas; species Ptyas mucosa. The sequence continues at coordinate 12,651,251 of WNWU01000041.1, read as the reverse complement.
TAGAAGCGAAGATTTGAGGAAGTTAAGTTTATAATATTTTTCCCAGGAGAGTTGGTTTGCCATTCCATGTCAAGAATTCATCCAAATAAACACAAATTCATGGCAGACATAAAGTTTTTCTTATCCTATGCATGGTTCTCAGATAACTGGATTAGAAATAACTGGATATTTGTTGAGCTATCTCGTGATAAACTGGTTTTCCTAGAAAAATATATGTATATGTATATTTGCCATAAACATATGTATGTATATGTAGGCATATGTATATTTGCCTATGGCATATGTATATTTGCCATAAACAACGATACACTAGATGGCGGCCTCACTTATCAGCTTCTGCTTGCAGACTTCAAACATGATATAATCTTGATATTATAATAGGTAGCTCCCTCTTATTACGTTGCAATTGGGAAGATACCGGTATATACATTGGAAAAGTGTTGTGCTTTAAAAAAATCAATGGATGCTTCTTCCCAGATTTTATTTCTACCCTTCAAGACCTAAGGGCACAGATAATAATATACTGTAAATGAACAGACCCACAAAGAACATCTGGCACTATATTTCTGGCACCACCCATTTGTAGCATCAACCAGAGATGGCTGTGCTGACATAGCATTAAGGAAGGGAGGCTTTTTATTTCCACAGTGATAGCTGGATGATACCATAATCTCTAGAGCAGAAGTGTCAAAAAATGTCAAGGGTCAGCTCTCCTCTCCTCCTAAAGCACTTACTCAACAACTACCAATGATCACATTTGTTACACTGTTTGATGCTGACTAGTTGTTGTACCAGAATTGCTCCTAGTGTGCTGTGTTTGACCCACTTTTCAAAGGAATAGTGTCAAAAAAAATACTTTGATAGACTTTACTACTGAATTCTAAACCTATAGTTTGGTGAAAAATATAGCATTTCAAAATAACTTAAAAGATCACACCATTATGTTATAATCACCTTAGTAAAGTTACTTTTAAGTTAGACTGACTTTGATGGTTTATATCAGGGGTGTCAAACTCACGTCGTCACAGCAGCATCATGTGACATATCAGGACTTTTTCCCCCTTTGCTACACCGGGTGTGGGTGTGGCATGATGTATCTGGCCCACGGGCCGGGAGTTTGACAGCCCTGGTTTATATGGACCGTTCTGTGTAGTTTTCTTTAGAAAAATATAGTTTGCACCATTGTTTTCTTCTGGTGATGATGGTCCTGCATGGCATAGCTCATAGCTTCATTGAACTACGCAAGCCCCTTCACCATGACAAAGCAGTAATCCATGAAGGGGTTTAGCTTAAATACTGGTTTCCTAAGGGGATCTCCTCCCAAGTACTCACCAGAACCAGCCCTTTTAAGTTCCCCAAACTAAGGAAGACTGGCTGAATGCTGCCATATGCTAAAAGGTTATCTGTTTAAATCAAGACATTATGGCCAATCAGTAAACCTTTGACACATTAGATAAAATTCTGAAGAACACAGGAGAGAGAGTTAGGGAGGGAGGGAGGGAGGGAGGGAGGGAGGGAGGGAGGGAGGGAGAGAGAGAGAGAGAGAGAGAGAGAGAGAGAGAGAGAGAGAGAGAGAGAAATATAATGAATTTCTGGTGTCTTTTCTCAATCAGCAGAGAATTGCATTATCTTCTAAAGAAGTCTCTTAGGAGTATTTTTTCCTAAGTATTCTTTTAATCATCACTTATTGAGGAGTGTTTTTCCTGGCTACTTCCTTACCTGTAGTTTGTGCTTTTGATAGGTGCCCAAGTGTAGGTTCTATGAACTTTATCAACATACCTCTGTAGAGTTAAAAGGAATGAGTGACTAAATATTGCTCATTACATTTATGAAAAACATTAGCTAATTTCAAAGATTCTTGGCCACATTTCATTCTTCATCAAATAAATGGTAAATAAACCAATGTATATCATGATTAACATTAAAGAACTGGTGAAGCATATATTCCAGTTAATCTAACCAATCCCAACTACTAACCTAGTTCTTGTATTCTAATATATTGGAAATTTCCACAAAGTCTTTTGAGTTGGTCCTGCTTATAATGCATTTTAATGTTAAGACTGCCCAATTCCAAAAAGACTCTGGGAAGTTTATAATATGTCTAATACATGTTAAAAAACTGATGACTGTCCAGACTAAAACAGAACTCCCAACATTCATAAAAGACTCAACAGGGTCTCCACAGATACCTTAACACCCGATGTGGGAACAAAGCAGGTCTTAAGAGATTTGGCCAAATGGAATAATGATTGAATTCCATGGAAGGCTTTTTCATGACATATTTTTCATATCCTAGTTCCCTGCTCCTGGTATGTTCCAATAAAGGACCACTCTTTTTGAAATCTGGCAGTTCAGACTCAAAGTTCAACATATTTACCTCATCAAGGGATTTTATCAGAGTCTTAATATATTGTTGATCTTTATTTCCATCTATCATGCTTCGGCGAATCTAAAGACAGGAGAACAGAAAATGCTGTGAAGTTGGGTGGGGATACATATCAGTGGTAGCACTTACAGTTACCTTTTGAAGCTCTTCTGTTCAAACCCCAAGAAAATCTCTTAACCGGGTAGGATCTGCATTTGTGCATGATTCATACTATGGTATAAATGCACATACACATCCATATGCAATTTACTATACAGAAATATAAGAAATAATTATGCAAGTGCAGGTAGTCCTTGACTTATGATCACAATTGACCCCAACATTTCTATTGCTAAGGGAAACATTTCTTAAGTGAATTTTGCCCCATTTTACAACCTTTCTTGCCACGGTTGTTAAGGGAATCACTGTAGTTGTTAAGCTAGTAACACGGTTGATAAGCGAATCTGGCTTCCCCATTGTCTTCACTTGTCAAAAAGTTGAATAAGCTGATTGCATGACCCTGGGACACTGAAACCGTCATAATTATGAGTCAGTGGCCAGGTATCTGAATTTTGATCACATGACCATGGGGATGCTGCAACAGTTGTAAGGGGGAAAAATGGTCATAAGTCACTCTTTTCAGTGCCATTGTAACTTTGAATGTCACTAAATGAATGGTTGGAAATTGAGGATTACCTGTATATATGAAGAAATTATTCCAAGCTGCCATCACCAGCACTACAAAAATCCTGTTATGACAGTGTAGCACTTAATTTGCCAAAGGAAAAAATCTGATGCCCAGATTTGTAAAAGTAAACATTGTAGAATCTTACTATTCTGCATTGAGAAAAGATTGCTACAACGCCATTAGAATCTATTTTTGTTTTTTTAAAAGTAATTTTATTATAGTTTTTGGAGCCCTTGTATTTTTGTTTTTTGGGTTGTTGTAGGCTACTTTGATAGAAATATTATATAAATGTTAATACAAATTATATATAGACATAGAAATAGACATAGACGCACACATATATTTATTTATTGTCATTGTACTTGTATACCCAGTATACCCATACAACAAAATTCACTTAATACCCAAAGACCAGGTCCAACACACATAACAATCCCCAAACACCCACCCACCCACCACAAACTGCCCACCCCTAAACTACCCAAACATCCACACAACATATATACATATATATATGTAAGGGACGTGGTGGCTCAGTGGCTGAGACGCTGAGCTTGTCAATCAAAAGGTCAGCAGTTCAGGGATTCGAATCCCTATTGCCGCATAACGGGGTGAGCTCCTGTTACTTGTCCCAGCTTCTGCCAACTTAGCAGTTCGAAAGCACGTAAAAAATGCAAGTAGAAAAATAGGCACCACCTTTGGTGGGAAGGTAACAGCGTTCCATGTGCCTTTGTCATTTAGTCATGCTGGCCACATGACCATGGAGACATCTTCGGACAGCACTGGCTCTTTGGCTTTGAAACGGAGATGAGCACCGGACTAGCACATATGTGTGAGGGGAACCTTTACCTTTATATATATATACATACATACATATATATGTAGGTGTATACACACACACACACACACACACACACACACACACTGTGTGTATGTATTTGCCTCAGATAAAGCAGAGCTGATCTATCGTGATCGCTTACCCTTTCTTTGTTCTCATCCTCTAGTTCAGCATCAAGGAAATCCAGGGTTATAGCTTCTTGAAAATTGATGATCTGAAAGAATAACCCCAAAGTAGTGATGGTTGTTGTGAATGAGATGAGAATTCAAGACTATCATCCTGTTCACCTTAAGTATGCCATAACAGTCCTTGTTCTATGTCTTGACAGAGTATTTATTTTTGCCTTCAAGTCAGTGTTCGTTTATATATTAAATTTATATGCTGCCCATCTCACTATCCAGAGTTGACTCCTAGCAACTGCCAAAACAAGTCCCTGAAGGTTTTTTTGGCAATGTTTTTCACAAGTGGATTGTTATTACCTCCTTGCTAGAGCTGAGAGAGTGACTGGCCCAAGATCACCCAGCTAATTTCATGCCTAAGGCAGGGCTAGAGTATATGTAGTATAAATGCTGTTGTAAATTATGATGTTCAGTAATGAGAGATGTTGACAGTTCATAACTGAAACATTTTCTACAAAATGCAAATGTATTTTGTTGGGAGTAAATAGAACTTTTCCATATACACACAAGAATCTCAGTGTTAGATGTAGGGGGAGCTGTAACTGGAAAGAATGCTTTAATTGTAAAATTAATTATTTTTCTGTAAGACACTTAGAATTGATTCAGAGACAAGGCAAGCTATCCTTACTTTAAAACAATACATCAACAATATAGGTTAAGATAAAGGAACCAATTTGATTCTTCAGCAGGTCACTAAGAAATGCATGAATTTAAATGAGACATTATATTGTACTTTTATTGATTTATAAAAAGCATACGATAAAGTGAATAGATTGATTTATAGAATCTTGTACACAATTTGGAATTGGAAGTTGTGGAGTGTGCTGGAAGTAGTATGTAGTGGAAGTAAAATGCCCTAGAATAAATGAAAATGGTTTATCCATGAGCAGAGGTAATAAAAAAAATTGTCAAAAAGAATTAAATATATTAACACAGCACTTAATACCAAGATGTCAAAGAAAAAACTGTTTTTATTGCTTTGAAAGTTCCAAACCAAGTTTTGGTGTACCAAACATTATGATTTTAATCTGATTTCTAAATAGGAAAAATGCAAAAATGAAACAGGACATCAGCAATGGAAATTAAGATAGAGTTCTACCACATTACTAGGACAAAATTTTACTAGTCACTTTTCAATCTTTACTCCATCAAGTGTAAGTCTGAATGCCATTGGATCAATTAATTAATTAATGAAGAAAATAAGAGCTTGTCATTGTTATTTGGGAGCAATCAAAACTAGTTAAATTCTCAAGTGTCTGGAAAGATATATTCTATTCATATGCCAAAATAATGTCTTCTACCTAGAGTTGAAAGAACAAGGTACTACTTAAAACAAGGCATTTCTATTAAAAGTTGTTTGGATTTAAACCAGATACACACACACACACACACACACACACACACACACACACAAAATGTAAGGAATTGGGTTGTTCCTTGGGTGATTTTACCGTGCTGAGTAATTTGAACTGTTATTGATCAGAGTCACAGTGAAGTGACTAAATAAATTGTTATGGTTTCTGTCCATCTCTGCCACATCTGCCTATTAATAAGGCTGATGAACTGAGCTGGAAATTTCTGCCAATGAAATGTATCTCATTCTGATCAATGCCATTTTTCAATTCCTTAATTTCTGGCTGCCCTTTCAATGACAGATTTATCTGACTAGTATTTGAGCTAGAAGCCTGTTCTTTTTACTCCATTCTGATGAATGCAGAACTTCTCCTGAGATAAATTAGCCCAGGGCTTTTATCTACTCCTTTTCTTTTGGTTAATACCACCGAACAAGTAATATCTCATAAAGGGGGTCTAGCTAATTCTTCCCTATACTTGGAAAGAAAGAAAGAAAGAAAGAAAGAAAGAAAGAAAGAAAGAAAGAAAGAGAAATGCATATATTATATTGTCAAGATGAGCAATAGGTGCTCTGTGACTCTCAGAAATATATTTTCTCTTCTACTTTAAGCACATGAGCATTTTTGCCCACAGTAAATGAATCCCACCCTACAGCCAAAACAATTATTTAAACCCCAAATATCTGAATTTCAAACTGCCTACCATCTTTAGTCATCATCAATGCCACTAAGTTAGAACAACCATGTCTATAAAGACAAAGGGAATGATTAACTGAACGTCCAGTTCAGTAGCTCTTGTCATTTACACATGACGTTCATATTATGGAACTTGAACCGAAGATTCCATAATCAGAGATGGCTTCTATGTTTCCTAATCCAGTTAAATACCATAATTCTGCTATGGCTAACTGATGAGCAGATATTGTGCTGTTTTTGTCTAATGTATATTCTCAAATCGGCTATCTTTTCTCACTTTGTTGCTGAGGAAATTAAGTAGGTCCTCTCTGTGTGTTTACTTGTAACATGTGAGGTAGTTTACTCCTTCAAGGATTACCAGGTTTAGCATACGCTGTGGTGGCTAACTTGTATTTGATACCCATGAGCAAATGTGTTCGTGGGGCAACTAGCTGAGGAGAATATTATCATCATGCAATCTTATGAATATTTTCACATTTAATCTAGCAAAGCCAAATTGAACTCAGACCCTGGGAAATATCCATAAGATTATAGCCTCAAAATCCCACTTTTTAAAAAAAGGATAAATTATATATTTTGATGTTAATGTAATTAGCTAAACCTTTGGCTGCAAACCTAATTTAAACATTGAAAATCTCTCACCAGTTATAATGCTCATTGACATTATAATGCATTTAATAGTTAAATCTGTTTTTGAGTCAATGACACCATGCTTTGTCTTTATGCAGGGGGCTCCATGCCAAAAGCTGATTGGGTGAGGCTCCCAAGAAGAACACAGCTAAATCAAGAGAATAAGGTGGGCCAAGGCAAACATTTTAAATACAACTATCTCCCTGTAACCATCCCCCACCTTGAAAGTAGCTAAGCAATAAACCAAGAAAGCTGACAAACTTTAAAGTGCTGAAAATGTTAAGCCTCGTAAAAGGATTTAAAGTGTGAAAAGCAAAAGTTCACCACCGTTTCTTTTTTAAATTTTTGCAGCAAACTGTGCTGTCAGATTTGGTGACAATGATGTGTGGATTTCAAGGTTGCATGAAAACCATCCCAAGGGTTGCAAATACAACCTAATAAAAGTGTGTGTTTGGCCGCCTCTGGTTAAAGACAGGCTTTGCAAGTCTGTCCTACTATTGTGGACATAGGGAAAGATGAATTTTCTGGAAGAAAAGCTTCACACCTGACTAGATTAGAGAAAAGAAGTCCTGCAGGAAGTTGAAATCCAAGGATCTAGAAATGAACATCAACAGGGCAAAGAATGAAAGAGATAAATTGGAAGGGATGAAGGGAGAGTTCACAAAGTCACAGCAAAGGGAAAGAATATGATGCTTAATTCATTAAAAAGTTTCAGGCTATAGAATTTACGAGTGCTACATTTCACATATCCATTATAAACATCTGTGCCAAGCTTTGATTATTAGTCAATAATAAGTATATGCAACTATACATCCTACAGAACAGAAGTACTGATATTTTCAATTGCCAAGCTCACTTTCTGGCCAGATGGTGGCATATGGTGATCAATCTGTGACTCAGAGGTGGCTAAAATGTGAGTGGTGTCCTTGTTTGTGACAGCTGTTTGCATACGCTTTCAGTCTAATGGCAAATTGCCACCATTAGCATTTCCACCCAACTCATTAATTCCTATCCAGGCAGTATGAGATACTTACCTTTGGACAGGCATATTCAATATCCACATAATAACAAGAATGTCTTTCCAGGAAAAATGAAAGAGGACAAGTTTATTGCAGTCAGTTGGGGGGGGGGGGAGATGAAAGAGCTCATCATGATAAAAAATGGAGAAAGAGCAAAAATTGTCTTTCTAACACTGTCTATTTTGTGGTGGTGCTAACACGATGGAGTAAACGACTACAATTTTTTTTGCAATGATTTTGAATATACATTCATATGCACAAACTTGTCCTTACCAGAGGTCGCAGGTTTGGATGTAGCAATACATATCCATTCAAGTCAATAGCAAATACATAGCCATTAGCCCCCAACTGGATGGAAAGACAAAAAAGAAAGGAAAATCCTCCTGAAGAGAAACAGATTACATCTCAAAAGGACAGAATGAAGTTGCATCAAAGCTCCTTTACCATGATACTCTGTGTCACCCACCTCCTACTTGTCTAATACCCAATCCAAGCAGAGAATAAAGGTCCATCACATTTTCTAAATTAAAGGAGAGGATTTCAGTTTGCCTCAGTGATCATCATCAAAAGGATGAAAGATGGTTTGGGGGCAAAGTAGAGAATTGAGGGAGGACACTCCTAGGAAAACTAACATCCCTCTTCCTATCCCGCTTGCTTTTTTAAATGACAGAGTTTGAGGAACACAACATCTTCCCTACTCACATTGTATCGTGGTGTCAGCTTCTTGATATCATTTAGAGCCACATCAATCCCCACAACACCCAGGATGAGCTGGTTCTGAAAATACATAAACAACAATGACAGTTTCATTCATTACATCATTCATTATTCTGTTATTTGAAATTGTGCAAGTCAGGATGCAGACTCTATTGATTTCTACTGTTTGTGTCTAAGGCAACCCTCACTATTCTTTGAGCAGTCCTGACAGGGAATTCCAGCAGTTTTAATTCACTGAAGGTCACTGACTTGGAGAAAGAGGATAGATTTTGCCATGCCTACTTCCTCCACAGAATGTATTGGTCTAGTTAGTATATAACTATCAGCTCATATACTTTTACATTTTACAATTGAACTGTTCAAATACTAAAGGTAGACAGTACGTAATTATACATGAGAAACTAATAGAAAGATCAACATGTTTTCACAAGATGAATTTTGCTCTAGTATTTGGGAGAAAATGTGTGAATTTCCTGAAGGGAATAGATGCAAGGTGAGCTGTGAAATAAAAAGTTTCCAAAACCTCTTCTTATAGCAAGAGAAAGTGTAAAATATCACAATAGGAGTGTCTGTCAGTTTTAATGCTGAATAGAGAGTTAGAGGACACAGAGTACCAAAATGAAACCTAGGCTATATCAACCATATCTGCACCACCATGAATGAGCTTTGTCACATTTGTTCTAAGGAGTCATGGTGGTGCAGTGGTTAGAATGCAGTATTGCAGCTTAACTCTCTCCACAGTCAGGAGTTCAGTCCTGATCAGCTCAAGGTTGACTCAGCCTTCCATCCTTCCAAGGTTGGTAAAATGAGGGCCCAGATTTTGGAGGGCAATATGCTGACTCGGTAAACTACTTAAAGAGGGCTGTAAAGCACTATGAAACGGTATATAAGTCTAACTGCTATTGCTATTGATGCCTGAACTCGTCTGGCTTGGCAGCCCATCTTAGAATAAGGGGATATCTTTCTTTAGAGAAGTCCAAGTGCTATGGGTCCTGGTGTACCTCTTCCAAGTTTACACCTATGCTCCAGTACAAATCTGCACTGTATATTCTTCTCAATTGTAGGAACATTATTTCATGGTATTTTACTGTCTGCATAAGCATTTCTAAGTATATTAATTTAAATATGTCACCTGAATCTAGATCATAACCTTTCTGTATATTAGTTATTAGTGGCATTCCAGAATTCTCTGGAGTTGTATTTTTCTTCTAATATTCCAGCAATTCTGAAAACTGCACATAAACAACATCCAGTGAAAGGAAATCGGAAGAGAAGAATATTAGGGCTAGTCGCAACACTCCCTGCCCCCACACCTCTCCAAAGGGCAGGTGTACTATATTTTTGGAGAGCTTCAACTACATACAGAAACAAGGAAATTCGTTGCCTTTTGTGCTGTGGTCAAACTGAAGAAGTGGTATACTTTGGCTCTTGGCAGCAGCTCTATGGTTTACATCTTTTCCATTCCATTTAGGATAACATAGGGTGATTGTTATGGCTAAGTTTCCACAACTACTGTTGCTCTGGATGAAATATCTCTTGGACTATGTGTAAATTGGCTTACTTTTCCAACAATACTAGTGAAGATCCTGTTCTCAAAGTAATTGATTAAGGAATTATCAGCTGTTGATTGGGACATTTCCTTTGTTATTGTGTATGTTGGTTATTTCAAATTCTTGATACAATACTGAACTAAAATATTAAAATTAAAAGTTCCATTATGTGTATGATGTGAAGAAGGTGATAGACAGGGGTAAAATCCAGCAAATTCTGACAGGTTCTGGAGAACCAGTAGTGGAAATTTTGAGCAGTTCAAAGAACTGGCAAATACCACCTCTGGCTGGCCTCAGAGTGGGGTGGGAATGGAGATTTTGCAATATCCTTCTCCTAGGAGTGGGGTGGGAATGGAGATTTTGCAGTGTCTTTCCCCTGCCATGCCCACCCAGCCATGCCCACCAAGCCACACCCACAGAACCAGTAGTAAAAAAATTTGGATTTCACCACTGTGATAGATCCTTTTAAAAATTAACTTTAGTGAATATTTTTTTTGTGGAATAGAAACAACATAAATGTAAAGAAAAGAAAACAAAAATAAAAAAGCAAAACAAATTGAGAAGTAAATAAGGCAGAAATAAAAGAAAAGAGATAGAAAAGAAAGAGATAAGATAAAGAAATGGATTCCAATTTTTATAGCAGTTATAAATGCATTTATATTTTATTCCCTCTCTTTAAGGTTACAAAATGGTTGGAAAAACGAGAGAGATCTGGAATACTAGATGCCTGAAAAAGCTGGGGAAGATTGTTGTACCCCCTTCCTATATGAACATTGATGGAAATATCTAATTGCACCTACCAATATCAATATCTTTCAGTAATATTCTATCAGAGGTTTGCAAGGCAGAGGCAGAGAAAAATGCAGTCTGGAAATGAATTTCTTACTTGCACTGTTTGCCCTTTCAGTGGTCCAAGTTAGCCAGGCTTGGCCTGGTTTGTAGCTCTAATTCAAAAGGAATATCTGATTCTCAGCATTGTGCTTCAAGAGGATTGGACATCTTGCACTTAGGCTTTCTGAGTTATGGCATAAAACATGTTAATCCTGGGAGCCATACTGGAGAAATCAGGCCCTTTCCAATGACTGATGTAAATGCATAGCCGGCCTTTATTGGGTTCTTCTAAAGAAAAGTACTTTTTTTTTCTTAAAACAGACACCTGCAAGAAGCCACCGTATCAACAACTAAATGGCGCAGCATGGGATGCTCATTTCAATGGAGCTGCCATGCTGCTTTATGAGGCCATAACCAGGCTCCCTGGAGAATAAATGGCTTGGTCTTTGGCCTTGTCACTTACCTAGTTGGGAAACAGATCATTGCCTGCTTAAAAGCAAGCTGACATAGAATGCCATGGCAGATCTATTGCTGCTAATAAATCTAAACAACTAGGGATGTTGGAGCATAAGGCAGATGAGACAGATTGCTATAGACATGCTGTGAATCTACCCACTGGGGAGAAAAAGAAATGTGTGATCTACTTAGTGGCACTTGTTCGCCTTGCAATATAAGGCGATAGAATATATAGCCACTGCATTTGTTGATGCTGCATTAATAAAATTAGCGATAATATTATTTGTCATTATTACATGCTCCTTTGGGCTCCCCATGAGAGGCTGCAGAGCCAGGTTTTGACTCCTTTTGGGAAGACTAGGAGAGTGGGGCACGTCTCACCTATGTGTGTGTGTGTGTGTGTGTGAATATTCCACAGGGTGGGGCAACAGCAGAGAAAATTCTCTTCCTAGGCTTGCCAATTGGAGTTCTTTAACAACATACCTTCCCTGCTTGATAGGGTGGGATGGGACAATGTAATCGGGCAAAAATGGCTCTGCAGGTAGCCTGGCTCCATGCCGTGTAGGGTTTTATAGGTCATAGCCAACACCTTGAACTGAAGCCAGAAGCAAATTGGGACTGAATGTCCTTTAAGTGACTAAAATTGTCCATGTGGCTGCATTTTGTAGTAGGTGAAGCTTCTGGATACTTTTCAAGGGTAGCTCCAGTGGTGGGATTCAACCAGTTTGCACCACTTCGGGAGAACCGGTTGTTAACTTTCTGAGCAGTTTGGCAAACTGGTTGTTGGAAGAAATCATTAGGGCAGAGAACCGGTTGTTAAATTACTTGAATCCCACCACTGGGTAGCTCCATGTACAACATGTTGCAACAGTCCAAACAAGAGATGATCAGGGCATGAAGGACCAAATAGACAGTCTTCATATTCAGGAAAGGGCCTTATTTGTCTTATGCATGGATAAACAATGACAGGAATTGCAATCTGATAATACAGATGGCCGCATGTTGACCATCCCTGATGAGGCTTTAGTTTTACATATCCCATAAATAATTTGGGTCCACGTGTATTTTTAACACATCATTACTTGCTCTCAATAATGTCATCATTTTAGAAGATTCTCTTCCATGGGATGCCACAGCAGAAGAGAGCCATTAAAATAGGCATAAATAATTCCTCATGAAAAATATCCTAAAAATATATAAATTCATGCCATTCATCATTTCAACAATTAACTCTAAATTGGATAGTAATAGCAATAGCATTTAGGCCAGAGGTGAGCTTCAGCAGGTTCTGACCAGTTCTGGAGAACTGGTAGTGGAAATTTTGAGTAGTTCAGAAACCAGTAGTAAAAATTCTGACTGGCCCCGCCCCCATCTATTCTCTGTCTCCCAAGTCCCAGCTGATTGGAAGGAAATGGGGATTTTGCAGTAACCTTCCCCCGGAGTGGGGTGGAAATGGAGTTTTTACAGTATCCTTCTCCTGCCACGCCCACCAAGCCATGGCATGCCCACTAAGCCACACCCACAGAACCAGTAGTAAAAAATTTTTGAAACCCACCACTGATTTAGGCCTATATAGGATCTCTCCTGTTTCAATAAAACATGATTTTGGCTTTTCCCTCAATAAACAAAATGTATCACACGCTAAACATATTCTAAGAAGAATCTCAGAGAGATTCATTTCAGTTCAGTACAAATTTAATAAATATGATTAAACTCTTTCCATTTAAATAAAAAATTCAACTTATATTAATGATGAAATAAGCATAACTGTTTTCAGTAATTTTGCTTGTATTCCAATCAAATGTATGGAATCATCAAGATATTTGTCAAAATAGGTTTGGTGTGAAAGGATAATTTAGTTTACAAGCAATGTAAATGAATGAAATGGGAGAGTTTTTTCTTACTTGGTTGTAATAATATTCCTTCACATGTTTGCCATTCTGGACAGATTTAACATCATTTATATGCTTACATGCTTTTACATTCCCTCCTCATACCTGCCCCTAAAACTGATTATAAATGTTTAGGACAATTTCTTGGTGTACTATTTTTGCCTGTTGTATTTTTTTCTTTGTTTCCTGTACTGCGGCACCAATTCATGTACCATATGTAAGAGAATGTTCTCCATTATTTGCTGATATATGATATAGCTTCAAAATGATATTATGGGATATTACTGAGTATATCTAAAAAAAGAAACACTTCTGTTTACAGTTCTGTTATACAAAAATATTTGGGAATCTAACTGTATTCTTTTTAGTGTATGAATATTGGAAAAGAACATGGTTGGTTGCTGGCTTACTATAAGTACTCCAAGTAGAGTCCTAGGAAAATTGGAAGCATCTCTATCCCAGTCTTCTCCAATCTGGTGCCCTCCATGTATGCTGAACTATGACCCCCAGAATTCTCAAGTTATATCTACCGTGTTTTCCCAAAAATAAGACCCTGTCTTATATTTTTTTGAACCCTGAAATAAGCGCTTGGCCTTATTGCCATGTGCTCAAAAGCCCGATTATCAGGGGATGTCTTATTTTGGGGGAAACAGGGTAGTAAACACCCCTTTGGGAAAGGCTGTTGTATTTGTTTAGTATCTTATTCTTTGTCTGTCCATCCATCCATCTCACAAAATACATCAAGAAGATCTGATAACAATTTAAAATCAATTTCAGGAAAAATTATTTTCAGTTGAGGATGCTACTTGGCTGAAAATCAAGGAATATTGTGGATTCTCGGTGGAGCAGTTGTACAAAGCAAAGGGGATAACAGCAACCACCCAATATGATTTTGGTGGCAGCTTCTTGCAAAGTAGGAACATACCTTCCATTCACCGCTTCCGCGAGACTGACCATCATCAGTGAGGTTAAATACAGGCAGAGTGCCTGTTACCACTAAACCCAGGCCCTGAAAAAGTAACAACAACAATAACACAAGTAAAATATGGCATTATCTGTAAGGCATTATCCTAACTCACCAATTCAGATTTATAATAGCATTTCTAACTCATAATATTGAAGAGTGGAGCAGTTAGACTTTGATCGGGAAGAAAATGGGGAGAAGAAACCATCTCAAGATTAACAGGTCTGGGAATCTGAAGGGATATGGAACACTAAATGTATTTATCTAATCCAGGGGTGGGCAAATGTGACCCTTTTACAACCTGTGGACTTCAACTCCCAGAATTCCCGAGATAGCCAATCTGACTCAGGAATTCTGGGAGTTGAAGTCCACAGGTCATAAAGGGGCCATATTTGCCAATTTTTGCCTAATCTGAACCGTATTACAATGTATGAATCACACAAGCAAATGAAAGTGGGGGAAAAAATCTGGTTGCAATATTTCATAGAGCTGTTTTCCTTACTAAAGCATCCTGATAGACATTGGTCCATTGAACCTGCTTTGCTTTGTTTCCAGCCAAGACCATGGGCCTTCCTAGGACATTGAGATATTCCTGCAGGAAACAGAAGGAGACTAAAACTAACAACACATAACATGCATTCATCCAGAAACATGAAATATAGCAATATGTGTATATCATAGCATCATTTGTACAGCAAGCTCACACCAGCGTATCTTTGAGGATTTATTCGTTTGACAATTTTTAGCAGCTTTCAGATTGAGAAACAGCAGATTCCTCAAATGCCCAAAGCTATTTTTCTTCCAGCTGAAGCAATCCAGATGTGCTGAACTACAACTTGAATACACTTTTATCAGCTGGAAAATATAATTATTGCAGTCCAGCAGACACAAGAGACACATGTTGAAGAAGACTGCCTAAGCAATCTATTTTGTCAGAATATTTATTCAGTCAATCTAACAGTTCTATCTTTAACTAATGGCTCAATTTAATCTAGTTATCACTAAGCTTAGAAGCCAGGCTTATTTTGGCTCATCTCCAGCACATGGCAGCTTCATATGTTTCTACTGCATTAGGTCCAAACCAAGTTGTATCTGCACTGAAACTGCTTGGACTTCATCATAAAACTAGTGCCAATTATATAAAGTCTGCCTCTAAGTTTTATCATTGTGATTTATATGGATTATACTTTTTGTCTTGGGTTTAAAAAAATGGGTTTAAAACAGGATTCCATTAACAGTACTTCAAAACTAATGATTTATAGTATTTACTCACTATATCACCTTTAAACATAATTTGAAAAATTAATTTTAGAAGCTGAACCTCATTTAAGGTAGTACCAGAATATTTTTAATTGTGATATGATAGTTTTATTATTGTCCAACTGCTGCAGTCTGGCATTGCTGGGGAGGACACGAGTACACATTTTAAAACCAAATAGATAAAATATCCCAATCCACATATTAGGAGAATAAGCATTCATATAAAAAACCTGTTTGAAAGGTTCCCTGTTTAAAGGGAAAAAATCAGACCATTAGTTTCTGTGGAGAAAAATATGAGTTTTTCTATTGAATATAAAAGCTGGGGAGAGATATGCAATATAGAATTATTAATATCAGCAAAACTTTAAAAATGCAATATAAATAGTGCTATGTATATATAAGAGGTTGAACCTTATTAATTCATCTATTTACAA
The DNA here is from genome assembly GCA_012654045.1 of Ptyas mucosa. Classification (NCBI taxonomy): domain Eukaryota; kingdom Metazoa; phylum Chordata; class Lepidosauria; order Squamata; family Colubridae; genus Ptyas; species Ptyas mucosa. The sequence goes on along the minus strand of WNWU01000041.1, from coordinate 12,635,380 downwards.
TTAAGAGGCTGTGATGAAATATGTCTTTGATAAATATGCTAAGATTAGCCCCAAATCTTGGATCAAGATACTCAGAATGATCTCAGATATCTTGGATATAATAATCTCACAGATGTATTGAATTCTATGTTTCTACTGACTACCCATTTTTTTTACAAAATAATGATCAGCGAAAAACATTTTTCCCCCAGTTATAAGCCATTCTTTGGGAAGTAGTTTAATGTTTGGAGGCACATGATAATTTATGATAACATGAATTTGGATGTGTCACTCTATGGGGAAAAATCGTGATTTTATTGCATTAGTTGCGGGCAAGAAATAAAATGATCATTTCAATGGTAAAGATGGACTTGCTCACTTTTGCATAATTCCTGACGTATAGAAGGAGGTGGAGGGGAGAAAAAAAGCATTCCCTTGCCTGGCGTCAGATACTCTTCTTAAAATGCTGCAGCTTGCAAAACCCCCAGCAGGTTGTAAATGGTTTTTGACCCTGTATCTGCCAGCACAGTCACACTGAGGTAAAGGTCACAGCCCAACTGTTCTTTCCCTTCAACCCTATAGTTTGTAAATCCCTCGTCCACTCCTGCAACTTCCTTCTCTCTGCTCCCTCACAACCTTCCCCCCTTTCCCTCCATTGTACATTCCTCCTATAGAGGGTAAATCAGAGCTTTGTGCAGAATCTTCATGCTCTCCTGACATAATTACTCCTCTTTTGAATGGCAAACACTGCAGTATGAACTTAGTAGGAACACAGAACCTTGTGTATCAGCTATGATGATACAGGGCTCCAGAATTGTCACCCTGCTTTGCATTCAGCATGCTTCTGCATCAAATTGGCAAGCCTGTTTGGAAACATTTGTTTGGAAGGAACTCTTGAACAACTGTTAATTAATTGTCTCACAACCAACATTTTGAGAAACGATGACCTATGTATACAGAGGCATGCTGCCATTCACAGTACCATCAACAGCTTTTTTGGAAAAAACCTTAAGAGAGAGAGCTAGAACATGGAGAAAAGATTGTTTTCATTACATTTTAAAACTGTTTTTAAATTCCCAGCAGAGGTCCAGTTGCATGCTATAATTTCTGCTGTTTTAATAACTTGACCAGATTAACTGTACTTTAGTGGAGTGGTGCCTTGATGATTTTGCAGCCAACCCTGATTGTGAAAACTGATAATTTAAGCACCAAACAAAATGATAGTGTTGTGGTCCGCCAGCAGCCTGTGGAGCTGGTAGCTGAGTCAGACAGTGAGGAGGCTGGGGAGGAACATGGGCCAGTCCTGGTGTCTGGGGAAGGCCTGGATGAGGTCTCTGCATCAGAGGCAGAGATGGGGCCAGGGCCATCTGGGAGTGATGCACGTATTCAGGAGCCTCCAGAGTCGGACAGCAGAGAGGCAGAGGAACAGGAGGAGTTCCTCTTCCTAAAGCGTGCATGTGCAGAGCTGCCAGAAGGCACGAACAGTTAAAACAAAAGGAATGACTCGGGTGTAAGGCCTGGAGATGACTGGCCCCTCCCATAATTTAAAAGAGGAGCAAAGACACGTGGGCACTTTGCAGGAAAGCAATGTTGTTAATTCTGTTCCCAGTCGGCATCTCTGTTTGATTCTGGAATCCGTGTGGCTTTGCCAAGTAGGTCTTTGGCAGAGTGTCAAGGGAGATAAAGGTTGGCGATTATCCCAAAGGACTTCTCCTGAAGGACTTTTTGCAACTAATTGGGACTCAGCTGTGAATGAACATAATTCACAGCTGTTGCAATAAAAGAGGTTTTTGAGACTACTCATGTGTTTTAATGACTCAAGAAGCCTAGGTCATAGACAAGATGAGGGAACACAGCTTGGATGCATTTTTATACCTGACTGACCAATGTATTCTCTTGCTGACCTATAATTTTGAAATCTAGGACTATGGGTTCATGTGAATCTATTTTGTATATATTAAAAAATGGATAACTTCAAGTCAGTATTTGATTCCTGTCAAGTACCTGAACTACTCCTTGCGTTTTTCTTTGCAAGTTTTTCAGAAATGCTTTGCCATTTTCTCCATTAAGTGACTGACTCAGATAACCTAGCTGGCTTTCTGCTTAACCCACAGTCTAGAACCCACAGTCTCCTAGTTTCTAGCCTAGTGCCTTAACCACAACATCAGACTGGCTCTCTTTTAGAGATGGGCAGCAATAATGATGCTGAAAAACTCCTCAAGAATTTCACTGTTTTTGGTGACATTTTTTTCAGCAGATCTTCCTGCAAGCTACCAGGCAATTACACACACACCAAGATGAGTTCTGAAAAGTAGGGACAAGAAAGGGACATTAGCAATTTATTTTATTTCCTTTTTCTATGGAGAATATGTGAGCTGATGGTATTTGTTACTTCACAGTGGGTGATTACAGAACCATGATAGAATGACATGATTTGATCTTTCCTATTTGGTTAGCTGGGGGGATGGGGGGTGAGCATAAATTGGCATATGATGTTCTCAGAGTCTTCTCTGCATTTGTTGAAAAGGTGAAGTCAATTATAGGTCAGAGTCCAATTCTTTTATGATGAACTTGGATGGAAACATTGGTCTTGCAAATATGTCTTGAGTTGGCAGTGTAGAAGCAGAATTATTGAAAGACAGTTTAGAGAGTAGTGATGAAGAAAATGGCAACCTAGTTCTTAATATTCAACAAATACAGTCTTTAATGAGGAGATCTCTGAATTTCAATGTTAAATTTAATTTCATGATTTCATACAGGACTTAAGGATTTCTGCATGAACGATTTCTATCACTGGGGGAGCGGAATCTGGTCTAATACACGATAATAGTAATGAAAAGCATCCTACAAGCAAAAGTAGGAGTGGAAATAAGTAGTATATGCTTCTGGAAAATAAAAGTTGATATAACTTTCAAATGAATCCATCTTATGGTACCAATGAAAACAAAACCCTACAAACAATAATCATAGACCAGTTGTCTGTGATTCATGCATAAGGCTTGCCAAGCATGATTTCTTCATGTGCTTGAACACATGAAACATTGAATATTTCTAACGTAACTGAGGCCCTCTTGGCTATGTTAGACTGAGCGTAAATAAGACAAGAAGATACAGAGTTTCAATTAAATTAAATTAAAACAATTAATTTCAATTAAATTAAATTAAAACAACTTCTTTTATCTCCATCTATTCGAACTGCCTAAAAAACCTATACTTGTTGCAAAAATGCCATCATGAAAAGAACATCTGAGCAGAAATCAAGTTGGACTTGTACATGCATGAATTTCATTGTATATTTGCATGCTGGGAAGTACTTAGGACTTCTCACTATATGTGCACATAAACAGATTTCTGCGCATGCCTTATCTAATGGTAATCTATATGCAGGCTTCAGCTTCATTCTAGTAGTGGAAATCAGAATTCCCTCCCCCCCATACTCTGCATTTCAGTGTGACACCAACTAAACAAGGGAGGAGGAGTAATGGCATGATTCCTTCAGCTTCCTTTCCTGAGTTCTTCCTGAGTTCTTGTAGAGAAAGACTGAACCTATTAAATACATTGGAATTGAAAAATCAGAAAGCTACCAGAAGAAGAGCAAACAGAGGCAGAGAGTTGAACCTTTTATGAACATGCATTGGATTCTGTCCTGTTTGTGAATTCTGCAGGAGTGATGGTGAGCAACGGGGGGTGGAAATGGTGGGAAGAAATAGGGGGGATGACAATGGAGGGGTGCGGAGAAATGGCACCAGCAATTCCATATGCTAAAAGCCACATTGATTGCCGGTTAGTCTTGGTAAGCACAATACTGTAAGGGATAGCCTGTTCCAGTCAATCCTTACTGTCAGTATGAAGGAAACACACACTTTCCCCAAATCAATTAACCTTCCCTGCAGGTTGCCATGGAGAAGCGTGGCAGGCAAGAATTTCAGCCTGAAGCATCAAAAGAATGTATGTATTATTTCCGGATGATGTAGTACAAGGGAGGGAGAAAGGGGTGAAAAGACAAAATGGAGTGGGGGTGATGAAGAAAAGATAGAGGCAGAGAGTGAGAGAGGAAGAAGGAAAAAAAACAGTGGTAGAAATAGAATTGCTGAAAACAGTCTGGAGAAGAGTAGCAATCAATAGAAATCTGAACTACAAATTCACTGAAGGTCATACTCATGTAGCCTTAATTCATTATTATGGCAGGAAAGTTATCCTCCCACCCTCCATTCATTCAATCATGGAAAGATTTATTTACTGCAGTTCTTCAAGGACTGGTCATCATATTTTGCTTTCCATATAATTGTCAACTATAGTTGGCCTCTTGGCAAAGTCCTTCTAAAGCCACTGAGAAGTCTTTCTGCCTAAGTACTGGTAGAATATGCAAACTTCTCAATTCTGATTCCATTTTCTGGGACCAAGCCAACAAGCAGACATAGGTCCACATTTCAATTATTTCTTAAATTTATTTCTAATTGTATTCCAAGGGATGTGGAATTCAGGTTGGTATTATGATAAATAGTTAGTTATGTTTCCATTTTAGAACGCTTATAACATAAATTAAACTGAAATAGGACCTCAGACTACCCATTAAGTTTGATAACTTCAAATTATCATGATTTCCTTTGAGTGATGCTGTACTTGTAACACTTCTAAGTGAGTTCTGAATTTCCAACTGAAAGCAGAAAGGAATGTATGTATTTCATGGTTCTGGAGACCACAAAAAAGTTTGTCAGTGTGTGTGTGTGTGTGTGTGTGTGTGTGTGTGTGTGTGTGTGTGTGATATCAAGACTGTGAAGTGAGAATTGCTTAGTCCTGCTTACTCCTAGTTATTTGGAGGCTACCTTCAGGTTCACAAATATCCAACTGGAATGGTAGAGAATCTGGTACAGAGGCTAGTTCAGATTATGATTAGTCAAATCCAGAATGGTAGCCATTTTGTGAATATGGACCAAATGCTCTCATAATTCCAAATATCTCCCCCCCCCAAACAAATTGCCTGCTGCTGAATTATTTCACAGTATTAATGTGCAGCTACTATAACAGAGGTAAGCAAGAATGAAGTCCCGTTTCCCTTTCATATCCTAAAAATGCCATTTTAAAAGATTACAGGTATAGACGCATGCATTAATTCCATTTTTTTGATGAATGAAAAATTGGAAAAAAAACCCCTTTCTTTTCTATATCATTTATACCTGTTCATTATTAGAGGAGACAAGTGCGCTTCCTTCCTCTCTTGGCTGCTGTAAAACAGCAAGAAGGGAAATGGAGTTGAACGATTGATTCAGCCCTATTGATTGACTGTTTGATTTACAGCCTGTCTTTCTGCAAAAGGAGCAAAAGGTGGAGTGCTTAGCGTTAGAAGTGATTCCCCTCTCCTCCCCATCTGGTTTTCCTGAACTTTCATGAGACAGATCCTCTCCACGGTTGAAAAGCTTGGAAAAAATAAATGGTTTTCAAGGTGAGCGGTGGGGATCTTGCCATCACATCACTAGCCTGAACAACACAAGTGGACTCAGGCTGAGTGCCTGGAAATTCACCAACTCTCTCACGCTTTTGCTTTTATTCAGCAAGTAATTAGGTTCCGGGGTTATGTTGAGCATTTGAAAGCGGCACTTTGCAAAGTGCATTGCTGTGAGGGAAGTGCCCCTCCTAGAAGCCTTGATGCAGCTACATCACAGCTACTTTGAGGCTTTCTCAGGTTGTCTGTGCTTGAACAGCCCACTTTTTTTTTTTTTGCAGAAATGGCCCATACAAATGCTTTGTGCAGCCCATCAAGGGATATCAAAAACCAAATCCTGTGGACAAAATGATTTAAAATTTATAGAAACCAATATTCAAGGATTCTTGAGTAAAACTGTCTCATTCTTTTTTTTTTCTGATAAACACCTAATTGCGTAAAGTGCCTGTGCTTGTCGGGTCTATGGCTGTGGTTTCGTTATTGTGCTGTTGATTATTCTAGACAGACAAATATGTGGCTTTTAAAACATATTTAATAGCAAGCACAATTGAGGCCAATAACTTAACATCTGGCACTGCTACATAGCCGCCTCAGTTTAGTACCCTAATTTCTGCACAGTAGCAAATGCTCAAACACTTTAAATCTGGGATATAAATGGCTCTATTACTCTGCTTATCTGCTTCTCTCTGAGACTTCAGGCAGATGAAATCTGACGTTTGTGATGACAGGCAGTTTAATCATAGACTCCCATAATTGGACTCAAAACTTAAGGCAGCTGAGAGTCCAGTTAAGTGTGATTATTTGATAGGCATGCTTGTTGTCTCTTTCGTGCTTCAGTGAAAGGAACACAAAGTCTGTTTGCTGATGCAAAGCTCTTTGGGGAGATAGATTAGATGCTGTCAGTGTTTATCCCTGCCATAGGGGTGTATTTGAGCAAGCTCTTTCTGATATGTGTTATGGTGGCAGAAATTAAACAACTAATATTTGTGCAATGAAATGGTTACAAGCGGAATTTTCCCAAGATGGTGAAAAACTACCCCTTCTGTACTTTTTAAAATGAAATGTGTCTTTGTAGATACATTTGGAATTAAAGTTATAACATGATCCTATCTTAGTATATTACTTTTTAAAAAAACTTTCATCATTTGCCTTAAAAAACAGATTAATTTTTGTAGATATGCTGAGAAGTATTTTTTTTTAAATTTTTGGCATTTCCTAGATGGAAAGGAAACAAGGGCAGTCTTGTGTTAAGTTGCCTGTATAATAATTAAGGAAATTATGATAAGCACATTACAGAAGAATTCTATCAGGGTGAAACTGTCTTGAACAATAAGGAACTTCTGACCATAACAATACTTTATTTATTCATTTAATCTAATTTTTATACCGCCCTTCTCCCGAAGGACTCAGGGCGGTGCACAGACAAAAATAAAACAACACATATATAAAAATTTAAAAACAATTTAAAAACATATTAAATAATTTGGCCCCGACATCATTAAAAAACAAAAGCAACCCATTAAAATTAATGTTTAGGCCAGTCCAGCTTGTTGAAACAATAACGTCTTGAGGGCACGGCGAAAGGTGCGTAGGTCAGGGATCATCCATATCTCCGGGGGCAATTCATTCCAGAGGGCAGGTGCCCCCACAGAGAAGGCTCTCCCCCTGGGGGTCACCAGTCGACATTGTTTGACCGACGGCACCCTGAGGAGGCCCTCTCTGTGGGAGCGTACTGGCTGGTGGGAGGCTATCGGTAGCAGAAGGCGATCTCGTAAGTACCCAGGTCCTAAACCATGGAGTGCTCTAAAGATGGTAACCAGCACCTTGAATCGCACCCGGAAGACCACCTACTTGTCCTTCATTATGACATATCCTAAAGTGTCTATCCTTTAATTTCATAAAAACCCCTGTTTCCACTTGGAGATCACTTCTGAATTTCATGTTTGAAGTGGAAAAGAATGAAACTTTGATTTTGGGCTTTACCGAGTAGATCTTTATAGAAATAGCTGGTTCATATTATTATGAAAAAGCAAAAAGTTGTGATTTGATGTTAATGCCTTATTTTACTGCAACAGAGAGTCGGAAGTTAATGTTTCTTTTTCTTTTCTTTTTATACCCTTCCTCACTTCTCTTCCCCCTTTTCCTTCCCACTGCTTTTCTATTTACTTTTGTATTTTACAATATTTTATAACTCAATAAAAAATGTTAAAGGTCTAAACGTCAAAACCCTCTGCAAGCAATTCATTCAGAATACTAATAAGAGAGAAACGTTGAGACAACAGGGTGAGAAGGATAGAAGTCTCATCTAATGTCACCCATCAGCGATTTCAGTTCTCACAGGTCTCTGGTAGAGAAGTAAGCAAGTGGAGTGGTCACCTTAAACAGCCAATACCAGCAGGGAGCAGCAGAGTTTGAGAGCTGTCCATTGTACTTAGCTTCCATTAGAGCTCCTAAACTGGTCTGCTACTCTCAAACTGGCCACCAGCCGTTCTGAAACAAGATTCAACACGCCCATCCTGGAAATGACATCATATTGCATTTATTAATGGAATGTCTTGGGACAGGTGTGCTGTGTTCACAGGATGCAGTTAGATGTTCACGTTTAGGAAAAGGCATACAAGTGTTAATGTTTCAACTAGCAGTATTCACTGACTGTTTTCCACCCCCAACCGTTTCATTCATTTTGTTAAGTATTGAAGACACGGATGCTATACTCCTTCTCAAGTAGTGCTTTGTATGTGTTTATTTTACAAAAAAAGGAGAACAGCTGGATGGAGGAAGGAGAACATTTAAAAGTGAAATGAGAACTTGAGGTTGCACGTTTGACTCCAATCCCTTTTGAAGAATCGCAGATTCCTCTCTACATTTTGTCAGGAAAAAGCTTCATACTGTCTGTTTGGCACTGAAATAATGCTGTTAAATGAAAAAGGGCAACATGCCAGAAAGCACAATAGGGAATCAGCTGAACAATTTGCTGCTAGTTCCACTGGAGCCTCAGAAGGAAGCCAAGGGAGGAGGGGCCTGCTGGTCCAATGCCCTGTCTATCACTGGTCCCTAGCTGATGCTCCCAGTGAAGGGTAGCGGATGTTCTGTGCAGAAGGAAGTATTCATTAGAATAAACTCCATTCTGCAGCTCTCTTTCCTTTTTCCTTCCTAAAGGTGTTCAGCTCTTTAAATGGAGCAATGCACAGATAGCTAGGAAAGACTTGAAGGTGGTGACAGTGTAACGTGTGTGGTGCTGTCAGCAATTTGCACTTAACTGAAAGAAATACACATTTATTTGTTGATTTAAAAGAGACTGGAAAGTCTGCACAGATCTGTGGCTGAAATCAATGAAAACTACAAATAGTTGTATTGGCGTATCTATTTATATCAATCTAGTATGGGAATTGGCTTCATAGAGGAAAGCATATGTTTGTGTTTGTTGAAATATTTTAATATGGAAAACAAGTCACTTATACAATGATAGATTTAAATCCATTTAAATATTATATGTAATATGTACTGTTGAGGTCTTCACTAATGATTACAGGTATGTACTTGCATAAGCAATTATGGGGTTGCTTACAACTGACTCCATGCAGCCACCTATAGCTGACTCCATATCAGCACTGACAGGCATCAGCCAAACATACAGATTATTGCACTATATCTGTCAAGATAAAAACAGAACAATTATTTCCTTAATTCATATGGCATATTCTCATGTGCTGCCTACAGGGAATCAAGAACCTGAGATACTAATCTATTGCAAAAGTGAGATAGTTCACTTGCCCTGCTTATCATTTGAAAACTGCAGTATTAAATAATGACTTGCATATATGAAGCAGCCATAAAAGCCAAATGGCAAACAGAACACAAGTGTTATCTGCTAGCATCATTTTTCATATTTATGTTTAGCCACAGCGGGGTCATCTGGCAACAAGTCAATGAGATGTCACATTATATATATATATATATATATATACACCTATAAATCAATCTTAGATTAAAAAAAGACTTGTTAACTGCTGAACTAACTTCTAAAGGGAAGAATATTCAAACAACAGATGAAAAGTCAAGCTACAGTGCATCTGAAACTCACAAAATATAGGAAAAAATAAATTATGTCCTCCCAAACCATCTCATGATCCAAATAAGTGTGCATAACTAGCATCTCCACATATCTGCTAGGTTATGCTTTTCAATAAGCAGTTAGTAGAGCTGAATATCTGGCATGTCATACTAAAAGTGTAAAACAAAAACTAAGATCTAGATTGAAAAGAGTGACCTAGATATTGATTGATATTAGATTTCTAGTCTAATCTAGAATAGAAAGTATGTGTCAGGGTTCCGACAGATGTCCTAATTAAATCATGAGCCTTGAGCCAAGCTTCAAAAGAAATCCAGTTATTTCTTAGGAGCTTCATGTTGGCACATTCCAAGTGAATCCAACTCTGACCCTACCTAATTTAGGCCCCAATTATGACCCTGTTTCCCCCCCTCCCCCCAGGGTGTGTCATCAATCACATTCACCAACGAAGCAATTAAACAGGCGGTAGAGATCACTCCCCTCCGGCTGCTGTGGGTAATCCTGGGAGACAGCCTTGAGAGAGATATGTCTGCAATGTGCTTCTGTCTTTGGCTGTCATGCTGCTTTGTCGGTTTTCCATCCCCCTTGCCTATGGCAACTCGAGAGCAGGACAGAGATGCTTTGTGAGTTGACAGTATGTAGTTTTATTTATTTATTTTTTAAAATTTGATTTATATGCCGCCCTTCTCCGGAGACTCAGGGCGGCTTACAATGCGCTAAGCAATAGCCTTCATACTTTTGTATATTTATACAAAGTCAGCTTATTGCTCCCACAAACTGGCTCCTCAATTTACCTACCTTAGAAAGGATGGAAGGCTGAGTCAACCTTGAGCCTGGTGAGATTCGAACCTGCAATAATTGCAGGCAGCTGGTATTAATAACAGGGTGCTTTAAACCACTGTACTACCAAGGCTCTTATATATTTTCTATATAGTATCTTGTACTCTATAGTATATACAGCAGAGATACTAGATTGATACATCAAATAATTCATGAATAAGTATTGCTATGGAGGTGGAATTGGTCTTGAGACAACAGGAGATGACAGAACTATGTTGCTTGAGCAGTATGTATGACTTATGTCTCACAATTCTGATGAAACAAGGATATGCTCCAATCTCCTTTCTCCATGTGCCTTGTGAAGCATGGGGAGATGAAATGTCTTTCTCCAAAGCAACTAAGTTTAGGAGTGGAGAGAAAGCTTGGCTCAAGAGAAAGTATGCCCTTTAGAAGGCAATCCCAAAGACACTAAATATATCTCTAAACTCCTTTCTAGCAGATGATTCAAAAATGGAAGAGATTAGCCTCCCCTTGAGGTGATAGTGGAGAAGGTGCAGGGTTGGACTAATTGATTTTGCATTTCTCTAGTATAGTCTTTGACCCTTCCTTCCTTCCTTCCTTCCTTCCTTCCTTCCTTCCTTCCTTCCTTCCTTCCTTCCTTCCCTTCCCTTCCCTTCCCTTCCCTTCCCTTCCCTTCCCTTCCCTTCCCTTCCCTTTATTCTAAGAAGGCATTCAATCTTCTATATTCAAGAAAGGGGATTTGCCTTGCTCTAATAACGCCATCAAAAAGCAATTCATGAGGAAGTAAATAGGGCAAAAAGAAAATGAAATGAGCAAAAGATGCAGTGCCATTTTCTTTCCCCACTCCCGCAGCTCTTTGCTAATTTCCGCATGTATTTTTATCACCCCAGTTCCCAGACTCAAATGGAGGACCAAAGAATCAAGAGTGGGATTTCAGTTTTAAGCAATTCACCTTTTATTCCCTAAAACAAAGGAGAAAGATAAATAATCTGGAATATATTTGAAAGTTAAAAGCTGATTTCAACCCCCCCCCCCTTTTTTTAGCCCTCTTGGGATTGGAAGCAGAGGAAATGATTTACCCACTGAGAAAACTCACTCTCTCCAGGAGGATAAGACTCAAGATCTCAAGATAAGATCTTTTCTCTGGAGGATAAGACTCAAGATCTCAAGATAAGATCTTTTCTCTGAAGATCACATGTAATTGATGCCCAATTCCCCAACCTGCCAGATACTATATTCTAGATTACATATCCCATCGTTGTCTAATATTAAAGTTGGTTTTAAAGCAGTGGTGAAAACTTCCCCAGTTTGCCACCGGTTCACTGCCTGCGCATACGCAGTGTGTGCCAAATGTGCGCTATGCACCAAACGTGTGCTGTGCACCAAACGCACACTGCACATCCGCATGTGCAGTGCATGCCAAATGCATACTGTGCGTGCATGCACAGTACACACCAAATGCGCACTTCGCCCAAAAAAAGGAGGCTTGGGAAGGTAAGTAGAACAGTGGGAGGGGGCGGAGAACAGCTGTGCCGCACAATTTAGATTCACTAGAAAGCAGCATTTCCTGCTTTCTAGCAATTTTAAATCGTGCGGCACAGCTGATCGTCGGAAATACCAGTTTGAACGAATCGGTAGCTTTTTTTTTACTAACCAGTTTGCCCGAACCGGTGCAATCCAGTAGCATTTCACCACTGGTTTAAAGATGTAATTCAAAATAAAAGCACTAGCTTTTTGGAATATATTGTAAGGCGCACACTACCAATCCAATAAGGCAGCAGCTGTCTGGGTCTAACAAGTATTTGTGATATGTCTTTAATAATAATAATTTTTTAAAAAATTATTTCTAGTTTTTGGATATCAGACAATATTCATTCAAACTGCCATAGCATCTGATGAAATACACATAAATTATAGAAAGGAAACAGATTACCAGCTGAAAATCAAAATATAGATTCTGCAGAGGCAATATAGACAAAATATTTTAGGATTGCTTCAGGCATCCATTTTATTTAATAATAATAAAGAAGACAGCAAATAAAGAAGACAGAAAGAAATAGCACCAGTGTGGGAAGCCATTCAATCAGAATGTTATTAAGATTCTGGTTTCTTGTATGGCGGTAGGAGTGTATTCAGATTAGAGTTGCAGAAAAAGAACAATCATTTTTTTTTTAAAAAAAAGTGAGGACTAAACTACATGTTATAGGCATGCACCTTTCTTATCACTTTTTTTTTCTATGCTAAGGCTGCCTTAGTTCTGAAATAAATTAGAAGTGGATCAGAATCCACAATTTGACCTATATGTAAGTAAAGATAGAGCAACAACATGAGTAGAGTTGGCAGGATAACAAAATTGTATAACAAACTCTTGTTTTCTGTGCAGATTGCATGTAGTTAGAATCAGGACCACATGTCCACCGCTACAGCTATAGAGTTCATTTTGCTTGGGTTAGGAGAAGTGGGAGAGTTTCTTTACTGCTCCGCCCAACCTTGAGTCAAAAGTTAGCAGTGTCACTATAACATTTGCTGCATCTTCCCAAACTTTATCCCGCTCTATTGTTTTGGGTTCAAGTCACTGTAATAAATTGACTTACTTGAAACTAATAGGTGATAAATAGATTTGACACACTTGGAGGCCACTGTTGGATCATACTGGAATAAGGGAAAAAACATTATTGCAATGCCAGTGTATTTCATTCATGGCATGCCGTATGCAAATGATCCCCCTAAAGTAATGTTTCTCAACCGTGGCAATTTTAAGATGCATGGACTTCAACTTGCTGGCTGGGGAATTATGGGAGTTGAAGTCCACACATCTAAATTTGCCAAGGTTGAGAAATACTGCCCTGCAGATTACCAGTCAGTCAGAAGAGATAGATGATGTTTATTAAAACTGGTAACTAAAGTCTCGAAACCATGCAATAATTATAACAGGAAATTTCAATTACCCAAACATCTTCAAAAGTCTAACTGCCAAACAGAGAGGTCAGATAAATTCTAGAACAATGCTGACGATCGTTTTCTCTTTCAGATTGAGATTAGGAGGTTTGCTACAATAGATATGGTCTGCGGAAAAAGAAGGAGTTGATTTTAAGATATTAATGCATGGAAACTTTGAATATAAGTGTTAGAATTCTTGATTTTAACAACAAAAAACGTAAAATAAAAAACAGTTAAGCAGAAATCATGAACTTTAGAAAGGCAGATTACAACCAATGAAGAGAAATAATACAGAAAGTGTCATGACAAGAAAACCTTAAAAGCAAAGGTGTTGCAGGCAGCTGGGGCTTCTTAAAAAGAAAATTAAGGACGACACAGCCTCAAGCAATACACTGAGGAAGAAAGCTAAGCGCTGTCTAAACCTAATCCAATGTGGTTTAATAGGCAGGTTCTGAAGGGTCTGAGGCTGAAGAAGGATGTGTATTAAAAATGGAAGAAAGAGAGGACAATTAAGGAAATTTACAAAGCCTCCACTCATGAATACAGGCATGAAGTCAGAAGGCAAAGGGAGAAAACAAGCTAAGTTTAGCAAGAAAGGCAAAAATATCCAGGAAAAAAAAATCTTCAAATATGCCACTGAGCAAGAGGAAAACAAAAGACGCTAGGGGAGTTACTTCTTAGTCTAAAATAGGGTGGGCAACTATGCCCCCTTTACGACATGTGGATTTCAACTCCTAGAATTCCTGAGCCAGCCATAAGGGACCATAGTTGCCCATCCCTGGTCTAAAAAGGGAAAAGTCTACACTGATGTCCAAGAGAAAAAATAAATTTAATTCCTATCTTGTCTTTCTACTGAAAGGAAATAGTAATTTGAGTGGCACAGTAAAGGAACAAACACAACAGGTCAGTATGAATATAGTAGAGGATCTTCTCTCTTGGCCCCAGGTCCCTGATGAAATATGCCCTAGAATACTGAAGAAGTGGATTGAAGATCTGCCAGGAACTGTGTCAATTTCCTGTGTTAATTTCCTAAAGGAATCCTGGGGATGTGCCAGAGGATAGAAAAGCAAATGTGATCCTTCTCTTTCAGAAAATCAGGTAGAGGAGCCTAGAATATATTGACCAATGAACCTAACATCAATAACAGGAAAGATATTAGAGCAAATAATAAAGCAAGGCATTTATAAGAACCTCATAGTTGCTAATAGTCAGCATGGCTTTGTCAAAAAGAGACCACATCAGAGCTTCTCTCCTGGTCTACATAAATAGACAAATAGCATAGGCAGGTTCATCATCTTTTGAGGTTAAGAGACTAGATAGCCACCACTGAAGGATGATTGAATTCAGGGCTAGGCAATCTTTTTCAGTAAAGGGCCATGGAGGCCCAACAGAGAAAAGATATTGGCAGGCATGCCTATATCATAGTTTAATGCAAGGTAATAAAAAAATCCCTAAGATAATCAGAGCACATTTGGAAAGCTTGTTCTGGAACAATGAATTTAAACTAAGAAGGTGGCGGGGGGGAGGAGGGGAGTTTTAGAATCCGTTTCCACTATCTTTTCTGTCCATGAAGGAACAAAGCATGAGGAGGCCAGAGCATCAAGAGAAGGAGAAAGAATTAAGCAATCCCTCTTCTCACTTCATTATCCCTTTGCTTAATTGGCACCTCTCTTCCCAGTCCCTGGGCAAATGACAAGATTCTCAAGGTGACATTAGAGATTTTTTCTGAGATAATGGGCTACAATATTGGGCAACGTCCACCAGATGGCATGCTTACACCATTGAATATTGTCTTCTCCGCATGCAGAGAAGTATGAATTGGCAACCCAGAGGGGAAGCTCCTGTCAAAATCTGTACTCGCGTCACCAGAAATAAATATTCAGTAATGAGCTATTAACCTTTATAGTTCCCTAAGGGGGAGTGGACATGCTAAATACTTTGCTGTAAAACTGTACAGGATCCTGCTGAGCTACACAGAAATGCATTTTGCTTCTAATCAGAAGATATTCCAACAAGGAATGCCAGACTCGACCTAGAAAAGCAGTGGTTAGAATCGGACAATATTGATTTTTGTGGGCTTGGTCAGTCAAAATATGGTCTGTTCTTGTTCAGTATGGGCCAACTGTTTCTGATATTTCCATTTAATCTATGGCTTAGCATTCTGGAAGATGTCCAATCCAATCCGGAAACAGGGAAAGAATGAAGTCCTTTGAGAAGATATTGCTTGTCTAGGAAGTGTAGAGAGCCATCGAGAAGGCCTTGAAAAAATATGTAGAATCCGCTATGAAAACAAAAGGGGCAGAAGCATACCCTGAGCTCTGGGAAAGGAGACAGGATGGCTCCTCCCTGTCTCCCTAGAACTGTGATGGCGAACCTATGGCACGCGTGCCATAGGTGGCACATGGAGCCATATCTGTGGGCACATGAGTGTTGCCCTAGCTCAGCTCCAGCGTGCATGCACACACCAGCCAACTGATTTTCGGGCCTTCCGGGCCCTCTGGAAGTCAGGAAACGGGCTGTTTCTGGCCTCCGGAGGGCCTCCAAGGGGGTGGGGAAGGCCGTTTTCCCCCTCCCCAGGCTCCTAGAAAGCTTCTGGAGCCTGGGGAGGGCAAAAAAACAGGCCTACTGAGCCCACCATGCCATCATGTGCCAAAAGCAGAGGGAGCGCAGGGGGTCGCGTGCGCATGCGTGGGTGGCAGGGCGCATTGAATTATGGGTGTGAGCACACCCGTGCGTGACCGCCCCACCCAGCCTCCCCCTGCTATTGGCACGCAACGGGAAAAAGGTTAGCCATCACTGCCCTGGAGTATAAGAGGGAGGGGAGGGGAAAAAACCAGATTGCAAGATTCTGTTAATATAGTTTATCTCAATAAAGCATAGCTTTAGTCCTCTTGTGGAGTCAGAATCCTGATCTCAAAATTTTTGGAACCTTTTGGAAACTTTTTGACAATCTCTTGTTTATATTCTAGCCACTTCAGGAGATCTGGATTTTGGAAAGCACCCCAGTGACAGCCAATTTAATCTCCCCCCCACACCTAACAGCAGCACCATCTGCACAACAGCTGCTTGCCTATCATCCCCGAATCACACACTTCTTTTCACTCTGTGCTAAGAGGAACAATCTAGTGTCACACTTTATTTCACACAACTAAGGCCAGGCTTGAAATGTTTGCTTTGAGGGGACATTATCAAGCATGATCCTGCTTGTTCACAACTGTGTCCGGGAAGATGAGAGATGTGCTTTTTGCGGAGTTAAACGATTTCTGATAAACTGCCCACAATACTATGAATTTTCTTTGTATTGGCTAATAACAAGGCTTCAATATCAGAGAGGCATGGGTCTTGGATGTTTCTGCAGAAACCAGAATGCCAATCTAAAGTTAGACTTCTTCCTTCAAAGGCAGACTTATGGAGGAAGGAGATCTCAGCTATTCTCTAGTTTCTGGCCATCCATTGCAGAGATCATAGGATTGCAGTTTTTGGTTCTTCATCGTACTGCTGTATTTCTTCAGTCTGTATTCCATATTACTTAACAGGAGATTAGCTTTTATTATTCATTAGAATTAGCACAGGTAAGACAGTGTGACTGTGGTTATCCTGTGAGATTCTGAACTAACCAGGGATACATACCTTTCAGTATAATTATGACAAGCCAGCATTCAACTTTTCTTTGGTGCTGATCACAGATCCACATCTCTGTGTGAGGTAGGGGTTGGAAGGATGGCGATTACTCCACAAATACTTTTTAAAGCTTTGGACGTTGCTGATAAGGAGCTAGGAATAAGATGGTTTAGCTTCTTATAGGACAAACTGTTCACAAGAGAAGGAGGGAGTTCATATGGACTTGACATCAGTCTTTTCCAGAAGAGTATATCAAGATCTGAGAGAATTCTGGGGAGAAGAAGCTAAAGAGTGAAGGAGGTGGCTGGTAGCTAAAATGGACTAAACAACTTTAATAGCTGTTGAGGTTAGAGTATATACTATTGTTTTCTATCCACAGTAAGGTTGGCTAGTAAATCTAAAAGAGGGCTGAGCAGTTGACATTAATTAGGATTTATAGGCACTGAATAAGATTTGAGGAATAGTCACTGAAGTGTTCTCAGCAACTTTGGGAAGAAAAGTGGTGAAAGGAAAAACACTGTGAGAAGACATGACCAGATGACCCCAAAGTTTGACTGGCATTGAAAGTCACCAAAAATAACAATATCAGAGATATACCTGCCAGAGAAATAACCGCCTGTCATCTCTTCCACCTGAGAGCAGATAGTAAAATGTCAGTTAATTAACTAAGCCCTTTCCTCAGACTTAGAGTGACGAACAGTAGTAGTACAAGGAATTAGGACTTGGGATTTGGAGAACGTATTGTTAGGAATCAACATATTTTAGGCTCACATTATATAGTGTTAAGACTTATTTAGTTAGAATGCTTTTGAGAACAAATGCAAGTCTACAGAACAAAAACAACACTTTATTGTGTCAGGCTATAAGTTGGGAGGTAGGAAATAAATGGCTAAAGAATGCAAAAAATAGCGGTTTTGAAACTGGTAAAAAGTAAAATTATGTCAGTATTCTGAGGCAGCTTGGTTTATATCCACCTTGCTTATTTCTGTCTTTGTCTTGAATGAAATAAGAGAAAAAAATGAAAATAAGAGAAAAAAAATGGGGAAAAATGGAAATAAGAGAGAAAAAAAAATGGAAATGGTCTTGGCCTGTCTCTTTCAGATCTTGAACCCCTATCTGTGCAACCCCAGGCCACTGACCCTCTAATCCAGGGGTGGGGAACTATGGCCCTTTTATGACTTGTTGACTTCAACTCCCAGATCTGCTCCTTTGAAGTAGGCATTTACAGATTGAGTTAGGGCTATTGCAATAGGCAATATATTTTGACTTCCTAGGCCAGTGATTGGCTAACCTTTTCTGGACCAAGTGCCCAAAGTGTGTGTGCATGTGCATGACTGCGCATGCACCTGAACCTCCAAAATGCAATGTGTGTGTGGCCCATCCCCACGCATGCACCTGCCCCCATGCATGCCCCCGCATGAGCCCCACTCCTGCACATGCATGTCAGAGACCCGAAGACCAGCTGGCTGGCAGGAGGCGTGCATGCATGCGCGGCAGAGCTAAGCTGGGGTGACGGCTCGCGTGCCCACAGAGAGGGTACTGTGTGCCACCTCTGGCATGTGTGCCATAGGTTCACCATCACTGTCCTAGGCTGACAGGACTTGGAGCACATGAAGTTCCTAGAAGACATAATGTATTTGCTTCAATTAAGCAATATTAACTCTACAGTTGTTAACTCTATAGTTACATTTTTCATGACATTTGTTTTTAAATATTATGTATGTGATGCAGAATTCAAAATACTGCACTAATCAATGGAAATTCAATGCAAAAAATATTTTTAAATGTCATATTGAAGTTAGAGTTAGGGTATAATAACCCTAACTAACCCTAACATAATAGTGCAATTATGAAAAAGGGCTAGAATCAATAACTCAAAAATCAAAATAAGATCAAATCGTAATAAGAGAAGAAACTACAAAAATAATTTCCACACACACACAAAACAGAAATACAGTGGTTCTCTGTGGATGTTTGTAAGTTCCAAAATGTGGAGCATTTTCTACTATATAGGATGCAAATCTCATCTACTGTGAGCCAGGGCTTTAAAAGTTTTAGCAAGGGCTTCTCCGCCCAATTCCTGGATGGGCATGGCCATGGTGGGTGTGGCCTAGTTGACCTCCTGCATCATGGTGGGGGGCGTTTTTGCCCTCCCTGGGCTCCGGAGGCTTTCCTCGAGCTTTCGGGTGGGCGAAAATGGCCTCCCCAGGCTCTGGAGGCCAGAAATGAGCCTGTTTTCTGCTTTCCTGAACTTTTGGTAGGCCCGTTTTTCACTCTCCCCGAGCCTCCGCACGCACCCTGCACTTACCTGCATCCAAAATGGGCCGCGTGGGGACTCCTGGGAGGGGCGGTATGGGGTGGGTGGGGCCAGCCAGGAGTGGGATTTGGGGGTTCTCCGAACTGCACAGAATCTTAGCTAGAGGTTCTCCCGAACCCCTGCAAACCTCCAGCAGCCCACCCCTGCTGTGAGCCTAAGTGATTAAATTGTTGGGAGCTTTGGTGTCTAGCTGCTCCTTGAAAATACCATGCCCATCTACAATAAAGGTGTTTATAATCTAGTGATGGTAAACTGTACAGATTTGGTATGGATCGTTGAGATCTAATTAGGTGGAGGTAGAAAAATAGCACTGCCTGAAATCATTCTGGTTGGGTTTAAGGTCCTGTAATTACTGGTTTGGGAGTTGAAATCCACAAGTCATAAAGGGACCACAGTTCCCCACCTCTGCTCTAACAATTGAACTGGACTGATTCTTTAGGTATCACATTACGGTATTACAAGATTGCAGAATTGTTTGTTGTAAATCAGCCAGCCAGGAATTCTTTTTGTGTGTGTGTGTGTGTGTGTTCCTTTGCATCCCATTTCTGCCTCATATTCTCCACCAACAATCCAGCCAGCATTCTTGCCTTGAACTCTAATGGGAAGATTTGATTTGATTTGACATTATTTTATTATTTTATTTTATTGTTTAGTTTAATTTAATTTAATTTTTGGTTTATTGCTTTGCAAACTTCAGGAGGTTTTCTATTTATTTTTTATTTTGCCAATAATCTCCCTCTTATGTATGGATGGCACCATATGGATCCACACTGGGAGACTGAATTTGCTATTACCACATAGCATGATTATATCCTGTTCTTATAATTGAAACCTCGTGGAAGTATTCTAAGCCTTGGTTTGTACAAAACAATTCTGACTCAGTATCATGCCTTCAGTTCACTAATACATCAGGTTCATCCCTCCTCCCCCCAAATGGGATAGGAAGGAAGGGTGGTTTTCCACTCTTTTTAGCATATATGAACTTGGCTTAACATTAATTCTTCTACCTATCCTTTTCACTGACGTTTATTGAAATGCTGCATGCATCAGTTGGCATATGTAACAGCTGGAAAAAAGCAGACAGGGGCTATCACAAGGGCAGAAATGCTCATTAGTTTTAAGCATTAAAAGAAATCGTTTTTCAAAGTGCTACTGAAGCTAAACAGTTGGGTTATCCATCTAAATAACATCAAGTTTGTGTATTTTCTTCCTGGGTTTTGAAAATCAGGAGGCCTGGGGGAACAATTATTCCAAAAATGGGCTCCCAGAAGAAGTTCAGACAAAAACTATGGATTGTTTCTGTGTCGCAAGAATGACCCAGGTAAGTTTTCCCACAGAATTTATACACGCGTACAGATGCACAAAGCCCTCTGCCTCACTTTCTTCTACTTCTCCCATTTTCCCTGTGCCTTTAGGTCTGAAGATTCAGGCATCATTTGAATGGAAAGCTATTAGCTCTGCCTCGTCACCCCATTTCCAGGGCACTAATAACTCATGCCATGCTCTTTCTCTCACATGCTGCCTGTCGGCTTTAATAGCTTGACAGATCTGGCAATTTGGCTTGTTCCTCGGCATGCTGATTCAGGCACAAAGTTTTAATAATTAGTCACATAAATATAAGTCCCTGCACACAGGCACTTCCTTCGTGAGCAAGACTCTCTGCTGGTTTGGATATTAGTGGAGCTTTGTATGAAGATGATCAAATTAGGGAAAACGTGAGGCTGTTGCAAGAGGCGAACTAACACATTCTTGTGAGCCAAGAAAATGGCAGAGCAGGAGTACCGCAGAAGTAATTAAGACAACGTGCAAAGTTACATGCACATTACATGAATCTACTGCAGTAGAGCAGATCTCTACTGTGTAGTATTAATATGGAAATACAGGATGTATGGAAGATATTCCTCTTAAAGAAATGGCTATGGCTTTATTTAAAACAATGGTGCTTTGCACACAGAACAAGGCAATCCATGATATTGCCAGATAAAACAGCTCTGTTTGGAAGACTGGAGACATTTGCTGGAACTTCAAATTCCGCTGCCAGGAGACAAGAATGTTTCAGAAAGGCTCAAACTGACTGAGTTTATTAGTATCACCTTATTCATTCAGTCAATTCATGTTGCAATGGGGCTGATCCTTTCCTGTGTTATAGCCTGTCAGGGATATGCTCAGCATTCATATTTCAGTACAGCATGGTTGCCAAATTCAGGACTGAACTTAAATAAAACCCTGAATTCTTTTGAAATGAGAATATTAGAAACTTTTTCTCAAAAACTAAATTCTGAACAATGCCTTCTATCACTTTCTCTATGCAGTTCCTCAGTTAGGGTTTGCAATCAACAGTAGTTCCCTCAAGGACTAAGAAAAACAATGGACTTATTTAACTACTACAGGATGCAGGTTTATATAAATTACAGTAAGTTCTTCCCACTGGGCTACAGGTAGTCCTCACTTAAAGACAATTTGCAGTTATGATAGACCCCTCCAAATGGTACTTATGACCCAATTCCAGAGTTGACAGAGGTACCCTATCCCCCCCAAAGTGGCACCCCCATTTTATCTTTTATAGTATCATTGTGATACACATCACAAATGTACTTTTTCAAAAGGCAACTGGACTATGTCTTCATCCAAGAAGCTTCTTCAGTTGTCAGAACTGAAGAAACTTCTTGGATGAGAAGCAAAATGTCTTCTTCCTCAAGGAAAAGTCATAGTCCAGTTGCCTTTTGAAAAAGCACATTTGAGATGACCATGATCTAGATGACTGAGAATCTCCATAGGCATTGTGATACATGGTTTTCTGTTTAGTTATGAGCCATCCAGAGTCACCTTTAGTGATATGATATGAATTTATATAGTTACATAAATTAGATAGATAGATAGATAGATACCTTCATTTTGTAGTGAATTGATTTAGACTGCTAACAAACGAACAAATGCACCTGGAGTTACTCCAGTAAGTGAGGTGACTTACAAATGGATCTCTCTTTTACATTCTCAGATATACAGGACTGAATTCAAAATTTGTATTCAACAGACTTCTACTGAAGAAAAAAAAGTGGGTGGCAATTTCTCCTGATTTTCAATGCAAGCCTCGGTGCTGCCTTCCATGCCGTTGTGATAAAAACAAAAACCCCAAATTCTAGCTCTACAGTAATGCCTCCTAATCCTCATCACAGATGAAATATTTTGGACTGAGTTCACATTCTGTCTTTTCTTACCTGAGTGTTGATTCGGATAGCGCCAATGGAAGGAATTTCAAAATAATAACCTTTAAAAAAAAACACACACACAAAATTAATGTTAGAAATTTTTTTAGCATCATCTTTTGAATTGGTTTTCAGGACAAAATCCTCTTTTTAATCCAATATTAGGCACACCTGATGGAGGCTACATGCAACAATGAGTTAACTAAGCTCAAGCTCACTAAATTTTGATTGTATCATTCCCAAACAGCTTCCTATCCAAGATCCAGAAGTTCTATTGAGATTAGCTAATACAATCATCATGTTTAAGGAGGGCCTTGAGCCATTAGTATCGTTGGATTCAACTCAGCTGACCTGGTTTGGCACCATCACCTACTTCTTTAACTTGACAGGTGATGTGTAAGAGCATCTTCTCCTCTTCTGTCTCACCATCAATTGCCAGCAGTCACTGGCTTCTTTCAGAAACCTGACTGAGTGGCAACATTCATTGGATGTGATGGACCACCCAGGCAGATGCCTAATCCAGGCCACCCAGAGCAAGCAGACAGAGTGGACCCATTAAATAGAGGCAACTCCATTCCAGCAATCAACTAATTAATACCTCCAGTAAACCTCCAATGTCCAACTTCCCCAAGTTCAAATCCTGCACAGGCTACATAGCATCCATCTCTCCTGCTGATGAAGATTTGCTAGTATGTGGGGAGAATCATCTGCAACTCTCCCCCAATCAATACTTTTTAACATGGATCTCCAAAAGCCTGTAAAACCTGAACATGAATTTACATAGTCTTCGTGTGCACACATAGAGGGTACACAGAAAAACACACAGGGAAAGAGATATCAAAGCTGAATTCCCATATCTTCTGACATAAGATTCACTTCCAAAACTAAGCTAAGGCAGGTGGAAGCCCATTTTTAAACATTTCTATTTCAGTTTTAGTTGCTTGAATAAACATATTCTCAGTGATCAAGTACATTCTTCTCATATGCAGAACAAGACTGATACTTTAAATTCTTCTTTTTTTCATCCATCCATAAGCACAAGAAAAATTTATCCCTGTTCTTAGAGTTTTAAATCTAAAGTTCAGCAGAAAAGAAACTACCAAGGCACCTAGACATTGTAGGAGGAGAGCTTGTGTTAGACCATGGGGGGAAAAATCAGGAATCCTACAGCCCATTTCCAATTAACAAATGTTACTGGAGGACATAAACTGTTTTTGCATTTCAGCTTTCTTCATCAGATTGTATAAACTAGTGTAGGATTTAAATTCGGTTAAGGTGGGAAGAGGGAGGGGAAGACTGTTTATATGGATGCAGGTAGAACATAGGACAAATTACAAATATCTTATTAACTAACAATTGTATTAGAACAAATAATACAACAGTTACAATAAATAGCAGTTAAGACAGGAGTATCAAACTCAAGGCCCGCGTGCCAAATTCAGCCCATGGGGTGCTTAGATCCAGCCCATGGAGCAAGCCTGGAAACAGCAAAGGTCCGGCCTGTGGTGCCTCTGCCAGTGGAAAGGGAACCCAGCCCCCCCCCACATGCACCCCATTTTCAGCCGCAACGGCCACCTGCAGCCCTCTGCAGCAAAAATGGGCTCTGTTTTTGATGGCAGAGGGCTATCAAAATAAATTAAAAACAAAAGGAGAAATGTTTCCCCTTTTCCATTTGACCATGCAAGAAGGGACAGGAAAGGAGAAAGGGAGAGAGGAAAGACAAAGAAAAAGAAAAAGAAGGAAAGATGGGAAGAGAGCAAGGAAGGAAAAATAAGGAAAGAGGGGAAGGAAGAAGACAGGAGAATGAAGAGGGAAGGAAAAAGAAGAAAAGGATGGATGGATGGAAAGAAGGAAGATTATAATGAGAGTGAGGGAAGGTCTCAGAGAAGTCCTGCATTAACACTTGGCCACCACAGGTGCCCCCAGCATGAGTCCCATGTCATGCCCACCACTGGCCACACCCACCACTGGTCACACCCACCATGGCGTGCCTACCCCTCCAGCCCTCTGAGGTCAAACACAACCCTGATGTGGCCCTCAATGAAATTGAGTTTGTCACTCCTGAGTTAAGAGGTAGAGAGTTTCCCTCTCTGTAAATTCTTGAATTTTTTTTTACGGCCAAGCAAAAACATTTAAATTTACTTAGTGCATGGAGTGAGAGTACTAGCAATTAATTGGGAGGTGTGAAGAGGAGGTGAGGGAAGTTGTGTTATTCCATGAGATATAGTGGTCTGGACACTAGGGCATTTTGAGCTGATCTTCAGGGTGAGGAAACTATTAAGAGAAGTAGGAACCCTTCAGAGGAAGGCAGGAGCAAGCCATTAAGGAAGGATTTGGAGAAGAGATTACAGGGTTCAGGGATGGAGAGAAGCATAAGAAAGACTCCTACAAGTAAAGCAGACTGAGGAAGAAGAAAAATGCAGCTTGAATGATTACATCCAGAAAAGTGAAGAACCAATGATTAAGGAAGTAAATAAAGGAGGCCTTTTAAAGACAACTAAAACAAAAGCAGAATATAAGAAAGAAGTAATTGAGCAGCAAGCTGAAAATTGGAAAAGCAAAGCTCTGCATGGTCAATATTTGAAAAGTATTGAAGGCAAAGCTGACCAGAAACTAACTTGGAACTGGTTAAGATCAGGAGTATTGAAAAAAGAAATAGAAAGCTTTATTTTGGCAGCTCAAGAACAAGCCCTAGCCACAAACTGCATGAAGGCAAAAATTCAACACGTTACCACCAATAGCAAATGCTACCTCTGCAATGAGAAAGATGAGACAGTCGACCACCTGATCAGTGGATGCAGCAAAATTTCACAAACTGACTACCTACAACGCCATGACCGCGTTGCTAAAACCATTCACTGGAAATTGTGCCAGAAGTTTGGATTTGAGTACAGCAAAAACCACTGGGAACATCAGATTGAGAAAGTTTTAGAGAATGAGAAACTCAAGCTCTTGTGGGACTTCAGGATTCAGACTGACAGGCACTTGGTCCACAACACACCTGACATAACAATAGTTGAAAAGAAAAAAGTATGATTCATTGACATTGCAATACCTGGTGATGCACGGATTGAAGATAAGCAGCAAGAAAAAAAATCACAAAGTACAGGGACTTGCAAATTGAAGTTGAGCGACTGTGGAAAAAGAAATCGTGTGTTGTCCTGATTGTAATTGGAGCCCTTGGAGCAATACCCAAAAGGCTACCCCGCTATTTAGAAGTTCTAAATTTACCGGACTTGAACATTTTGACTCTCCAAAAAACCACCTTACTCGGAACAGCTTACATCCTCCGACGATACCTTAACAGTTCCTAGGTCCTTGGTTAGGACTCGAGCTGCTGAACTATTAACCAACCTTAAAGGCTGTGAATCTCACTAAAGATTAACCAACAATAATAATAATAATATGGGCCTCAAAGCCATGCCTGTTTCTCTAGCACCTGTGCATCCATCAGGCCCATTTGCTCTGATCTCTTCCCAGTCCAACTCTTGGCAGCTGTGACCCTCACTGCCTCCAGCACTTTCCATCTCTCTACAGCATCTGCCTCTGCAGCCACCATGTCTGTTCAGCAATCTCCCTGTGAACTTTAGAGTTTTTTGTTTATTTCCCTCTGACTCTTCATTTACAGAAAATCCATCAGCAATAAATGACTTGATGTGCCATTATATTTCTTCAATTTTGTAAACAGGGAAACCAAGATAGTTACAGTCACCAAGATTTAAATGTCGAAGGGCTGATCTAGAAAGATGCAATAATTTATCTCCACCATTTCAATTCAGGTGACTGATTTAATTAGTAATTCTAGGGGGGAAAAGCAGAACTCTCCAAGAACCCAAATAGACTTTGTCGCTACAACCTTGAGATCTACTGTGGACAGAAGCTGTATGGTTTGAGCTTCTACTGTACTGCTGGGGCTATAGGGAAATTACTTTAAGAGTGGGAGTGGTGATTGTTCAGACATAGAAGTGGTTAGATGATAATGTCATATTATATTGAACCTGAATTGCCTCCCAAAATTCTCCAGATTGTTATATGACTGAATATTAATGGCATCTAAATCATGCATTCAGCACTGAATAATCTTGTAATCAAAGTAACATGGAGAAATAGAAGAAGGAAATCATGTGGAAAAGGTTGATCGGGAGAGTACTAAACATGCCAGCCTCAATTGCTAGATAGAGTGAGGGATTAAGGCAGTGATGGCTAACCTTTTTGCCATTGCGTGCCAAAAGCAGGGGGAGTGCACCCATGCATGCCCACACCTATAATTCAATGCGCCCACGCATGCATGTGCAACCCCCCCTGCACTCCTCCCGCTTTTGGCAAGCGATGGCACGGTGGGCCTGGTAGGCCCATTTTTTGCCCTCCCCAGGCTCCAGAGGCTTTCTAGGAGCATGGGGAGGGTGAAAACGGCCTTTCCCACCCCCCCGGAGGCCAGAAACAGCCCATTTCCCAACTTCCGGTGGGGCTGGAAGGCCCAAAAATCAGCTGGCCGGTGTGTACATGCGCGCTGAAGCTGAGCTAGGGCAATGCTCGCGTGCCCACAGATATGGCTGCACATGCCACCTGTGGCATGCACATCACGGGATTAAGGTATGGGCTGGGGTGAAACCTCAGGTTTAGCACCCAGTTACAAATTTGTGGTGGTCCTTTTCTTAAAAAAAAAAATTAATGGTGGCAATGAATGCAGATGGTCTCTGAATGGCAAATTGTTTCCATTCCCACTCTTAAACCCCAAGGAATGCAAAAATATCCCAAATGGTTCTGAAAATCCACAGCATCATTCTTCCTAAATCAGGAAGCAGGGTGGGAATGGTATACAAATCAACAACAATCCCATATGAAAGGCTTGGAGCTGCCTCAGCTGGAGATGTGGTATTTTAAAGGTCAGGAGTCTTTTAGAGTTTGACACCCCCCTCCCGCTCATGCCTCAACAGTTTTCTCTATTCTCTATCCTACCTGATTGCAGTTTCTAAATCTTTCTAGAATGACTTGAATCTGGCCATGGGACTGCATGCAGTTCCAGAGAAATGTTGTGGTGCTTAGGGGGATGTTGACTGTCAAGGTAAGTGTGTTTTCTCCTGAGATCTTGGTGCTCTTTTTACAAACCATCCCAGGTCGCAAAGATTTATATAATTCGTAACAGTCTATCCTTGTTTAATCTGCACATTCCCCCCCCTTTTTTTACTCCTGTGATTAAAAGCTGTAAGTATTATGACAGCTTTCTCCAACCTGATGCTCTCCAAATCTGCCATCTAACTAATGTAATAATGGAACATATATTTTACAGAAAACTTTTCTTTCTCAAGATTTCTGTCCCTTGCTCTTTCTTGCCCACTCAATCATCTTGCACTTCATGCAGCTTCTCCTGTGCAAACAATAGAGCCAGGAGCTTTACCTTCGTGGCATTTTGAAACGAGTCGGCTCTTTTTATTCTTGAGAAAGTTCTGGTGGTAGCTTGCTATCAGTAACAATAGGATACTCCTCTTGTTCTAACTACCTACATCTTTCCCTCTCTCCTTCAGAAGTTCCTGCTGTTTACAATGGAGCTTTTCCTAAGTATGATGTCACTGTTGCTGTCCAAATAACTTTGATGTCAAAAACCCAGACCTGGGGGATCAGCAGCAGGAGATTAGAAACTCTCAAGAAACAAAAGAGTCTCCTCCTGCTTCACATGCCCTTCAGAACAAAGGCTGCCAGAACAAAGCAGAACCTTCAGTCAGAGACAGGCAGGTTTTTAAAGAGAATATGGAAAAAGGAGGCTGAAGGGGTTCATATATCTACACGTCATTAAAATAAGGAAGTCAAACAAACAAACAAAAAATCCATGGGGCTTAAATAATTGTCAAAGCTCTGGTGGGGGGTGGGGAAGCTAGATGTTACAGTACGTGAGGTTCTTATTAATATTCTTAAAGAGAGACACCGAATGAGCATCAGGTATTTACATGAATAAACAGTAAGTAAATATCAGGGGGTGGGGGGGACATTGAAAGATGAGGGGCAAACAAATTTAGTAAATAAAATAAAATAAAAAGTGTTGGTAGAATGAAGATTAAGGAACTTTATTCTCAAATTCTCTGCTCGAAACGCATGATTTGTAGGTTCCTGTTCAGTAAAAATCTTCACGTCAGTTGCACACATCTGATATACTTGAGTCTAATTTAAATCACAGTGATTTAATTTCTGAAATGATTTATAAAATGCAGTAGGTTTTCATCTGTACCTTCCAAGATACCTTATGACTTATTTATTTATTTATTTATTTAGTCAAGCAAGTATGAGAAAAAAAGTATAAGTTTAAATATATAAACATATAAGTATAAACCGGCATAAGTATAAACGCAAGAAATGAGTACGAATAAATGGGGACAGTAGGACAGGGACGGTAGGCATGCTGGTGTGCTTATGCACACTCCCTTACAGACCTCTTAGGAATGGGGTGAGGTCCATGGTAGACAGTTTAAGGTTAAAGTTTTGGGGGTTTGAGGATGTAACAACAGAGTCAGGTAGTGCATTCCAGGCGTTGAGCACTCTGTTGCTGAAGTCATATTTTCTGCAATCGAGTTTGGAGTGGTTTACTTTGAGTTTGTATCTATTGTCTGCCCGTGTATTATTGTGGTTGAAGCTGAAGTAGTTATTGACAGGTAGGATGTTGTAGCAGACAATTTTGTGTACTAAGCTTAGGTCCAATCATAGGCGGCATAGTTCTAGGTTGTCCAGGCCCAAAATTTCAAGCCTGGTAGCATAAGGTATTCTATTGCGAGCAGAGGAGTGGAGCACTTTTTTCATGAAATATCTTTGGACTCGCTCAATTGTATTAATGTCCGATAACCTAACGCAACTAATGTCTGTTGGGGACAAATGAGTGTGTTTAGTATAGCAAAATGGCTGGAGATTCTGAGAGTCACTGTCCCAATGCATCTGGAGATTCCTGGGTTGAAGAAGCCTGGTTTAATATGGTATCAGTAATCAGTGAAAGATCTTATTTCAGTTGGGTAACCTTATTAGTTTTCTGAGATTTCAGTGACATCCTGGAGCACAGCAACAAAAGGACTATTGAATAAATTTTCACTCTCACCTTCAAATAACCTGGAATTGTATTTACATCAGTTTCTAGGTTAATTCTGGTAAGCCTTGTTCTATACCAATTAATTAATTCAGTGAAGCGGTTGAGGCAAAAAAAAATAGCTGTGTTTCTTCAAACTTGATTTTTAAAAAGTTAAAAGCAAACCTTGGCAATTGATTCTGATCCCGCATTACTTGATGATATGAAAAAAAAAAGTGGATTAGCCACAAAATGGCAGCAGCTAATATAAATTGAACAAAACTCTTGGAAGTTTCTTTTTATCAAGCTTCTCTACTTGGATTCAGTGGCAATCAAAACACTTGCAGACATACAATGATGCATGATGACGGCTGGAAGGAGGAAGAAATACTTAAAGCCTAAAAGGGAGAGTAACATTAGAATTACAATGAGAATTAGTTGCTATGTGCACTGCTGATCTGAGATGGAAAAGGACAAGGGAGCAGAGTGGATAAAAGAGAGAAGTGGGCACTTGGCTATTGTGTCTAGAGGTATTTCCACAGGGCAGAACAATGGGAAGATGGATTACTGCCAGCCCAAAGGTTCACAGACTTCCACCACCTGCTGAAAGATTCAGACGGTGTGAACAGAAAGCCAGCCCTGGGGAACAAAAGGGCACACAAGGCAATTTCAGATAAATGAGAGACAGCAAGAAGGGTTCTGATACAGAGGAAGGTGAGGAGATTAAAAGACTGTCTGAATGTGACAAGCCTTCAGAGGAGTGGGTGGGGTGGGGAGCAGCTTCAGGGATCTTATAAAGGGGTCTGTGGTCACATTAGTTATCAGGAGCAAGAGAGTAAATGAGCCAAGGGATAATATCCACGGACCCTCTAACAGTATACAGGTTTTTGTATCACCCAGACTTTCATTTGTGTAATTTATGTCCCTGTCATTTTTTCCACACAAAGTGAGAGTTCTATTAATTCTGGTAATAGCATCTTCCACCTGTGGCTCTCCTGGAATTCTCCTAGAATTCCTTCTTTCCTCAAAAGAACACACCAAAGTCGACCCGCCCCCTCCAATCCAGTTTAAGGAGCAAAAGATGAAACTGTCTTTGGTGTGGAACTTCCTTTGAAGTAAAATGAAATTACTTTTCATCTATCTCTTTTCCTATCCCCCCTTCCCTCCAAGAAAAAGATATGCATTTGTCAATTATTGGTATATAGTTGGTTAAGAACTATTTTCCATGGACGTAGAAAATAGGAATAGAAATAATGGGTTTAAGTTGCAGCTTCCTACACTTCATATACTATAAATACTAGAAATATCAGGAAAAAAAACCTAATTTGTACAACTGTGGAAGAGTCTACCTGTGGAAGTTGTGGGTTCGATGGAGGGTTTGAAGGAGAGGCATGGGAACCACCTCTCATGGGTAATTTAATTAATCTTCCTATATATTGAAATGGGTTGGGCTCTATAATCTTTCTGATCCCTTTCAACTAAATAATTTTACTCCTAGGTAAGATTATCTGGAAAATAGATAAGCGGTTAGTGCATTAATCATTTAATCTTTCAACCCAGAATATGCCCTTCTTCTAATATAAAGCTATTTTATATCAACTGTTCCCTCCAGATGTTGTCCAGATTTATTAGGAATTCAGCTCCCATCATCAATAGCCCTTCATCAAAATAAAGAAGGATAGCTGTGACCCAAGTGAAAAGGGGCAAGTTGCCCCACTCCAATCTCTGGAAAATAGCATGATAAGTTTTGACCAACAGAGGGTATGTCCCATTCCCCCACTTTATATACTACAGTAAGAGAAGGCAATTTTGCTCCTGAGCAAAACTTAATGTTTTGAAGAAGAGGCAGGAGAAGGCAACCTACCTTTGTTAGCACAAGCCATCCACTGCAGGGGAGTGACATCATAGTTATGCTGCCCAACAGAAAAGGTGAATACTCGTACCTGGAACAAAACAACCAACCAATAAGGAGTATGTCTACCAAAGGGAGTAAATGAATGTATCGTTTCCTTACTCTATCCCATACTTAAATGCCTTCATTATAAACTCTTGTAAATGAAATCTACCAATATGCCCATCAAATACTAGGAAAAACTCGTACACCATGAATAGGACAATGATGTCACATCTATCTCTATGACCATTAGTCAACTTCTTTCCTAATATATATATAAAGACCTGTCATTCATCTTAAAAATGTGAAAAAGCCTTACTGTATCTTAAAGAGATACTGAAAGGGGTCTAGGACAATTTGCCATGGCCAATTTGCCAAGAGACAATTTGCCATAGCCAACTCGCTGTGGGGCAACTCGTTGCAGGACAATTCAATACTGTATAAATAATTTCATTCAGTTATTTTAATTATTGGTGTTAACCTTTTTGTTGAAATTATTGTAACTCTTGTATTTCTGGATTGATTTTATATTATTATTATTGACCTTGGTTCCACTGAAATTAATTTAATTTTTGTATTTGCTGAATTGTTCTGTGGTGCGTTGTCCCACAGTGGTTGGCTGTGGTGAATTGGCTGCAGTGAATTGTTCCATTCCATGCTGAGAGAGCTGCTGGAGGTCAGCAAGGAATGAATTTAACTGAGCATGTATTGGAGTCTCCGATAAGACCTAACTCATGGCAATAAGAATGGTAAAACATTTAGCCTTTTCCAATATCCTGACTATAACATTCATCAAAGCTCATTGTTGTGATGGTTCATGAGTTCCCAGAGTCATGAAGTCAACCTCTCTGGGTTAGATCCATGCAGGTTAGAAAGGTTTCCCAGGAAAGGATATATGGGTGGCCTCTGGTAGTGAAGAATGCAGCTTTAAGGGAGGGGATGATCCTGCTAATATATAAGAAGGCAGAAGTCTGACTTTTCCTCAACCTCAATTGTCCACCTGATCGCTAATCAGGTTGTTGAGAAGATTGTTGCAGCTTCAGAAAACACTGGAGGAAATGGACCCATTTCAGTAGGCTTTCAAGCCTAGACCATGGACCAAAACAACACTGAATGAACTTGTTAGCAGTACATTTCTCTTTGCTTTTCTTGACCTTTCAGCAGCTTTCAATTTCATCATCACGATTTCCCCTTCTACCAGCTCTGGGTGGTCTAGGGAAAACCACCTTGTATTGTTATTATTAATTTATTGCTGATGTGTTATTCTCAGTCAATTTTTTGTTTTCTTGCATTGTTTCCCCCCCTCTATTCTTATATTGATGTTTTTAATTGTATTTGCCTCCCATAGTTCTTTTCGTGAGATGGGCAGACATTGAAATAAATAAAAAAATAATCTTAGGCACAAGTGTCTCTAACCAGGTATGCTGAGGAAGCCAACATAGAGCAATTGTTGGGTCTAGTGGTTAAAACACCAAGCTAGAAAGGGGGAGAGGAGACTGTGAGTTCTAGTCCCACCTTTGCCATGAAAGCCAGCTGGGTGACTTTGAGCCAGTCACTCTCTCTCATCCCAACTCACCTCATGGGGTCATTGTGGGGAAAATAGAAGAAGGAAGGTGTGTTGGATATGTTCACCACTTTGAGTTAATTGTAAAAATACTAAAGACAGGTTAAATACATACACACACACAGGAAATTTTAAAGAGACTATTGTGCATTTCATATTGTTTTGCTAAACTTCTTATGAGAAAATAGTACCTGATAATGGTATGGTTTGGAGAATACTCATTGCAGTTTATAATCCTCTGTTTAGGTGCTTATTTTTTTTTGTTAATCTGAATATATATGACAACCACTGGGATAGATGTAAGGAAAAAAGACTGAAAATGCAAGAGCATTTTTATTTTTATTTTTATTTGATTTATATGCCGCCCTTCTCCGGAGACTCAGGGCGGCTTACAATGTGTTAAGCAATAGCCTTGATTTGATTCCCCTGCTCACTAATTGATTTTTTTTGTCAGTTTTGTGGCAAAAACTAAATCATATGCAAGATGGCAATTGGCCAAGCATTTTCAAGCAGCTGTTACATACCCATATGGATTGATCCAATGAACCAAAGATTACTTTATTGACTTTTGATAATATTTATGAAGAAAATAAATGGTTCTAGGCTGTGTTGGTTGGTTGGTTTGTTTTTGTTTAGAAGATGTATATGGTCACCCATCTAAAACAATTCTGGGTTGCTTACAACAGCAACTGTTCTTTCTGCTGAATGGCTTCTGTAATAGCACTCTTATACTGTAGCTCAGTTTCATATCAAGGAAAGAATTAATTTGCTTGGTTGTCTTAATCAGGGCTCACATGCTTCCACATTTCCTAAGAGCAAAAACCTAAGAATAATAAATTTGATATATTATGGAAGGACCCCCCCTTTTTTATTGAAGGGGGAAAAACCCATAAATCCCTTAATAATATACAAAGTACTCTTGAAATACTGTGCATAAAAAGGAACCTACAGGAATTAGAAGAATTACAAGAAAGGAGGAGAAAAAGAAAGAAATTCTGCTCTCCAACTTCTCTTATTTCCAAGTTTATCTTCCTTTTCATAGAGAAGGGGAGACAGAGAAAGTAGTTCCACAGCTATTGGATGTGCCAGCTTCTTGCTTTGATAATATCACTTATGACTCCATTATCCCTAGATCAGACTACTCATTTCAAATAGCCAGCTCATTTTAGTGTGCCCACATCAGTGAGGTGGAAAGGGCAAACTTTGTTTCTCTCTGGTGACCTCCATCTTGTGGAACAGTTTTCCTCTGAGAGATGCAGATGGCACCTCCCCTGGCCTTGTTTCAATAAGGCTAGGGTTTTCTCTAGCAATAGCAATAGCACTTAGAGTTATATACCTCTTCACAGTGCTTTACAGCCCTCTCTAAGCGGTTTACAGAGTCAGCATATTGCCTCCACAATTTGGGTCCTCATTTTATCCACCTCGGAAGGATGGAAGGCTGCATCAACCTTGAGCCTGGTGGGATTTGAACTGCCCAAATTGCAGCAGTTGGCAGTCAGCACAAGTAGCCTGCAGTACTGCACTCTAACCATTGTGCCACCGAGGCTCTATACAGGCTTACGGTATTAATGTTGCAATAATTAGACTGAGTAGCATCCACAATTGCTCTTATTCTTTTTTACTTTTGTTTTTACTCTATTGTTATGTTTATTATGATTTTATAGTTGTTTACCTGGGAAATATTTTATGCTGATGTTATGTTTGTTTATATTTACCATCTACAATATTTAAGTATACTGTATCAATAAATCTATTTTTTCCTCTTCATCCAATCATTACACATCTCTTACAAAATTACAGAGGTAAAGAAAAGTTTCCTGTGCTTCCTCTTCTTCACTTACTGGGAATTATGGATACAGTATTGTCTGGAGGGAATCCCTGCAATTCAGACTTTCAAACGAGAGGCCTTTCTAATCACACTGGATTACAACTTCTATCATCTTCACCTTGCAGAATTTGAGTTCTATAAATTGAACCTTTTCCCTGGAGCCATCTCACACTCCCAATCAATTAAGCAAGCTGAACTGGGTTCTACTTTGGACCTATTAAAATACTGGAGTCCTTCTTTTCTTGCCCTCTCTAAAACATTTCAGGGGATGTTAAATTAATCCTCACTTTCACCTTTTCAATCAACAGATTTTCACTGTCAATTTCCATACTCAGCTGTATACATGTACCGAAATTAAATTTAGATATTGAAAAACTGAGGGTGAATTTTGAAGGAATCATGACAACTGTCCTGCTTCTAATGCCCACTAGGTGTTAGTTACATTAAGACTTATATAAAATAAGTTAGAAAAGTGAGGCTTTCTTTCTTTCTTTCTTTCTTTCTTTCTTTCTTTCTTTCTTTCTT
>WNWU01000041.1:12517042-12591250 GCA_012654045.1 Ptyas mucosa | reverse complement strand
TAGAATAGAATAGAATAGAATAGAATAGAATAGAATAGAATAGAATAGAATAGAATAGAATAGAATAGAATAGAATAGAATAGAATAGAATAGAACAGAACAGAATTCTTTATTGACCAAGTGTGATTGGACACACAAGGAATTTGTCTCCTGTGCATAAGCTCTCAGTGTACATACAAACAACAAGTGATAAATCATGATCATAGTCATCGTAAAAATACATTCATCATAAATTGTAAGATACAACTTAGAGATAGTCATAGGATACTAAATAAGCATTAGTTATATTAGTTCAACAGAATGTTAGTTCAACAGAAATCTGGATCTGAACTGATTTTAAAATCATGGCACTACTGACAATTTTCAACCTAGTGCCTGCCAGTTAGGTGGGGATGTCATAAGTTTGCTCTTCTCAAGCCAAGGTCTATTCATTTCTTGCTGAAGTGTCAGGGTTTAAGATTATTTGTCTATTTTTATTCCATATTTACTATTTTTATAAATAACTTAAGGTGGCAAATACACTTAGTGCTACTCTTTCTCTCTCCTATTTTCCCTACAACAACCCTGCAAAATGAGTTTTGCTGAGAGAGAGCAACTAGGTCAAAGTCACCCAGCCAGCTTTCATGCCTGAAGCAGAACTATAACTCACAGTCTCCAGGCCTCTAGTCTGGTGCTATAACCAAGCACCATTTAATAATTTAAATTTAAAATGAATTTAAAATCTTAGTCTGTCCTCTGAACTTAATAAATGCATAAATTATTGCAATTAGAACTGAAACTGAAGTATAGAAACATACTGAATAAGTTTATCTTGTCCTAAAAGTCGATCTATCAGAAATGTAGGAGATTTTAAGAACTCTGATATCATCTACCAGTATATATATATGAAATTATAGTCCAAAATATCTGTTCAATTCGCAATTACTGATTTGATTTATAGGCAATGCCTAATGCTGTCAATAAATATGTCACCTGCTGTCAAGAAGGTACCGATTATACGCCTAAATTGTTTAGAGGTTTTACTTTGTAGTGTTGTTATGGAAACTATTTAAAGAGGAGTAAACTTGATTCAAAGCAATCCACCAGGCCCAGTAGATATAAATAGTAAAGTTTCACTGATATTTTAGATTTTTATTTTGTTTGGGCACATGAAAGATTGTTCCTACAGTGCCAAGAACACACTGCCAGCTTCACTTCACTTCACATGCTGTTCATAGGATCTGTCCCTTTAAGAGGCAGAAGGGTGGAACAATAAACAAAAAAATATTAGTGTCAGTGCATGTATAGAATGAGTATTATACAAACCATGCTCCTATTTGTTTTCTGATATTCAACAGGCATGAGGCTACAGAACCACTTCTTAGAAAGTGAGATTTTCATCACTGAAGATATCCCTCCTCAGCTCTTCTGGCCACTGGGACCAGTTTAGCTTAAGGACAGGTTAAGTACTTGTCAGTCAGCAAGGGCAAAGGGCACCAAGTCATTCTTTTCCTTGTGCTGTTCTACAAGCAACATCTGCTTTCTCCATCTCTCAGTCACTTCCCACCCTTTCTACTGAGAGCATTTCTTGAAGCTGTGACAGTACCACTCCTTCCTATCTTCAGAAGAAAGCTAGTATAACAGTGACCAGTGGTTCTCAGGCTAGTGACATTATGTCAACACATTCCAGCTGTGACCTTGAAAAAAAAAAGCCAAAGGTCCATTAACTCGGAAAGTGGGGGGGGGGGGAGTCTAGGATTTAAACTCTGGAGCAAATATCCATGCATACATACATATATACTCTGTGATTGTGAGATAACATAGCAGGCAGATTGTTATGCTGTAGTGGCTTAAATTTTGTCTGCAATGAAGTATCAGAATTTGGTAAATCATGCCTGAAAGTTTACTGACAATTAAGCCCATTCTAGAATAAGGGATGGAGAGTTGGAGAGCCTACAGTTCTGCCAACCTTATTGAATAGATAAGGAGGGATGGGAAGCAAGACACCTCCCCGCTCCAAAAAACCCCCCTGTCTCAAACAACTATAGGGCACTTGGAAGAGAGGCAAGGTTTATTCTTCCCTGTGCTGAGTTTTTTTTTTTAAGGAAGGGTTTAAA
This sequence comes from Ptyas mucosa, assembly GCA_012654045.1. Taxonomy (NCBI): domain Eukaryota; kingdom Metazoa; phylum Chordata; class Lepidosauria; order Squamata; family Colubridae; genus Ptyas; species Ptyas mucosa. The sequence continues at coordinate 12,589,154 of WNWU01000041.1, read as the reverse complement.
ACTCCATGTGTTTGCTAGAGAGCTGAATGTCATTCACAGAGATATTTAAGTAGATTTAGGTTGTTCCTTACTTCCTTCAAGCCATAGCAGAGATGAAAGAACACCTCTCCTGTTCCAGAAGCTTTACGCTTGCCAGAGGATTAGGAGAGCAGGGAATAACAGGTAAAAAGGACCCTCTATTTTTAGATTAGGGACAAGGATGTAACAGGTAGGAAGAGGCTGTTGAACAAGTGGCTGTGATCGTTAGATGTTCCTTTTCATGTATCCATCCAGTTGGAGGCAGCAGCTTGGGAAGGCACTTCTAAAAGGAGCTCAGCTTTGCTGAGGCCTACAATTCCATTCTTGATCCATAACCCACAATGTGTTCCTGCCTGTAAATTAACCTTAATCCAACCCAGGTCCAGGAAAGGGCCCGGCTTCTTTCATGAGCATCGTGCTCTCAGTCAAAGCTTTCCTTTTCCTCATCTTTGTCATACCTGCTGGCTTTGCCCCGTTTCCCCCCACCCCCCCTGCAACTTCCACCACAAAGAATCACCTTGTGGAAACAGAACGGCTTGTCAAAGCTGGCACAGAGGAAATGGCAAAAGGAGGATGCAATTTATTTCTTGCAGGTGTGTTTTGTCATTTGCAATCGATCAAAGGCAAGGAACAGTCAGGAGTGTGGGAAAAGGAAAGGTGACAGAAATGGTAAATTGGGCTGCAGGAGCTGCACGAGGCAGAAGCCAAGGCCTCTGACGGGCATCTCTCTCTCTCCCCCCCTGTTATACAAGGAAACAAATCAGGCAAATAAAGAGCATGGTTGTTTTCGTAGGGCTGATGTGGCATTTTGGTTTGAGATGCTTTCAAGCAACTCGTTTCCTAGAGAAGCTATCATTTAACTCCTAGAGGCTGCTAAGTGCAAGACCAGGCAATAAATGCACCACATCAAATCCAGGATAACAGCTTTGATCATTAACTTCTTTTGCTGCTAGAGAAATACTTATCTTGTTCCTGAGTGGTTAGTTCTTTCATCTTCACTTTCCTGTCCCCTGGACTATCACGCCTGCCACTGATATAGTCGAATTTATATGAGTTAAATAGATTGACTCCAGTATGAATTATAAACCATCATCTTCTCCAAAATTGTACTACAGGTAGTCCTCAACTTACAACAATTCATTCCGTGCCCTTTCGAAGATACAACAGCACTGGAAAAAGTGTATGATCATTTTTCACACTTGTGACTGTTGCAAGCATCCCCATGGTAACGTGATTTACATTTGGATGCTTGGCAACTGATTTATATTGCTGTGTTCAGGAGTTATGTGATCACCTTTTGCGACCGTTTGCAACCTTCTGACAAGCAAAGTCAACGGGGAAACCAGATTCACTTAACAAGCCTTGGTAGTACAGTGGTTTAAAGCACCCTGTTATTAATACCAGCTGCCTGCAATTATTGCAGGTTCGAATCTCACCAGACTCAAGGTTGACTCAGCCTTCCATCCTTTCTAAGGTAGGTAAATTGAGGACCCAGTTTGTGGGGGCAATAAGCTGACTTTGTATAAATATACAAAAGTATGAAGGCTATTGCTTAACGCACTGTAAGCTGCCCTGAGTCTCCGGAGAAGGGCGGCATATAAATCAAATTAAAAAAAAAAAAAGCCTGTTACTAATTTAACAACTGCAGTGATTCACTTAACAAATGTGGCAAGGAAAGCCATAAAATGGGACAATCTTACTTAACAAATGTTTCATTTAGCAACATAAATTTTGGGCTCAATTGTGGTTGTAACTCGTGGACTATGTGAATTGTACTATTAACTATTAGGATTGAAAATTAATTGACAAAAGCAATAATCTGCACTGGTAATGGATCCTCAATTACTTACAGCATGTGTTGGGGTGCAGTTGTTATTCCAATGTAAATGATTATATATCATTGTATTACATTATTACAATTGCAGTATTTGACACTCTTTCAGTCAAATGTTCTAGATGAGGACGGATTGGATTGTAGGAAAAATGTGCTGCAAAATCCAGAGAAGTGCAAAATATAACCAAAAAACTTGTCTAACAGTCTGGGTTGTGAAAATTGTCAATCTATTTAAATTCAGATAGGTGAAGCTTTCCAACATCCTTAGACAGCAAAGATTTCTTGCAAGCTTTGTTTTTCACTATCTTTAGGCATGTATGAATTGCCACAATTCACCTGATAGTTCCTTATAAACTAGTTTATAAACCTGTAGACTGTAGGCATATCTATTTGTCCTATATCAGAATAGAGGGATGCTGCTGTGAATTCTAAATATCTACAGTTATAACACATTGGTTACAGGGGTGAGTTCTAAATTTTTTACTACCAGTTCTGTGGGCGTGGCTTATTTTGTGGGTGTGGCTTGATGGTCATGTGACAATTATTTAGGATTTGGCAGAGGTACTGGTCTACCAGGCTTTTAATTGCTTGCAGAGCTGTACTGATCTACCCATTTATTTTTTGCAGGCACTGGTCTACCCATTTATTTTTGCAGGCACTGATCTACTCATGTATTTTTGCAGGCACTGATCTACTCATGTATTTTTGCAGGCACTGATCTACTCATGTATTTTTGCAGGCACTGGTCTACTAATTTGTTTTCTTTTAACACTGATCAGCTGTACGGCGGCCCTTTGAAGCCCCATGGCAAGAGTTTAAACAGTTTTTTTCCCTCTAGTCATCAGCTGGGACTCAGGAGGCAGCAATTGATTGGGGGTGGGGCCAAATAAAAGGTAAGAATAACGTGAGGGGTGGGGGGGTGGGGCGCGGGGAGGACGGGGGTGGAGAACCGGTTTGGTGACATCATATTGTCACTGCTACCAGCTCGGGAGAACCGGGCCAACCCAGGAAGAACCCACCACTGATTGGTTACCAATAGGTTGTAGTACAATTTAGTGTTATTCAATCTGCTCTTTCCTAAATTGAGCATGTATTTTTATGTAAGAAAGAATATGTGTGTTTTTTATAGTTATAGGGATATGCATGTAATTAAGAGAATCTATATATAATGGAGAAATCCATCAATTATTGCCATGGATGACACTACAATGAAAAACATATTAGATTCTGCATCTGCCTTCCTTTGTGTGCACAGCACAAATTGTCATATACTCTCTTGTTCTGCATTCCATTTTTTAAAAAATCTGGACTGAGGCATTACTCAGCATTGCATTACCGAAGATATAAAAGCAAATAAAGTGAACTTATTGGTTCATAACAAATCTAGTGTTAAAGATGCTATGGGCTACTACAGATTCCACAATGCATATTAGTAGTTATTATCTCTTTAATTAGACTTCCCAATCTAGTCAGTGCCAATCTAGTGGATGCCATGTTGGTGGACAGCTGCCTCTGTCATTGTCCCTTAATTTCCCACTGCAGGCTTGCTACTCACAGAAGCAACATTAACATAGTCATCATCTGAGAGGGTGTCCAACATATCATAGACTGAGGTCTTCATCAGCTTCAGTGTCAGGCCACTGACGCTGCCACTCCTGTAACAGAAGATAAGGTAGAGCTCATTATGCATTTCTTTCATTAAGAGCCTTTCCTCACTTCCAGAAGCATGACATAGCAACATATTTCCTCTACTGTGACCTCATGAGGCAGTCTTCATCTTGCTGCTAACCCATATCTGAGACAGCTTAAGATTGCTCTTAGCTGTTCTAACTTCAAAATGCTTTCCCTCATCAGCTGGCAACAAACTGTAGGAGCTTAACCATGAGTACCTTCTGATGTACTTCAATGCCCATTCTGTCAATCACACTGTCAAGCCACTATGCGTTGGGATGAGCCCTCCAGCACTATGGTCCAGTTCAGATTGGTGTGGGCATATTCCTCCCTTCAGGTTTCAGACTGTTTCACCAGTGTCCTTGCTTGACAGAAACATTCTTCTGTCTATACCCAGTAGTTTTTAGCAACAGCATTTGATAATTCTTCATTATACTCGAACCCATCCCAGATTCAAAGCTTTTTTTTTTTAAATCACCTGTAGGCCGTAGTTTAAAAACTAGTTGATTAGGCAGCACATGCCACTAAATGTACTAGGGACCTGAGTAAATAAGTGTAGGATCAAATGTCAAGATTCTTCCACCTTTTGTCCTAGGCAGGGCACTTCTGGCATAGCTGTGAGAATTAATCCTTTGTTGGAAGAGGTGGAAGGCAAAAGGGGAGATTCCTGGGATCAGCAAATCAATATGGATAGACTTGTGGCTTTAAAAGCTTTCCAGCCTTATTGCTGTTTACTTAGGAATAAGTTATGCCAAATTAAATAGGATTGATTTTCCAACAAAATGGGTTTTAGCATATGTGCTGATTGCATCTAACCTTCCTTTCATACGTATCTGTGCCTTCAAAATCTTGAAGCAATATATCCCAGCTCGACTGCATAGGACTGCAGCCCACTGCTCACTAAATTCCCAAAAGGAATTTAGAGCTGACCTTGAAAGAGCCATTAAGGAGGGACTTAGACAAGGGATTATGCAGTCCAAAGACTGAAGCAAGAACAAAGAAGAAATTTAAAGTAACCCTGCCTTATTTTTGTTTAGTATAAGATGGGAGAGACAAAAACTTGATCAGGCCCAGATTCCTCCCAATGCTCTTTGAACACATCTGGGCACTACAAATAGGGTGCAGATTGGTAAGGGAAATAGCAAATTTTAGGCTGTTCCAGCCTTGATGGAAGAATGGCTCACTGCTATCTGTGTAGAGCTTTGGGAGAGGCATTTATTGACTGTGAAGGAGGAAAAAGTCACCCTCTTGTGTCAGCCAGATCAGCCAAATCCACCCTGGTAACTAATGTGAGGAGAGCTGTTGCAGTCAGATTGCCCTCATATCCGAAGCACCAGGTATGTTGCAATTCCTTTCCATGATGATCTTATGCTGTGGAGACAGTCCCTCCTGCCCACTGGGCCTCCAAATTCATTTCAAGATTTTTAGCATTTGTTGTTGTTAGTTGTGAAGTTGTGTCCGACCCATCACGACCCCATGGACAACTTTCCTCCAGGCCTTCCTGTCCTCTAACCATCCTCTGGAGTTCATTTAAGCTCCTGTCTACTGCTTCAGTGACTCCAGCCAGCCAGCTCATTCTCTGCTGTCCCTTTCTTCTTTTGCCCTCAATCTTTCCCAGCATTAGGTTCTTCTCCACTGAGTCCTGCCTTCTCATTAGGTGGCCAAAGTATTTGAGTTTCATCTTCAGGATCTGGCCTTCTAAAGAGCATCAGGGTTGATCTTCTCTAGGACTGACCCGTTTGATTGCCTTGCAGTCCAAGGGACTCGCAGGAGTCTTCTCCAGCACCATAGTTCAAAGGCCTCAATTCTTTGATGCTCAGCCTTCCTTATACTCCAACATAAAATTAGCATTTTATTGGGGCCCAAACAATAAGATATAGTCTGAAAACACGACAAGTGGAAAATTGTAGGGAAAAATACTCACACATCCACAATGATCACCATGTCTTTTGGAGAAGAGGCCCCTTGAATGTACCTGCATTAAGCAAAGAGAGAGCTAAAATGAGAACTTGCATTCAATAGACTGTGAGATCGTAGAGAAAGGCTGAAGGTATCACTATAAGCCCTGTCTTACTGTTTAGCTGGTAGCACTTTTAAGGGGGAAGTTTTAGGATGAGAGAATTCAACCATTTCATTATTAAGAGAATAAGGATATTTTAATGTTCTTTTCAAGATTCCACAGCATTTTGGGCTGAGCTGGTCTGCTAAAAGGATAGACAAAGAATAGCATGGATGTTGGCATAATAATTAGGTGTCAATTCATACAAACCACATCTATGTTTCTGGCCAGTACTGGAAGGCTGAAATGTGACTAGACAGTCTTTTAGTTCAGAAATCCAAACAGCTTAAAAGAACAAATGAAAAAAGACGCTTATATCCTTTTGCTACTTTGATCTACTACTATTTATACGTCTTCTGGGCACACTTCTAGCTATTTTTGTGCGATCAAAATTTTATAAAACAGTTTTTTAAAAAAAGGAATACAGGCTAATTTTACATCGCTTTTGATTCATTTTTTACTTTATAGTTTTTGGAGTAAAAAGGAAAATCTCTCCTCAGTTGAGCTCCTTCTACATCATTATCTAACCAGATGCTCACCAATCACCTTTTTTTATTCATTTTGAGATCTTTAGAATTTTTAGTGACTTTAGCAGAGTCACTTCCTCTGCTATCTTGTCTTGTGCCCTCCCACCCAATTATGTCATCTAAAACAATCTCTTTCCCTCTGGATCATATTATTTCAGAATGTTGCATTATTTCCCCCCCCCCCACATTATTACTGGTTGTTCCATTATTACAATTCAATGATGCATAGCATGCAACTAATAGTAAAGCATGGAATCCTACTTTCCACCGAAGTATGCAATAGGAACTGTATTGCAGTGGTACACCATAAGCACTTCCCCTTCAATACCCTTGGAAAAGGGCAGGGTTTGTATCGCAATACCATTTGCATCACTCTGCCCCTTTTCTACCCTGCAAAAGCTGCTACCCACAACATCCTATAACAGTAAATGAAATGTTCTGGTGCATATTTTAGCCCTTTCATTCATAACCAAGGAATAAAAAGTAAAACAAATCTATTCTTTTATTTGCATTCATTTATCAAATCTACTCTTTTATTTTCATTGCTCCATAGCAATTTATTACATCCTCCTCCTTTCTCTCTTAGCTTCACAGCCTTACAATGTAACAGTTTTTCTTTCACTTAATTCATTCGTTAATTCATGCTCTTTACCATGAGTTATGTCTAAATGTCTAGGCAAGCTAAGCTAATACAGAGGCTAACTTGAGTTTAGAGACCTTGGTAGGTTAAAGGTTTTGGTTCAGGCGCTGGCATTGGTTTTATTCCTTCACCCTCCATTAGCATACATCATATGTGAGCAAATTATTCAAACGAGGAACAATGCCATGCCAGTATCTTCATGATTATGATAAAGGGACACATGGTCCTCTTCTTTGTTATGATGTAAGAGCAGCCGAGAGAATCGACTTTCAAAGAGAACAAAGGAAGAGAGAAATAACTTTTCTTCATCATCATAATAGAAACTTTGAAGAAAACAATGCTAACTTGCAATGGTTCCAGAGATACAAATTTACCATGTTGCATAAACCACGGATTGTTGCACTTCATGTTTAAGAACTGTCATACATGAAAATACAATTTTTAATGAATCTTTATATATTCACACACACACACATATGTATACATTCAGGAATGCAAAAATGCAACAATTGGATTCATCGTCTAGATCAGAGGTGGGGAATGATGGCCCCTTTATGACTTGTGGACTTCAACTCCCAGAATTCAGCATTCTGAGCCAGCATTCTGGGAGTTGAAGTCCACATGTCATAAAAGGGCCATCGTTCCCAACCCCTGATCTAGATCAAACAAGCTCTGGAGAGTAAGCCAGTCAGCAATGCTAGATTGCCTCAAGGATGGGGAATGCACTACAGAGTCATGGTGTTCTGCTGCTGTACCTCCTATTAGAGCTTAAATATTGGATTCTATCATGATTTTTAGTAGTAAAGATTCCACTGACATGCATGTATTAAGTTACAATTCTACCTCAAGATTCCTCCTTCCCATATCATTGATTTCAAGGGCCAAATGACTTAAAAATGGTAAGAAGACAATTGCTTGACTCTGTAAACAATAATGATTATTTTTTAATAATTCCCCTTGTTTTAAAATAATGCATCTTAAACCTAGTTAAATATTATGTTTTTTTCTGTAAATTTCAATAAATAACCTTTGTCTGTATGTCTGTCTGTCTGTCTCTTTCTCTTCCCCTCTCTCTCCATAAACTGATTTACTGAGTTAAAGTGTGATAAAATGTAGGGAGGGCAGTAGTGATGGATAGACCCCTGCTTTATTTCAGACACATGATATAGTGGGACAAACTATTATACAGGTTGTCTTCAATTTACGATCACAATTGAGCCCAAAATTTATGTTGCTAAGGGGGAAATTTGTTAGTTTTGCCCCATTTTATGACTTTTCTTGCCACATTTGTTAAGTGAATCACTGCAGTTCTTAAATTAGTAACACAATTGTTAAGTGAATCTGGTTTCCCAAATCCCTTTGCTTGTCAGAAGGTCACAAAAGAGGATCACATGACCCTGGGGCACTACAACGGTCATAAATGTGAATCAGTTGTCAAGCATCCGAATGTAAATCATGTGACGTTGGGGATTCTGCGATGGTCATGAATGTGAAAAATGGTCATAAGTCACTTTTTTCAGTGCCGTTGTAATGTCAAATGGTCACTAAATGAACTGTTGGACTACCTGTACATGCGGTCCAATTTTTTTAAACACAGAGCACTGGCTTTTCATGTTATCAGGAGAAGTGGTGATGGCAGGAACTTCTTCATCACTAATGTACTGAAACACATCTACACCTGCAAGTAGTATGTTTCCTCTACAAAGGTCGATTGAAAAGTGCGAGCTCCAGCATCCTGTATCTCATAAGTCTACTTCACTCATGATACTAAGTCATAATGTGGTGGGTTCTTTTGGGCTTAGGATGACAGTTGATACCATCCATTACAGCTGAATGTAAAGTCTGAACCATACTGGCATGGCTTGTTCAGCAAAATATGTAGCAGTGCTATGTGTAAATACTATTATAATAGTCTCTAAGAAAGTCACAAACAGGGAATCAAGATGAAATATTTTCCTGTTGTGGCTCCCCATCAATTGTTAATCAAAGTGACACTATTAATAATCGGAAAACTGCTTACAGCCATCATGATAAGAAGCCTTTGACGTTGGACTCACATAGAAGTCATGTTGGTGTCAAAATTTTTGCATCATGATATGATTCACATTATATCACTTGCCCCCATTTGCCCCCCAACTCTGCGAGGACTCTGATTCTCCCAGGAAATTGCTTAACCCCCTTTAAAACTGTCTAAGCAAGAGTTATTACCTTAGTATGCCGACTAGGTTTCATATTTGTACGACATGATTAACAACCATAGTTTACTCTATAAGCCCCGTTTTCTTGGTGTGTATGATATACCGAACAGTGGATTTGTGCAATGCTCTAGGCTAAAATGTAATTGGCTAATTTGTGGTATTTGTTCAAACATAGTCATGATATGAATAGGGACAATGTTTCCCTTTGGAGTTAGACTTTTTTTCTTCTTCACAGAATATTTACAAATGCAATATTGCCCTGTTTCTCTTTCACAATTTTTTTGAAACTGTTCCCGATGCTTCTGATAGTTCAGGATAATGTAACTTCTGCAAACTGGATCTTTTTGCTCCTCTGCTCTGGTACCAGATCATTCATGAACAAGTTAGAAAGCTGCACAGCTAGGACAGACCTATGGGGAAATTAACTATTTACATCCTTCAGGCAAAACCTGCCCATTGGTTCCTGCAGAGCATCTTTTTTTCACCGATTCCTAGGAATACCAGTCCCCTTATCGTAAGACTGCTCGAAATAAGAAAGTAAAAAGGGTGGTTGGGATTGGGAAAATTAATAGGTCCCCTGCTAAACAAAACCCATAAACATAATGATCAATTAGGGCAAGTATCTACAGACTATTAATGATGTAGCCTGACTTCCCTCCGAAGTACATTACTCTACTGAGCCTCATTGAAAGGGCTGCTCCAATTTGCATGTGCGTGCACACACACAGACATACATTCTGCCTGCCTTCCAGTAGTTTTCTTTCTGTTCAGTTCTGTATCATCTTCCCCAGTTAAACCGCTCCTCTGGGCAATAAGCAGAGTGTGCGTGTGAATGCAGTAGAGTGGGGTGACAATCAGGAACATTGGCTCTAGGGGACACATTTTTCCTTTTGATGTTTGCAAGAAACTGACAACCCAAGAATGGATTTTGTAGCTCTTTCACACACACTGGTTCATTCAGTTCATTCCTCTTTTTACAGCTTCCTCATTTTTATGTGACAAGAGACACCCTCTGGAAAGTTGCTCATGAACCGATAAGCAGAGTGCTTGCCTGCCAAGCTGAGTTATTCCCCACTAGAGTGCAAAAATGCGCAAAAAGTATTTAAAAAATCAGTTGCTTCCGCAGAAACCAGACACCTAGAAACGTCTGTCTACATCTCTCCATCTATATCTATCTATCTATCTATCTATCTATCTATCTATCTATCTATCTTCTATCTATCCATCCACCCACTCACCCAACATCTCAAAATGTGTAATATACCCCATAAGTATTTTCTTTTCCCAGACCTTCTCCCCCAGTTCCTGATATAATGTATTACAGTTTCTATCATCATACAGTCAATGTGATGCTTATTTGTGGAGAAAAAAAATATATCACCCCATCACAGAAGTTGGATTGCATACTTTGAAATGTCAGTGAAATATTTTCAAAAATCCCATAGGCCATGGGATTACCCAACTAGTAATCCCTCAGCTTGTAAGAACAATAATTTTTGCTCCTAAAACATTACTTTGGACTACTCTGTATGAAGTATATATCAGAAATATATCATCATAGAAGAGCTATAATTCTTCAGATACACAGAATCATAAAAGCTGACCCAAATCTGCCTGATATCTTCATATCACTGTTTTGTCAATCATTACTAGTTGAGCCAGAGGGTGTCAAAGGATGATCATCTTTTAACAATTGAGAAAATTAAATAGTACAGAAACCTATGAAGGGAACAGTATAGGTCATGAGAGCATCAATAACTTCAGGGGAGCATCTTTGTCTACCTATTTTTATGTCTTGGACACAAGAAAGGGAAATAATTTAGGAGAAAAGAAGGGCTCCGCCCTCACAAAGCTACCTGCATATTATCTACTGTTTGGGAGCTATGCTTAGTTTACCGTTTGATAGATGACTAAGAGCGTACAAAAAGAAAATTGTGGCGTGGAAAGTGCCACTTAGCTCTGCTAAAAATTCATTGTGATGTTAAACTGTAAATAAAGCTAATGTTTCCTCTTATGTCTACATAAAGTCTGATACTTTCCTCAAAGAAGCTAGAGGGAGATTTGATGGCACGAGCTGGCTCAAACAGGATCAGTCCCAGCATGAATTAATTAGTGCTTAATTACTATCAATTATTCAGCATTACTGGGAATTGCTTGTAAATGGACAGCCTTTGATTGCTAATCCCAATTACTAATGTTATCTAATTGGAAGTGATTATATTTTCTTTGGGGGTGATGCTGAGCTTTATGCCTCATGTGCAGCAAAGAAACACTCTGCCTTCTTCTCATGCGTTGGGGTATGTTGTGCAAAGGGAAAGAGATGGCTCCACTGCAATTTCTCTGCCTTTTCTTCTAGGACCAGAATGTAATCTTGCAGCCTTCTTGGAAGTTCAAGTCCACTTTGAAGGGCACTTCACTGTAAACCATCTGGAGTCTTTAGAATTTGAGTATATAAACACCTCTATAAAGTAACAAATAGCAGCTAAAGTTCAGAACTGAAGTCTCTGAGGTTTTTGAGCATTTACTATTAGCTCCAGTGATGTTACTTGGAAGGTCTGCCATGTGGAGAACAGTAACTACCCTTATCTCAGTTACCACATAAAGTACAACCTGAACCATCCATGCAATGCCCATTGGCTGTCTTTGCATATTACATGCGTGTTCTATGTTTGTTTTAGCTACACTTTGCTGAGCTTGTCAGAAACAAGCTGAAGTTAGCACTGCAGCAGAGTATAAGAGCATCCTCTTGTGGAGCAAATTTCAGGTTTGTTTTCTTTCAGTTCTAACTTTGCTCATCACGCAGTTCTATAGATCGGTTAGGGTTTGAGTGAGCCACAAACTGACCAGGAATAGATTAGAAATGAACTTCAATGGCTTACCACTAAGGCTAGTTCAGGACTTCCAGGTCCTAGTCCAACATTTTAACTATTGCCCTGCACTGGTACGTCATGTAACAGATAGTAGCAAGGAGAGTTGTTTTTATCTCTTTGTTCCCATCTAGTGATGAGACTAGACTGTCACTTATCTGAAATGGTATAGATTCTCTTGCTTGAGCAGGGGGCTGGACTAGAAGACCCCCAAGGTCCCTTCCAGCTCCATTCCATTCCATTCCAGTGGTCATCCAGATGTTTATACCCCAGATACGGTGCCTTGATATTATCACTTACTACAAACTCAGCCAGAGTTACTTTGTTGGTGATTTCTTTCTCCTTTTAATGGATAGAAACAGCATATATTGGCCTCTACCATACACTATCTCATGGGTGGGCACCGCAAGGGCTTCAATGTAATTTAATGCAGGCTTCACACTAGTTTTATAAACCTTCTGTAGTTTAAATACTGGGAAACACGATCTGTCGCCAGAAGGAAAGGGCGAGAGCAAACACTATCCAAAGGAAGGTAGTTGATTCCTCCATTGCCTCAAATGCTTCCCTACGTGGTTGGAGATCTGATAAGAAATCATAAAGACTCTCCAGATGACACTATATGGAAGCCTTGCTAATTTGAAAATTTAATCTTCCCCTATGGTTTTTTTAAAATCTGGAAATAAGCATTACATTCTAATGGGCTCGGTTTCCTTTTTGTGCCTAACAATCTGGGCTTTTACAAGAGGAAAGTTACTGTTTGCCCACCTGTTAGCCTGCTGTAACACTGAGCTAGCTGGGTTAGGCAAGGCAGTCCAAATTTAGTAATCCTTGTAGGCCAGCATCAGTGGTTTTGAAGAAGACGGCAGCATGCCACTATGGCAAGCGGAGGCATAAGTAAAAGGGACACATTTAATTCATTTTACTCCCTGAATAAAATAAACCTGGGATGGAAAGGAAGAATGCAGCAATCACTTACTATCTGGCATCTGGAAACTCAATTGTCTCCCAGTTCTTTGTGCCTAGCTGTCGCTCATAAAGAGCTTGTGTTGGTTTTCTGGCAATTTTCTGAAGTAAAAAAAAAAAAAAAGCTCTATCCTGTTAGCATTCCAATTTCCCAAAAGATCTAAAATGGTTAGAACAGCCTGGAGCAATACTGAGTAGGCTGTAAATTGAAGTCAAAAGGGTTTAGTGGTAGAAAAGCTGGTTGTCTGAAAGCCCCCTTTACTCGCTCCATATATTTTAACTGGAAGCCATTGCAATGGTCATCTGAACTCTCAGTGTGAGGAATCAACTTTTCTCTGGTGCCTGGGGAAGATAAAAACAGATTTAAAAAAACCAATTTCATCAGAAAGCAGCAAGCTTTATTATGTTTTCTTGTGTGGGTACTATGCTTCAGGGAAAAGAAAGCTATTTCTGAATTATTTACTGCAGAGAAAGCTGTGTTAAACCAAACCGACCTCACAAAACTGATCTGACTGAATTAAGCTTGTTCACATTAGCTCAGCCCTTAAATCAGTTTAATCTACCTGAGTTGTCCCCAGTTCAGTTCAAGCAATCATCTTGCATGACGGCTCTCTTCTCATGACTTTTGTTGCACAGCTTGTCCTTCTGGTTATCTCAACCATGGTAGTGCGAGAACCTTTATAAAGCCCTATGAACCACTGTTGCTTCCAACACCCAGCTAGTAAACTTCCTGTAGAATACATTTGGACTGCTATTGCCAATCTGAATCTGTCTTAACCACCTTATAGAGGTAAGCTCCTTCCTTGAAAATATTAAAGTGATTGGAAGGAAAGACAGATCCTGATGAAAGTTCAACAAACCAAATCTGATCCTGTGCCAAGAGGGAAGAATGAGATTCAAGCATATGATGGAAGTGTACTATGCAAAAGAGAAATGCTCATTTGCAAGAAAGGGAAAGCAGTGGAAACTATTGGAAGGTGATTTGTCCTTCCATTAAAGTCCTTCTTCCTCATTTAAGCCCCCTCTTTGAACAAAAAGTCTCATTTCGGAGACAGCTAGTCCTATAACAGCAGAAGTAGTCTTCAATGACATATTATTTCTATTCTTGAATGAAAAAAAGGCAAAAATACTATCCATTTCTTTTCTTTTCTTGAAAAAAAAAGTTATTGGAGTGAAGGAGAGAAAGAGGGAGAGACAATGGCCATGAGGGGAATTTTCCAATAGAGAAAATAAAGAGAATAAAGGCTTATTCCACAATGGGAATGGAGCAGGGGTGGGTTCCACTTACCTTTACTACCGGTTCGCAACGAGAGTGCGTGCGCATGTGCAGATTGTCATTGATGTGATTGGGGCAGGTGGGCGGAGCCTTCCGCCGCCATTACTACCGGTTCGCAAGAACCAGACCGAACCAGGAGCAACCCACCACTGGAATGGAGTGGGCAGAGGAATTTCAAGTGCTGTCCTAGAGAAATTCAGCTATACGCTACAACATTGGCTTCTTTCAGAAGAGAGAAGGCGCTCTTTTGCTGGCAACCAGTTCCCTCACTTAGCAAGCTGTCTGCAAAAAGACCTAATATTACTTTTCTCTCTAATCCATCCCTCTAATCCACAAGTGAGGAAAGTTAATAATGAATCTGCAGCAATTGTCAACAATTAACTGGAATGTTGCGGTCATTAATTTTTTGCCAAAGAAAACCCAATCATTCAGAGTGCACACTGCCACTCAGCCCTATTTGTCAAGAGGTGACACAGCATGGCTGAAAGTATAATTGCCCATCTGGCCAGCTAATATTTGAGGAGGAAAAAAGCCCCCACAAGTGAATGTACAGTAGAGAGAAAACCCATCAACACCTGCCGATTAGTTTTCTACATCTTGTTGGCGTCACTTATCACTGAATACATATTGCCTATGCTCTGTATGGGCCAACATCTAGGTAAAATTAATTAATTAATTAATTAATTATTTCAATCTCTATAGCCACCCATCTAAGATAAGTGACTCCGGGTTGCAAACAATCATAAAAATTAAAAACAGTTACTACATAGCACAAAATGAAATAAAAGACCCAGATAGAAAGCCAGGTCTTGAAGGCCTTAAGAGCAGCTAACAGGCTCAGGGTCATCCTCAACTCTGAAAGGAGAATGTTCCAGAGGGCTATACCAGAGAAGACATATGTCGTAGGCCCCAAGACAGTGACTAGCTGACATTCCTTACTTGATGGAACCCATAGCCTGTCCAACTTGCCAGACCAAATTGGGCATGTAGAAAGCAGTTGATGAAGACAATCCTCAGGTAATCTGATTCTAAAGCCATGAAAAGTTTTAAAGGTGACAACTAGCATCTTGAATTGCACCCAGAAACATACAAGCAACCAATGCAATTCATGCAGTAGTGGTGTTACCACTACGGCAAATATCTAATACCATCCACTACCTGTGCAGTCACATTTTGCACCAGTTGAAGTTTCTGAATGTTTTTCAAGGGCAGCCCTATGTAGAGCACGTTGCAATAATCCAAACAAGAGGTCACGACTGACTGTGAGCCGAGACTCTTGGTCCAGTAATGAGTGCAACTGGTGCACAACCCAAAGTTTACAAAGGCTCTCCTAGCTATGGCTGTCACCTAACCTTCTAGCAGGAGCCATGAGTCCAGAAAGACATCAAGGTTATGCAGGAGGCCCAAATATCTAGAGCCACTCACTTTTGCCTGGATTGAGTTAAAGCCCATTGTACTTTATCCAGGCCCCTATTGTCTCCAGGCACTGGGACAGGATATCAGTGGTATCACTCAGGCGACTCAGGATGAAAACATAAAACTGGATATCAACAACACATTGATGATATCTTACACCAACTTATCAGATGATCCGACTCAGAAGTTTCAAGTAGATGTTGAACAGGAGAGGAGAGAGAACCAAGGCACCCCACAAGGTAAGGGTTGTAGGCTGGATCTTTGCCTCCTATCAACACCAACTGGAACTGATCCCAGAAGAAGGATACAGTACTATTCAAACTGCCGAAGCCACTCCAGACAGATACCATGATTGATGGCATTGATGGATGCAGGGAGGTGAAGAAGAGCAAGGACCATTCCACTCTCTCCAGTGGTCAATGTGGTTTCAATCCCATAACCCAGCCTGAACCCTGACTGAAAGGTCATCCAGGATTTTTTGAAGCTGCCATGCAACCACAATCCTTCTTACAAAGGAAAAGTTGCAGAATGGATAAAAATTACCCAGCAATGACCCCTTGACGACCAACTATTAACAGTAAAGGAACCAACAGTCAAAGCTATATCACAGACTAGCTTCAGGTAGAATAACAATGAAGGGTTTGGAAAAGATGTTCAGATACAGGGATATATCCATACCCACAAAGATCAGAATCATGCAGGCAATGTTTTTTTTTCCCTGTAATATTGCGTGGAAGTAAAAGCTACACTATGAAGAAGCAGAATAGAAAGAGTATTGATGCTTTTGAACTTTGGTATGGGAGAAGACTCCCGAGAATACCACGGACAACTGAGAAAATAAACAAATGAATCATAGAAAACTCAGCCCAGAATTCTCCCACAAGGCACAAATGACCAGATTCAAATTTCATATTTTGACATATTATGTAAATGCCTAGATATTTGGAAAAGGCTGTAATGCTGGCAAAGCTGAAAGGGAAAAGAAGAGGACATCTAGCAGCATGGTAGAAAGAACTCTTTTGTTGAAAGACCTGAAGAGCCAGGTTGAGGACAGATCACTGTGGAGAAAATCCATTTGTCTGGTCATTAAGAATCAACACCAAATTGATGGCACATCATCATTAAATAAATATGCTTTAAAATAATTGATCATCAATCTGGCCAGGGAAGAGGTGTCTCTGTATTTACTTTTAAGCAGAACCTAGCATTATCAACTGCTAGAGCACATGAAATCATGGGAGGTGTAGGACAATTCACCACAGCCAACTCACCACGGTGAAGTCACCACAGCCAACTTGCCATGGCCAACTTGCTATAGGAAAAAAGTTGCATAATATCGAAGAAATGACGGAATAGAACAATTAAAGGATGCAAAAGGAAGGACAAAATGAAATGTGAATGACAAAAATTAAAATGATTTTAAAATGATTTTAAATAATTAAATAAAATTGTTGATTTGTTGAGTTGGCCACGGCAAGTTAGCTATGGTGAGTTGTTCCATTCTGATCATGGGAACCTACCCTTAACTCAGATTATATGTCTGGACCTTCCAGTGGAATTTATTGACTTCTAGGAAAAAGCATGCTATATATATGTAATGCACCCATTATAACTCTTTTTATGTTCTAGAATCTATATCTTAAAATTTCTTTATTGTATCATATCAGGAAGGCCTTGAAAATGAAATCTGCATTATGCTATCTTTGCCAAACTCTTCTACAAAACCTTTAGGGAATTGTTACTCCATACATTATTTGATTTTTTCCCCCATTTAAAAATGGATGTATAATTTGAATTATAGACCACAGTGAAAGTATAGGTTTGAAGATATTTATTTATAGCTCTTTAGTGTCAGCCTTTTCAATGCACTGTTTGAAGCATTTTCTTAAAAGTAAGAGGCTTAGGAAAAAGAAATAAACCTAGAGTGAAAATTGAACGGAAGAATGTCAGCCTGTACTCTTTAGCCTACCCTACAGATTCATTTCTTGCAATTTCCTTATGTAGCAATTTCCTTATGCCTCCTCTCTAATGGAGACTTTTGCCCATCATGGATAGTTATGGTCAATCTAGTTTTGCAATGCTAAGATAAATGCATGACCTACGTGTAACTCTCTCTTCTAAGGGTCAATTTATATTTTGAGTAAAATAGAAATAATTGCATCTTTTGTAATACTTTGGACATTTGGTTCTGGATAGCTGAAGGTGTTATGAGCTTAGATGATCATAGATATAGTTTACTATCTTAATTAAAATGATGATAAATGGAAGCCTCTTTGTTCATATTTAAGTAATTTCAGGTTGACATCTTTGGAAGTTGGACTGGATATGAACCCATTAAGGACTATTATGAGGTCAAAATGTAAAGAGGCTAAGTTTTTGTGAAAATCTCCTTCAGTCCACTTTATAAACCACTTAGAGAGTGCTGTAAAGCACTATGAAGCAGTATATAAATTTAAATGCTGTTGCTATTGCCATGCATTCCATTACAGTGGTGGAGTTCCCCAGATTTATGGTTTTAGGGGATTTCAATCTACTTTCCCTGGGAGTGGATTTGGAGTTAGCTCAGGAGTTCTTGGCTGCTATGACAGCCATGGCAGAGTTTACACCTGTTATCTGGGAATAGTTTGAACCTATTGGGCCTGAGGAAGTGGACAGGCTTCTTATGACTATGAGCCTGGCCATCTGCTCTCTAGATCCATGCACTTTCTGGCTAACAAAAACCACTAGGAAGATATTATGTGAGGGGGCTCTAGTGGTGATAAATTCTTCCATGAGTGAGGGAGTTTTTCTCTACCTCTAAAAGAGGTGCTGATCTGTCCCTTCCTCAAGAAATCATTGCTGGATTCCACCATAGTGGAAATTTTTGTCCTGTATGTAACCTCCCTTTTTTTTGGGAGAAGGCAATTGAGAAGCTGGTCACACAGCAGCTTCAGATAATTCAGGATGAAGCAGATTATATGGCTCCCTTTCAGTCAGGTCTGGATTTGCAGCAGAAATAGCATTTCTTACACTTTTGAGTGACCTCTGGTGGGAGTGGGATAGAGGTTGTGCATCCATCTTCACCCTGCTTGACCTTTCAATGGCCTTCAATACCATCGACTATGGTATCCTTCTGGACCAGCTCCAGGGATTGGGTGGGTGGGTGCCACTGTATTATGCTGGCTCTTTTCTTTTCTCTGGGTCCATTTCCAGATGGTGATAATTGGAGAGGAGAGATTTCCATCTTCAGTCCCTTTACTGCAGGATTTTAAGGGGGTTTGGTGCTCCCCCTTTTCCTATTTAACATCTCCATGAAACCACTTATTGACATCATCTGTACTGTATATTCTGCCCCTGGCAATTTAAGCAGTGTTATTGATGTCCTATCCTAGTACCTGGAGACTCTGGGGACTTTTATGTGGACAACAGGCTTCAGTTGAACCCAGTGTGAAATCCATTTTTTTTTACTACTGATTCTGTGCGTGTGGCTTGGTGGGCAGGGTGTGGCTTGGTGGGCATGGCAGGGGAAGGATTCTGCAAAATCTCCCTTCTCTCCCCACTCTGGGGCCAGCCAGAGGTGGTATTTGCCTGTTCTCGGAACTAATCAAAATTTCCGCTACCGGTTCTCCAGAACCTGCTGGATTTCACCCCTGGTTGAACCCTGTCAAGAGTGAGTGACCTTGGGTTTTGGGTCCTCCAAATCAGGGGTTATGCCATTTTTGGACTGAATGGGGTCGAATTGCCCCAAACAGAGCCAATGTGCAACTTGGAGGGGTGTGTGTGTTCTCTTACATTCACAACTCCTGATTGAGCAGCAGGTGGATGTGGGTGGCCAGAAGGACTTTTGCATAGCATTATGTTATGTGCCAGTCTTCCCACTCCTGGACCAAAAGGCTCTGCTCAGTCTGCTCAGTCATACATGGCCTAGTTACCTCCTGAATGGACTGCTGCAATGTAGTCTGCATAGGGCTTCACTTGAAGAGTTTCCGTGAGCTTCAGCAGCTGCAAAACGCAGTGATGCAGGCAGTGAGGTGTGTCGCTAGAATGGCACATTTATTTATTTATTTATAAAATTTGTATGCCGACCTATCTCCAAGGACTCAGGGCAGCTCACAACAACAATCGACCAAGCAACTGTTAAAATCAACAAATATACACAAAAATATAAAAAGTTTTAAATTTTTTTAAATATACTACCCCATCAGTCCAGGCTGGGGGATATAAATAGCCAGGTTTTCAATTCATGGCGGAAGGTGCAAAGGTCAGGGGCCAACCGGAGCCCCAAGGGAAGTTGATTCCAAAGGGTGGAAGCGCTCACAGAGAAAGCTCTACCCTTGGGGGTCGCCAGCTGACATTGTCTAGCCGACGGCACCCTGAGTAGGTCCTCTCTGTGAGAGCGCACTGGGTAATGGGAAGTTGATGCTGGTTGCAGGTGGTCTGACAAATAGCCTGGGCCTAAGCCATGAAGGGCTTTATAGGTTAACACCAGCAGCTTGAATCTCACCCGGAGGGCACCGGCAACCAATGCAAGCCGTGCAGGAGAGGTGTAATATGGGAGTATCGGGTTCCTCCCGCAACAACCCGCGCGGCCGCATTCTGTACCAGCTGAAGCCTCTGGGTGGTCTTCACAGGCAGCCCCAGGTAGAGAGCATTGCAGTAGTTACACCTCTGTTCCATGAACTGTATGGTTGCCAGTTTTCTTTTGGATCCAATTCAAGATGCTGATTTTGATTTTTAAAGCCCTTCATGCCCTAGGGATGGATTATTTGAGGGAATACCTCTCCCAATTACATTTGCCCATCCCATCAGGTCTGGCAGAAGCGGTATGCTGCCAGTCCCATCTGTGAAAAAAATTCAGCTGGTGGGACCCAAAAGGTGGGCCTTTTCTGCCATGGAACCCACCTTGTGGAACATCACCTTACCCCCCACCCCCCAAGGTGGGATTGGTTCCATCCTTGACATCCTTCCAAGGCCCCTTAAAACACAGCGGTGTCAGCAGCTCTGGAGATCTCAAGGCCAAAATAAGTTGACAAAATGCTTGTATCGTTTTTAACATCAATTCACTATGGTTAATAAAAAAATATTGCTGATGCTTTTTTTTAAATGTAGTTTTTAAAATTTGGATATTATTGGTTTTATTGCAAGCTAGCTAGAGTCACATTATTGTGAAGGGGGTGGCTATATAAATGTCAAAAATGAAGAAACGAATAAATGGAATACTTTACTGTTCTTTCTTTTTGCTATCCAGCCAGGACTTCCTGCTTAACATGTCTGCCCCCTTCCTATTTTTGCAGGCTACTAATGCTTGTTTGAACAAGAAATGTAGTCTCTCAGGTGAGAGAAAAAGTAGATAGTACAAGGAGCACCAATCATCTCTTGCTGCTCCTTGTACAAACAGGCCTTTTTAGGCACAGGCAAAATGAAGTGTCGAAAAGGAGGCTGTTTACCTTCCATTTGCAAGGCAAAGGCACTATAATTTCCTTTCTGCGTCTCTGTGTGTGTACTGTGTCTGTAGGAAGCCGGTCCTCTTTCCCCAATATACACAAGCTTCAAAATAGATAGAGGAAAATTAAATCCGAAGCACTCTGCACTTGCCCAGGCAATAATTAGCATTGCCAAACCAGCGCCTTTACCTGGGATAATCCTAACGGATTAAATCACACTTAAACTTGCTGGGTGGCTAAATTGATGATTGCAGTTTTCACTGAAATGCAACCTGTCACCATGCCAGGTATTTCTCTCTCTGTCATTCTTCTAGCTCCGTCTTAGAGAAGCGTTTGTTTTTCTCTTTTTCTCTCCCCCTGTCACCGCCTAAGGTGGAAAGCCCCAATCAGAGCTGCCTGCAAAATAAGACAAAATTTACAATTGCAACTTTCTTGGGAAAGGGCGGAGGATTCCTGCCTCTTTTATCTGTATCTTAGGTTATCATCTCTCCATCTCTCCTGCCTTGGTTCCTTCTTTTCTCCTGAGACACAACCGGAGGGAGGGGAAGAAGTCGAAGCAGATGAGAGCTGTAGCTCGGATGCCCCTGTCTGTGTTATTGTATCCATTTTCCAATGGCAACGATGTGTGAAATGAAAATTGGACAGAGCTGGCTGCTCACAGACCTGGAATTTCATACAGACTAGTGGAGGGAAGGAGGGAGGAGAGGCAGAGAGATGTCAGGAAGGGGGGGGGGAAGAGAGAGTCTTCTGGATGGCTGCACGCACCCATGGCCTGAGTAAGCCCTACTTCAGTTTAATAGACCCTTGGAGTGGAAGTACCGGGCTCATTTACATTTCATTACTCCAAATGCTCTGCTAGCTCAAGATATTTGAGAGCATTTACAGAAGCAGAAAAGTTGAAGAGAAACCCAGAAGGGTTGTGGATTCCCTCCCTTCTCTAATTTCTCTTGCTACATTCTAGCAGCCATTTTATAAGCATCTCCTTATAGGAAATGCTGCCCTGCGTGACACAGATTTTCTCTCATGTGTGATCTATTCCCTGCCATTTTTACCGCCACAAAGACTATAAAGACTGGGGTAGAACATGGTGTGTGTGTGTGTGTGTGTATGTGTATCTATGTGTTTGTGCATATGTGTCAGTGTGTGTCATTGCAATAATGTTATGCAGGAATAGGTTATAATAGAATAAAAGAATAAATAACAGAATAACAGAGTTGGAAGTGACTTTGAAGGTTTTCTAGTCCAACCCTCTGCACAAACAGAAGACCCTGTACCATTCCAGACAAGTGGCTGTCCATTCTCTTCTTAAAAGCCTCGGGTGATGGAGCATCCACAACTTCTGAAGACAAGCCATTCCACTGGTTAATTGTTCTAACTGTTAGGAATTTCTCTTTAGTTCTAGGTTGCTTCTCTCCTTGATTAGTTTCAATCCATTGTTACTTGTCTTGCCTTCTGGTGCTTTGGAAAATAGGTTGACCCCCTCTTCTTTGTGGCAGCCTTTCAAATACTGGAGCACTGATATCATGTCACCCTTAGTCCTTCTTTTCACTAGACTAGACAACTCCAATTCTTGCAAGTCTATGGAGATTCTCAGTCATCCAGGTCATGGTTGTCCCAAAGGTGAAGACGCTTCTTGGAAGAGAAGCAAAACGTCTTTAAAAAAAACCCAGAAAGTCCAGTTGCCTCTTGAATTGGACCTCTGGGCCAATTCCTGCAACCATTTTTTGTATGTTTTAACCTCCAGCCCCCTAATCATATTTGTTGCTCTTTTCTGCACTCTTTCCAGAATCTCTACATCTTTTTTATAATATGGTGTCCAAAACTGGATGCAGTTTTCTAAGTGTTCTTCCCACTTTTTCCTCTTCTCTCTTATCAACCCCACAAAAGAAATGAAATGGAAAAAAAATATTCTGACCAGAATCTCTTGGTTGCTCCTGATAACGATCTGCAAAAGTATGACTAAATATTCTTTTAGTAGTCTGTAAAATCAGAAATGGTAATTTAAGAAATTACAATATCCTCATTTCAGTTTTTTCCTTTACATGAGAGAACTAGGTAATCAAACCAGGAAAGTTCATGTGATGTCCAATATTGGTAAGTTAAGTAAAGTGAGATAACCTAGGATATACAGTATGGCAACTTTAAAGCTGTCTTACCATCATGGAGTTTTAGACATACTTAAACCTGATTTTGGAGACAATATGGAGGTATGCCTACTTGCTTTGCTCACCTGGTTTTAAAGGAGAGATGGAACTGGATTTACTAGCATAGTACTTGATGATATTGTGGCATATTAGATTAGGATTTCTGATTAAATGTAACATCCAAAGATGGCTTAGGACTCCTGGTGATATCACAGGGTTTATTTACAACTATGCTTAGGTACTGTATTAAAAAAATGAGTGGAATTCACAGGAGACCAACTTGAACCAAAATTCTAGTGTATGTCTGATATTCAGAAACACAAACAATGAAATGATGGAGATACTATCTCCACAGTTCAAAGACAAAGTAACAGGAGAAATTGTCCCTGAGATCTTATTCAATTATTTTTTTTGGAACTTTGGTATTCATAGAAAGGTGTCAAGAGAGGGTAGATGGGATGCAAACTCAAAGAACCTACAAAAGAATTGGGACTTGTATTGCAAAACTGCATCTTCCATCATGCCTTTTTAAAATCTCCCTCTCTTGGATATTATTTGACATTGTTTTAAAGATCCATTCAGACAATTGCTTGTTTGCCCGGCAAATAAATGCATGTGTATTATTTATTTGAGATTGAGGATCCAGTATATCCACAAGCAGTATTTTATTATGAAGTGAATATTCCATCTTTCTAATAATCAAACTTCAGTATTGCATATTGTTGCTGGGAAGATGCAACCTAACTTCCTCAATCTATTACTTTTAATTCCAATGCTGAGGTTAAAGGAAATTGCCACAAAGAGGTACTCTACATTACTTCAAACATATAGAAGAGTTACAGCATTTTTTTAAAAAAAATCTGAATTAAGCATGGGGACCTAATATAATTCAAGATCTCAATTTGTGTGGGTAGTTTTATTTTCTTCATGCCTATAATTTAAACTGGCCAAAAAGTGCTTCATTAAAAAAAATACAAACATTTGAATCATTTCTGGAAATAAAATCCTCAAGCAGTCCTCCTCCCAATCTAGGTCAAAGCTATAATGAAAAATAATATATTAAACCACCACAGTTCCCTTGCTCCTGGAACCTCTTCTGGTTTATGTCATCTACAGCTTTTGCTAATATCTATTTGATGTAATCTAATTCTTCTGCAATATATGAGCTCCATTTAGAGACTTTCCCTCTTTCTGTCCTCTTCCTTTTAAACCTATCTCCAGTATCTCAGCATACCTCATGATTTGCTGATTGAAGAAGGAAAATAGAATAGCAAATCACACAGACAGTCCATGTGCCCTGAGTATGGATAGGCTTTCAAACTATGTTATATTACTACCATTAGGGGGGCAGCTGTTGCTCATCTCGATAAAGCCTGAAACTGTGTATTGCTTGACTTAAGTATTTGGGGGAAAAAATGTTAGTGTTAAATCTATGTCTCAGCTCCACCTGTACAATGCCAGAGAAAGGTATTTTCTGGAAGACTGAGGTAAAAGCCTCTGATTTTTTTCTCCAAGGAAGATTTAAGTATAATGATAATAAATAAACTCATTTAAATTTTGAGCTGGCGCATTGCTCTGAATTTTTTTGCTAAGTTGTTTTATTCTTTCTCAAATATGCAGCATAGTTAACTACCCACTCCACTACGCTCCCCTACTTACCAAGGCCTTCTTCGGACATCATACAGGTCAATCTTATTGGGGGCTCTCCATGGGGAGGCTGCAATGAGAAGAAGGAGTGAAAACTATAATGATTTTTGAGCTACCAAATGTGTGGATATGAGGGAAATTGAGGAGAGAAAGGGAGAGAGTGAGAGAGAAACAGCAAAGCTGACATAGAAAGATTTCTCTGCCAGGAGTGATATTCAGCAACAAGAACACTGGAATATGTGAAACTGGGAGGAAAAGCAGCTGTAACTTTGTGTTATTCAAATACCTTTATTGTGACAATGCACTGGCTCTGAAAGAAATATGTCTAAGGCCTGTATTAATCTGAAATGTTTGAAGGTTGGGGTTGTTGTTGTTTTTTGCACACTTCAAACACTGTTCTTTTTTTTTTGGAACATGTGAATTAGAAAGCAGTTAACGTTTCAGCTAAACACATCTCTTTTGCTTCTCCCTCCTTTAAAAATACACATTTTGCTATTTTGATAAATAATTACAAGGTATATACAGTAATGGAGGGCATACGTTTACATCAAACTTGACTTCCCAGTTTAACCAGCAGTTTGGACCTCGGGACTTTTGACAGAACATTTCTATTCCTGCCTCAGTATTCTTTGAAGATTCATATGAATGATATGTTTATTGTCATACATACATACATACATACATACATATATATATATATATATATATATATATATATATATATATATATACACACACACACACACTTCTTTTTCGTAGGTTTTATGTGTATTTCTCATTAGCCAGGTTCTACCTACGTAAGCCAAGATTTTATGCAGCCCTAGTTCAGTGAAATCTCATTCACTAGTTTCTGGGCTTTTTTTCTTTTCTTTTCTTCTGGCAGCCAGCAGACCTTTTGCTGCCCATTGGGAGATTAAGATAGATCTATTTCTGCCTTATAAGGCTTCATCAGTTAGCCACACCCTCATCTCATGTATCCTCCCTGTAAAGGTACAATATTTGTTTTTGTTGGCTAATGAGAAATACATACACACACATATGTGTGTGTATGTGTGTGTGTGTGTCTGTGTGTGTGTGTGTGTGTGTGTGTCTGTCTGTCTGTCTGTCTATCTATCTATCTATCTATTATACCTCTCAAGAATTCAGAACTGCATTTTCAGGCAGAGAAAGTATGACTTTATCAAAGCCAGTAGGTCTGGGAAAACAGTCAACAGCTTCAGAACTTCACATAGGTTTGCAATCCAATTTTTTATGGCCAGCAGAATACCTGAGGCTGTACTACTGAAAACCGGGGGCATGAATACGGAAAACCATTTTAAGGTTGATAGCAAGGTAGTGCAATTTTTACAGAAGGATTAGAATGGTGTTTCAAAAGGCTTCACATTCTCCTTCATAGATTAGAATTGCTGGGAATTGGGCACCATTCTTTTTTACTTTACTTTTACTTTTTTACTTTTTTATTAGATTTATATACCGCCCTTCTCCCCGAGGGGACTCAGGGCGGTGAACAGGCAAAGATAAAAAACATAGATACAAAATTTAAAAAACCAATTAAAACCGAATTAAATAATTGCCCCAACAATTCAAAACCCGTTTTTTAAAAAATTTGGATTATGAAATTAAAATTTAAAATTTTCTTACAAGAAGGGGAGAGATTATGCCAGGCCCGCCTGATGGAACAAGAAAGTTTTTAACTCACGGCGGAAAGCACGAAGATCCGGGATCCACCGAATCTCTGGGGGGAGGTCGTTCCAGATAGTGGGTGCCCCACAGAAAAGGCTCTCCCTCTGGGGGCCGCCAGTCGACATTGTTTGGCCGACGGCACCCGGAGGAGCCCCTCTCTGTGGGAGCGTACCGGTCGGTGGGAGGCTATTGGAGGTAGTAGGCGGTCCCGTAAGTACCCGGGTCCTAAGCCATGGAGCGCTTTAAAGGTGGTAACCAACACCTTGAAGCGCACCTGGAAGACCACCGGGAGCCAGTGCAGCTCGCGCAAGAGCGGTGTCACATGAGAGCGCCACGTCGCTCCCATCACCACCTGCGTGGCCGCACTCTGCGCCAGTTGGAGCCTCCGGGTGCTCCTCAAGGGGAGTCCCATGTAGAGAGCATTACAGTAGTCCAGGCGGGAGGTAACAAGGGCATGAGTGACCGTGAATAAGGAGTCCCAATCCAGAAAGGGGCGCAACTGGCGAATCAGGTGAACCTGATGAAAAATCCTCCCGGTCATGGCCATCAGATGCTCTTCTAAGGACAGCCGTGAATCCAGGAGGACGCCCAAATTGCGTGCCCTCTCTGTGGGGGCCAATGATTCGCCCCCAATAGTCAGCGATGGTACCAGCTGACTATATCAGGACGTCGGAAACCACAGCCACTCGGTCTTGGATGGATTGAGTCTGAGCCTGTTCTTCCCCATCCAGATCCGCACGGCCTCCAGGGACCGGGACATCACTTCAAGGGCATCGTTGGGGTGGTCTGGGGTGGAGATGTACAGCTGGGTGTCGTCAGCGTACTGATGATATCTCACCCCAAAACCACGGATGATCTCACCCAGCGGCTTCACATAAATGTTGAACAGGAGGGGTGAGAGAACTGATCCCTGTGGCACCCCGCATATAAGGGGCCTAGGAGTCGATCTCTGCCCCCCTGCCAACACCGACTGCGACCGGTTGGAGAGAAAGGAGGAGAACCACCGTAACACAGTGCCTCCCACCCCCAACTCTGTCAGCCCGTGCAGCATGATACCATGGTCGATGGTATCAAAAGCCGCTGAGAGGTCTAACAGGACCAGGACAGAGGAGTACCCCCTATCCCGAGCCCTCCAGAGATCATCAACCAACGCGACCAATGCCGTTTCTGTGCTGTACCCGGGTCTGAAGCCCGACTGGAATGGATCTAGATACGTCGTTTCCTCCAGGTGCTGGGAGAACTGTTGCGCAACCACATTCTCAACAACCTTCGCCAGAAAGCGAAGGTTGGAGACCGGACGATAATTTACCAACATTGCCGGGTCCAGGGTAGGCTTCTTGAGGAGAGGCCTCACCACCGCCTCTTTCAAGGCGGCGGGAAAGTCACCCTCACCCAATGAAACATTTATAATCCCCTGGAGCCAGCCTCGCGACACCTCCCGGGAAGCCAGTACTAACCAGGAGGGACACGGGTCCAATAAACAAGTGGTCGCGTTCAGTCTACCCAGAATCCTGTCCACGTCCTCAAGGGTCACAGGATCAAACTCAATCCAGATAACAGTCTCAAGACCTGCCCCATTCCCTCCCTCTGGAACCACCCAGTCGGAGTCCAGATCTTCCCGAATCTGAGTGATTTTATCATGCAGATACTGAACAAAATCCTCAGCTCTCCCCTCCAAGGGGTCCTTCCGCGCTTCCTGATGGAGCAGGGAGCGGGTCACCCTGAAGAGGGCGGCTGGGCGGTTATCTGATGATGCAATAAGAGCAGCAAAATAGTCACGTTTTGCTGCTTTTATCACCACTAAGTAAGTCCTAATATGGGCTCTCACTAGTGTCCGGTCAGATTCAGCCCTCCAACTACTCTCTAGGCGTCTTTTCCGGCGCTTCAACTCTCTCAGCTCCTCAGAAAACCAAGGGGCCAGTTGAGATCGGCACCGGGTCAGAGGCCGCAAAGGCACAACCCGATCGAGAGCTCCGGCGGCCACCCTATCCCAGGCGGCCACTAGGTCTCAAGTCGGGGCATGTGCCAGCGCCTTAGGAACTGGCCCAAGCTCCATCTGGAACCTATCAGGTTCCATCAGGCACCTGGGGTGGAACCATCTTACCGGCTCCACCTCCCTGCGGCAGGGTGCAGCGGTTTGAAAGTCAAGACGAAGGAGGGAGTGATCAGACCATGACAAGGGCTCGATGACTAAGTCCCCTATTTCAAGATCACTCTGCCACTGTCCAGAGACGAAAACCAAATCCAGCGTGTTTCCCCCTGTGTGGGTAGGGCCATGAATTAGTTGGGTCAGGCCCATGGCTGTCATGGAAGCCATGAACTCCCGAGCCACCTCCAATGTCTCACCCACAGATGGCAAGTTGAAATCCCCCATGACAATAAGTCTGGGGGTATCAACTGCCACCGTGGCGATAACGTCGAGGAGCTCAGGCAGGGCTGCTGCCACGTGGCAGGGAGCCAGGTACGTGATCAGCAAGCCCGACTGAACCCCATGACTCCACTTCACAAGGAGGGACTCACAGCCGGTCATCTGAGGAACAGTGGCCTCCTTCGGTCTCAGACCTTTATTTATAATAACCGCTACTCCCCCGCCCCTGCCCTGTACTCTTGGCCGATGGAATGCAAGGAAACCTGGTGGGCACATTTCAATGAGGGGAACCCCCCCCCCTCCTGGCCCAACCAGGTCTCCGTAATACCTGCCAGGTCCGCTCCCCCCTCAGAAATAAGATCACAGATGAGGGGGGCTTTATTTACTACGGACCTGGCATTGCACAGCATCAGCCGAAGGGTTGGGCCCTGAGGGTCTGTGCAACCTGGGGAACGGGAGGAGCCTTGGGGGCTGGAGCGCGCTACCGTTTGCAAACAATGGGTGCGCGCTCCCCGAACTCGATATGACCCCCTGCTCCCACAAATTGATTGATTGATTAATTAATTAGTTAAGTAAGGAAACAAATAAATATGAACCTCAATGTCCTAGTTCTCTCTAAATCAAGGCAGGCAAAGTTAGGAAACCAAATCCACTGGGTCTTTTGCAAAGAACTTTATTGCTAGTACAGTAAAACCCAGGCTCTTGCAAGCCCATTACAGGCACCTACTGAAATTAAGGTAGAGTTGCTTTGGGCCTCTTTCTCATGCTACTCCCTCCCCTGGGGTGAAGTAATTCTTGAGTGGTGGGCCGATTTTCTCTCCCTTTTTCCTGGGTGCTGCTAGAACTTCAACTTCTCAAATCCATGATATTTCCCATAGACATCACCTCTTTGTCCAGCATGGACCTTGGTCCTGGCAAATAATGCTAAGTGCTTCCATAAGAACCATGACCCTGACTGTCAGATTTAAAGTAGGCTCAGCTACTTTATTTGCATAACATCCCTAATGTTATGGAAATAATTTGCATAACATCCCTAATGTGGTCCAGGTCATTGTGGAAATTAAAATAGTAGTTGGCCAATATATAAAAATCCCAGATATTTTGTGAAAAGGCAGGCAAATAAAAGGTCACGAGCCATGCTGATTCCCTAAAAGTTGCCCATGGATGTTATAAGTTACCTCAAATGTTTGGTGGTTGACAGAGCAGAAGAGGATCAATCAACCTCCTTCTCTGACATCACAACCATGTGAAGAAAATAAGGAAGATGACCTTGATGGAAATATGCAGGAACTGTTAGCTAGGCAAAAGGGGCTGAAGCATTTTTTTTAATGAGATAACATTAGGAAATCGCTCAGGCAGATGCCTCTCTAATTCACTGAAGTATAAGAAAAAGGAGGAGATGAGTACAATCATACTTGAAAGATTCTGTTACCGTAGCCAGTCTCAATAAAAGTATATTTAACCTTCCTGTGGGGTTGATTTCAAGGTTTGATCTACTTAGTGGGGCTGACATCTGGCGATACCTTGATACCCAGAATCAAAAGAAAGAGCAGAGAAATAAAGAAGACAGAGACTTCACTATTCTCCAGCAAAGCAGTGGTGAAATCCAATTTTTTTTACTATTTGTTCTGTGGGCGTGGCTTGGTGGGCGTGGCTTGGTGGGCGTGGCAGGGGAAGAATACTGCAAAATCTCCATTCGCACCCCAGTCCAGGGTGAAGGCTATTGCAAAATCTCCATTCCCATCCCATTCTGGGGCCAGCCAGAGGTGGTATTTGCTGGTTCTCCGAACTGCTCAAAATTTCCGCTACCGGTTCTCCAGAACCTGTCAGAACCTGCTGGATTTCACTTCTGCAGCAAAGAAGCTCTTATCCCTTCTATTAAGAGAAACAGTAACAATGATCACTCCCTAACAACGAATGGCTAGGCCCTAGGATGACTAGGAAAGTAGTACACTTTATTTCTTCTAATGTGAAAGCCATGGCTGTGCTGCTACTCCTACTGTAACATCTCTGAGTTCAAAACTCAACTACTTAAATGCAACCCCACTGTTCATAATTATATTTTCACCCTGTTAGTTGAGAATGGTACAAACCTGGATAGAAGCGGGTTACCCCTGTAGCACTGCCAAAGACCTGCCACAGCAGAGATGGGTCTTCTTTTCGGTTTTCCACAAACACATCCTCTAAGGCTTCTGTCCAATTCAATTCATTGAGGATTACAGTGGCTGCAAAAGAAGGGACAAGTTTAGTGTACTTAAGGTCTAGAGATCTCTTTGACAAATGTGATTGTTCTCTGGCAAGGGAAGAATGCGAGTTGCTTTTGTGAAAGGATGTATGCCCTCCATTAGCAGGATATATTCACTCCATTAGGAGAGCTGTGAAGAGTGACATCAGCTGAAGGATTGTTCCTGGCAATGCCCAGCATCTCCTGTGGAGCTGATTATCATCAATTTGTCACAACAACATAGCTGCATGCAGGCTATCTCTCTTCAGTGGGACTATTCCTTGACCTCTTGTTTATATTGCTTATTTACAGACCACCTTTCTATCAGAGATGGAATAAGAAGTGCTTAATAATAATAAAAAAAGAATGGAAAACAACTAAAAGCCAAATAAGAGCATACCCCAAAAGAGGCCCCTTAAAACTTCATTAAATTAAAACAGAGTTTAAAATTCAGAACAGCGGGAAAAACCCCACAAATCAATTCTGTAAGCTAAACACCTGTATAAAGGTAAACACTTTTGCCTGCCAACAGAAGGCCAGCCATGAAGGACATTACCAGCGCTATTATCAAGGTAATGATTTCATGAAAATACCATGCAAAAATGGGTTTATAAAGTCAAACATCAACCGGTATGTATTAAGAGCAGTGATAATCAACTGACTATGTCTGAGACGAAGTCCAAAGAGACATGTGTGGTATAAATGATTTAACGCATTAGATTTAATAACTACGTAGCCAAACTTTATACACAGAACCATGTGAGATGCTCTTAGGCTAGAATAAGTTGAAACGGAGACCTTTTGTTTGTTGGTTCTAAAAAGAAATAACCATAAAATATAAATCCATTTGATAGTGTGTACACTAAAGAATTAGTCCTCTAGCATAGTATAATTTGTGATGTGTCTCATATAATGTAATATAATATGATGATAACATAATATAATAATATAATATACAGAGAGAGATTAATAAATTAACAAAGTACCTATGAATTATCAAAATTCAAATTATCAAAATTTGAATTGAGCCCTACCACCAGATGTAACCATTTTTAGGGTTGCGCAATATCCATCTGAGACCTGGAAGAGGATGGGGAAGTGCTAGCTGGTAACTCAACCCACACCATCTCCATGTATATTGATAGCATCCAATCTGAGAAGGTGATGGCATTGTAGTATGGAAGTCTTTGTGCACCTCCTTCTTCTTGGTGCTCTCACCACCAACCTTAAGGCTTAGTAAGATAGTTTGCAACACTTTTAAAACATCAACAGGGTAGCTAAGGGAAAGGATATTTTTGTCTGCGTTTTGAAGACTTGGAGCATTGTTTAAAAATGTGGTCTTATCCCTTTTTTAATCCTGGTGATCCTGACTACTGCATCCCTCAGCTCAACTCATGGTTCAGAGATAAGTAAGCGAATATTATTCATCATGCTGACGGAGGCTGATGGAAGCTAGAATCCAAAACAAGTGAAGAACTCTAGAAATTCTCCTTTCCCCACTTTCACTAGAGATAAATCTAGAATGTCTTACCCTCTTCAAGTCAAACTGTTTCTAGTTCCCCAGTCCTTGCTCAACACTCCCCATTACATCTGCAGACATCTTTGACTGCATGACAATTTTATGACCATCTTAAAGCCTTCCCAAGAATAAGAATCCATGTACCATGACAGACATTTGTCCCCTTGGTTCCCCATATAGATGGGAAATATTCTGTTGGTAGCCAGGTTTTCCACTCCCTAAGCCAGTTCAAAAGAGATGCCATATGAAAGAAATAAAGCGACTCTACTGGAGTTATTCCCATTCTGCATTCCTAGTGGCTTTTGTATCTAATGCAAAAGCAATTAAGACGCTGACAAACAGAGGCTTTAAATTATTCAGCTATTAAGGAAAGTGATAAGCTCAAAGCAGCCTGACTGTATGATTAATCAGCTGGGGCTGGGATTTAAGCAATGTGTAGAAGAGAGACATTTGGTACTTGTCGCTGCCAGCCTGCTTTTTTTCTCTTTTAAAGGAATCTTCCACTCCCCAAAAGATGCCAGTAACAGTACTCGGGGGAGAGAAAATCCTGGAAAGCAGCAGCTGAGAGGGGCTGGCAGCTGGACGATTGGGGAGAGAGGTGAATTTTGAGCACAGGCTGGCAAGATGAATAAGAAATACCAACCCCACTGACAATCATTGTTCTACTCAACCTCTCATGTGCATTTTTAAGAGATCACATGTCACTCTTCCCTGACAGAGGACATCAGTATTAAAAAGCAGTCAAGGTAATACACCTGAAATATTTTACAAGAGAGCAGCAACTAAATTTCCATCATTTTATCACCAAGGAAATGGAAGACAGCTTCATCACGTTTAGTCACAAGTCCAAGATATTACAAAATATGTTAGCAGGCCCTGGAGTCATGCCCAAAAAGATGGATACAGGAGAGAATAGCATTCCACACCTTTGTTAGCTCACACGAACATCCCTTCACCTCTCATCAGTCTCCTGATGCAGCTCCTCTGGAAAATGCTCAAATGTATTATGTATGAATTCTGGGCCAATTTCCTACGTATTCTCTTCAATATATCCGTTGTCCCCTTCGGCTTCCCCAGCAGCTATACTGATCATTATACAAATATATTTCGAAGAGTATAAAGGCACCACTCTTCTATGTGTACCCGCAGGAAGTAGAAAAGATCAGATCTTTGGCCTTCACTATTTGGAATGTGGACCGGAAGAAATTCCTCATTCACAACCGTGCCAGAATACTAAAATAAAACGGTAAACTCTACATTCATGAAGTATTATCATAGAATTATATCCAGTTCTCAAGTTATTCCAGGTTCTTCAAGAGAGAATGGTTGTGAATGTGAGCGTTTACAGTATTGAGCTTTGTATCAAGTTATGGAGACATTACCTCTAACTGTCTGGGCATGATGGGCTCAAGTGGTATTCTGAAAACATATGGGCTGAGCTCTCTTGTAAACTGGTTGTTGAAGGAACATTGTGAGCATTTTTCTGTTCACAGCAGAAATTCCTTAGGAAAAAGCAACTTCGATCAAAAAGCAATGGGAGCTTGTATGTGTTCTCATCCTTTTGGAGCCCACTGTTTTTTTTGGCTCTCGATTAGGCAAGTGCTGGTTGTTGCATAAACAAATGTCATGACATACATTGAGAAACAAAACCTAATCTCCTGTGTGCATTTCGTTCTATGTTATCTTTACTACTGTCTGATCTAACCCCAAAGGATCATTACAGATCATTTGCTTGACCACAAAGACAGAAAAATCAGTGCTTGTTGATAATTCTGCTTAAAGAAATCTACTAGCTTTCTTCTAATTGTGACAACAGTTCTGGCAAATACAGTTTCAAGGATCTTTGAAGATTAGGCATTTCTGCTGGCTAGATTCCTAGTGGTACTGCTCACAGATAATTTTTTAGGGGGTTGGCTTCTGGCTCATTCCAATTCTTTTCGGAATGAAATAAAAAGAAAGCTGGTAAAAGCGCTTTCAGTTAAATGTTTGGAACACGTATCTCTCAACATTCCAGTTTAATGGATTGTGGAAGCTCTTCTCTAATGCAGCACAGTGCCTATCATAAATCTGTAATATATTGCTGGACGCAAACTAGAGGGCACATTCTGGTTGAATCAATATGATGTTTTTTCTCTCTCCTAACAGTAAGCAATGATTAAAACTAAATGACCTGCAGGCATGCTGGAATCCAAGGAATCTAAGGTGGAACTGAATCAAATATAAAGTAGAACATAGGGAACCCCATGGGACAAACAAGCAGCTCTGATCAGAGGGTAATATAGTATATAAAACAATCAGGAAATTGATATAGATACCGCAGTTTACCAGAGTATGGAGTGCCCTTCCTCAGCTTGGTGCCAGCCAGAAGTGTTGTAGTCCAGAATTACCAATCAGAATGCCAAACCAGCTGACAGTTTGGGGAAAATACCTGATGGGGAAAGGCTGGTTTGAGAAATGTCATATTCTATTAATGGTAGAATGAGGAAGATCCAACTGTTCCTTTGACCTTACATCTGGAGTAAAAGTGGCAAATATCTCTGACACAGCTGGAAAACAAGATGCTATAGCCCCACAAACATTTCAAAGTAAAATCCACATATAGTATATCTGAATTTTAAAACAACTTGTTCTGCTGAAATAGGGGTGGATATTCAACTGAATTGCTGGACTACTGAAAGAAAACATTGGTTATTTGACAGCTTTTTTTCCCCAGGGTATATGAGAAACAATCTCATGGGAATTTGTTCCATGAAAGTTTCTTCTAAGTGATCTAAAGTTGCAGCAGAACTCGTCGAAATGTTTAGTGCATTTTTTGCCTGAAGGATACAGGATACCCCAAACAGCAATTGACGTCTAAAAGCTTTGCAAGGGTTCAGAATCTTGGCAATGAGCCTTAGTGCTTTCCATTGCTGCATTTTCAAATATTAGACTCTATTTGTGCCTCATTTCCCTTAATAACTGTAATGTTCTGCCTGGTAGGCTGGATTTGATGATAAACCTGTTAGTATTAGGCTATCAGTCACTGTACTGTCATGGCTCTTTTATAACGCTTACAGATAAATAAAGGGAGCCCTTAACATTTAAACAACATCAGCACAGTTTCTTACATCTTAGGAGAAGGATTACTGTATTAGTTCCGTGAGGTTTGTTCAGGCAGGGAAAACACAAATACATTCCCTTTTCTCCCTCTTCCTTTTCCATACATCAAAGACCTATGGGGTGAGGAGAAAACACTTTTACCTCTTCAAGCACCTGATGTAATTTGCAACCTCATTTTTTCAAAGATTCACAACTTGCACAATCTCCATAGGGTTTAGTATGATATGCAAATAGGAACAAATGAGTTTATTTGTGGTTTCTTAATGTGACTTGCTTAAGCTGTTAACCAGTCCAGAGGCTACAGCAATTAAAAAGGAGAAGGAGGAGGAGTAGAAGGAGCAACAACAGCTAAGCAGAAACATTATGTATAGTTTGCAAATCTGCGCAACTGACTCTTATTTCTTGCTTGCTGAACAGATTATGATTAGAACAAATAAGCCTTGGTGCAATAGTGCAAAGAAAAAAAACAAACCCACAGGTCTAGGCAGTTCTGTGGTTAGTTTGCTTCTCATCATCTTGTGTTTCTCAATCCCTTCCTGTCCCTCTAGTCTTTTCTTCTTAATATTTTCAGTATCTCATTTTAACACTTAATTGTCTCCCGATCATCATCTTCTGTTTCAGTTTCTCTGAATCCTTCTTAAAATGCATTGCAAATATGATATGCATTCCATCCATCAAGTCATCAAAATCAGTAATAAAAATGTTGGACCGGCACTGGCTTTATCATTTGTAGAGGATGCGGCATATGGCATGGTTATAATTAAGGGTGAATAACAGAGCCTATATTTTATCTTGCTAAAAAGCATTATGTGAAAAACCTGATTGACCAAAGCTCTGATGAGTGATAAAAGTCAGTATCTATGATCCCATCTGGTGACAACTATGGCATTCTGACCATGACTTGTACTGGGACAGGAGTAATTAACAAAGATGATTGCTTAATAAAAGTCATGAAATAAAGAAAAATTGATATGCTGATCAATTGGGAAACTGAGGGGAAGGGGAAGGATTTAATAGATCTGAATGAAAGTGGCCTGATTTGTGGTGTAGAGTTGACGAATAGATGTAAAGAGGCAAAGGGAAGATTTAATTATGAATGAAAAGCCCAAAAAGTACGTTCTGGAGTATTGTGTCATATATACTTCGGGGAGACATATTTTTACTGCAACATAACTACCGGTAGTATTTCAAATTTTGACTCTAGGCAGCTTGCAATAAATGCAGCAATAAAATTTAATAGTAGAAAAGGTACACCTATGGGAAAATATTACTATTATTATTAAAATGTATCCATAAAATGTTCAATTGCAACAATACCATCATATAACTTGTTAAAAAGAAGTCATAAAAATCAGCTGCTAAAATATTCCCTCCATAAAGTTTCTTTAGAAAAAACTGCCTTTTGACAATCTAAACCAACTTAACCTCAGGGGACAAGCTTTTCTAATGTTGATGAGCTCCAGATCATCAATTCCCTCTTGCCCTATCTCCCCAACATTTAGGACTCAAAAGAGACCTACTCTATTAGATCTTATTCGATCTCCATCCAGGGTGTGCATATGAAAATAGGAATTCATTGGTAAGAGTATATTTGCCTCTGATTGCTCCAATGAATGGTGACAATGAAAGAACAACAGGTTGTGAAAAATGTGGGACATTCTGAATGAATGTGATTCAGCACTGAGCAAATGTCTAAGCAAGCATGAGTGATGCTCTTTAGTTGCTTAAAGTATTTATGTATGCAAGTATGTATATATGGCTTGTAATATTACTGGAGATAATAGTGTTGGGGATGTGAATATATATGTAGATAATGCCACATTCTTGGCAGGGAACCTAATGATTTACAACAAATGTTAGTCTGTATGATGCCACAAATAGTATCGATTTCAAAATTAATCTATCAAAGACTATGGTGGGTGTGTTAAATGCAGAAAATGGAATGAATACTAAAAGTGATACAAATGGCAAAAATCAAGATTTTTCAATTTGTATTTGTAAAACTTGGTAGAATACTTACTATGTATGGAAAATCAGATGAAGAAATTTTAAGGTGTGTACACATGCATAGAAAGGTAGTGTAGCCTGTAATGAAGAATGAAAGTTTGTTGAAAGAAGTGAAAGTTGCTTTGTAGAAGGGAGTGCATGGAAGTAACAAAGTGAGAATGATAAAATGAAGGGAATGGCAAATTTAACAACTGTTATGGTAAGGCAAGAAGAGAATAGCGACTGAAACAATTTAGGTCGAATAGAATGGAAGAGATGTGGCCAAATAAAGCACACAGAGATAATTCTCCTATCAAGAGAATTAGTAAAGATCAAACTGCAGGGAACTTAAACTAGGGAAACTAACAGCACATTTACAGAATAAAAGTTTAACTAATTTAAGCAAGAATTATTCCTATATATACAACACATCATGCAGCATGATAAATATAACAACTTACAGCCTGGCTTCTAAGAGGGCCTGAATGCTTACTAGTGTTTTGAAAGAGCAAATATGTAAAAAGGGGGAGTCAGAAATCATTTTTTTCCTTTTATTATTGTTTGTTGCACAGTCAGTCCTTCCGAAGGACTTGGGATAGGCAGATCTGGAAGTTTGATGGTGTTACAGATATCATCGCAGGATGGAAGCTGTTCCGAGTAAAGCAGCCTTTTGCAAATGACTGAGGGTGAATTTGTCAATGTCAATGGTGTTCAAGTGGTGCTCCAGTTATTTTGGGATTGCACTCAAGGCACCCATTACTATTGATGCTATCTCTGCTTGCTTTTGCCATAGTCATTCTATTTCTATTTGTAGGTCTTTGCATTTTGTTATCTTCTTCAGTTCTTTCTCTTCTCGTCTGCTGTCTCCAGATACAGCTACGTCGACTCTCTGGACTTTTTTCTCTTTCTTATCGACAATTGTTAAGTCTGGGGTATTATGTGGCAGTTGCCTGACTGTTTGAATTCTAAAGTCCCAGAGCAATTTAGCTTCTTCATTTTCCATGACTTTCTCTATTTTATGGTCCTACCAGTTGTTGTTATTTTTCTTTTGAGGTACAGTATTTTCTTTGGAGGTATTTTAACTTGTTTCATTTATCTCATTTCATCGATTTTAATTTGCTTTGTCTATCTTCTATTTCACACACACATATATGCACACCCACATGCACATGTACACCCACATACACACGTATATACACCCACACACACAAAGTAGAAATATAATGGATTTTTTCACTTTTAAATAATTAAAATTAAGATTCAAAATAGTAACATTGACAATATCTACATTTATTGTTGACTGGAAACTCCATATACTGTAGAATTTGTGTGTGGATTGGAAAATGAACTTATTGCTTACAGTTTTGATGATTAAGAAAAAAAACCCCAGAGAACAGAAAAGCGAGAGCTTGTCTTAGTAACTATAGAGTGAGATATAATTTTGTATTTGTGCTTACAATTGCTATAAAGGAAATAGGAAGCTACTTCTTTCTATTTCTTCCTGTTTGCATATTTGGCTTTTTCTTTGCTGCCGTTCTGCTATTTCTTGTCATTTCACCTTATATGAGTTCTTGTTAGTTTTTATCTTCTGTTTAAAATTCTTAATAAAACTTTTTTTCACACTTTTACTTTCCCCTTCTCTATTTCTCCTTCTTTTTGCTTTTGTATTTCTTTTGTATGTTGCATCACAAATTAATAAAATTGTTATAAGCATGAAAAAATATTTTTAATAAAACTATGTTTTGAAAGGGAAGCCTGTATATATTATTAAAGAGGTATTCCCTAGTGTGAGGATCTAGACATTCCTGCCTCTTCTGTGATATCAAAATAATATTAATAGTGATACAGAGATGTGTAAGTAAGCAGGAATTAAATTCAATTCCCTGCATGTTCCATTTTTATGTGCATCAAAATGGTTATGACATACTGTAAAACCATGTTGTTTTGGTATCTGCTATGTAGCAAAATGTTATGAAATGAGCCATCTTGCCTTACACAGCGTAAAACAGAGTAAGACAAGAAATCATACTAAATATATGCGATAACTCTGGCAAGTGTATGTATTTCACACAGAAACAGATTGTGAGATAGCAGCACAATAAAGTACATATGTCAGCCAAAAGACAGTATACATTCCCCAATTTCAGCATGAGCACTGAAAAAGACAACTCTAGGCTAGACTTGGGAAAAAAAAGAAAACAGAATATACAAAGTCACATCAATATCACTCTAAGATTCATCTTATACCACAGAATAAAAATATGATGGCTGTTATATAAAAATAGCATACAGCAAAAAACAGCAAGGCAGCCAACACTACCCTCAATCACATTTCTAAAGCTTGTAAGAAAAGTTATATTGTGATATGAAATGCCCTTGACTTAGAGCTGCCTATCAGCTGCCCTGTTCATTGCGTGTGTCTTCCCCAACAATAATTCTGATGTTCCTTCATAGAGAGACTTCTTCTTTCATGCAGATAGAACTATAGTATCTCCTCATCTGGAATGATGGGGAAACTGTATGGGAGAGGTGAGTTTCTATATCAGAGTTTCATCTGAATCAGCAAACCAGGAATGTTCAGGAGTTCTGCAGCTGAAAACCTGACCTACTTATAGAATACTTTTTGCACCAGTTGTGCCTATTCTAGATTCATGGACATCCACACTTTGGTTACACTTTGACTGCTGCAATGATATCACATGAGGCTATGTTTGAATATTATTCAGAAATTATGTCTGGTCAAAAAAGCAAGCAGTTATGGGTGTACTTCAATGTGCACTTGTAAAATGTTACTATGTGAGCTGCACTGGTTGCCAATGGGCTTACAGGTGCAATTCAAGAAGGTGATGGGTCACCTTGAACATGGCACAGGACCTGATCTGTCTCCAATGATCTCTGCTTCTTCAATGAGATCTGGAAGAATTGGCATGCTCCAGATCCCATCACTTCAAGCAGTGTCATCTTTTGTGATCCAAGAGTCATGTCTTTTTTGTTGCAGCACCTGCCCTATGGAATAACATTTTCCCCAATTTTGGGTGGCCTTGGCATTAGCGGTCTTTGGAGAAAGACCTGGTTCTTCCTGAAGGTACTGGGCCAGGAAGTAATGTGATGCTGTTTTAAATGTGAATTGCTTCTGTTGCCCTGTATTTTGCTTATTTCTTCTGAATTTTTTTAAAAAATACATTTGAATCCTCTTATAAGCCAACCAGAGTCCTGGTGGCGCAGTGGACTAATTCACTGTTATTAAGATCAGCTGCTTGCAATTACTGCAAGTTCAAATCCTACCAGGCTCAAGGTTGATTCAGCCTTCCATCCTTTCTAAAGTAGGTGAAATGAGGACCCAGATTGTGGGGGCAATAAGCTGACTTTGTATAAATATACAAAAGTATGAAGGCTATTGCTTAACGCACTGTAAGCCGCCCTGAGTCTCCGGAGATGGGCGGCATATAACTCAAAAATTAAAAAAAAAAACAGTTGCACAATTCATGGGCAGCTCCTGTATACAGATTGAAATAATAAAATAAAATAAACAAATCTTCCCACAGTTTTCTGTTTTCTACTTTTTTAAAAAAATAATCAAGTTTCTATTCTCTGTGTGTATAATAAAAGAACCTTTGAAACTGCACAGACAGTGCTGTTGGAAGCTTAGAAATCACAGTGAGGAATAATTTGCTAAAAACTGCTGATGGATGAGTCTCCCTGATCATTAAATGCTGTTTGAGAATATGTGTGTTCAATCTGCAGGAAAGTAGGAAAGCAGATTTTGTAATCGGATTACGCTGGTGTCTGAGTTATAAGAAGAATACAAAGTTTAAGAGCAACCAGCAATATTAGATAAATGAGACGAAATAGAAGCAATCTGGACTCAACAATCTCTCGGGGCAACATCAGCCAAAACCCACGATTCTATGATCAAAATGACCTTCAGGCATCCTACTAAAATGACACATGAATAATATGTAAATATCCCATCATCTCTGATAGGAGAGCATTGGTGTAGTTTTTTGTGGGCCATGGTTTATACATTGAGATGAATGAGATTATGTATGGTTGTAACCCGAAGAACTAAAAAAATGGTGAGATCAGGGATAAATGAACATAGAAAGGGATAGATCCCTGTTTGAAAGGACAATAACAAGAGATTGTGGTATTGTAGTTCAAAACATAATGGAGAGTACCATATTAACTTGATGTAGATAGTGATAATTTTCTTCATTACAGGCCATTCCCTAAAGGGTTGCTATGTATAACACAGATGTTTCTGCATTGGTGAGCTGTTTTTCAAAGGCATGCATTAAGAACACTTAATTTAACCTACAGGAAACAGATTTGAACTTTCTGATGAACGATAGGTCGATAAGCTATAAACTGCAGAATTTTATTCAAAGTTTAGAACAGAATTTTCCTTTTTAGAAATGGAAAATAAATGTAAGAGGACTGTTTTATGCATGTCTGTATGCTTCTTCTGGATAAAAAACAGGCATATACCACAACTTCCATAGTTTTACAAGGGCCATTTCTTAATGA
Organism: Ptyas mucosa; assembly: GCA_012654045.1. Taxonomy (NCBI): domain Eukaryota; kingdom Metazoa; phylum Chordata; class Lepidosauria; order Squamata; family Colubridae; genus Ptyas; species Ptyas mucosa. The sequence continues at coordinate 12,547,065 of WNWU01000041.1, read as the reverse complement.
CAGATATAAAAACTGCTCTAAATTGTGTCCCAGAATAACCTTTTTCACATGGAAAGCTGCTCGTGGAAGCCTCTAACTATAACCATCTTCTCCATGCAATCACAAAACTTCACACCACAAGGCCTGCAGTAGAACAAATTGCATTGTCTACCTGCTGAGGTGCTTTTTGCATGAAGACAGTTACCATGGTAAGCAGTGAAAGCAGCTTCCCCTTGGTGGCAGGTAGATATTCTCTACTCTTGAAGATTACTGCTTACTTCATTTGGCCCACAGTGAAACAATTTTAATGCTTCTGCCAATGTATTTTAATTTTATTTGATAAAGAATATATTTCCAATTTGAATATGGAATTTAGTATAGAATTCCTGATAGATGGCCATATTCCATTTGGCTCACTTGTGACTAAGCTGAAGCAGGCCTTTAATGGAATCGATCAGACACTGGGGATGATATCACGGGGAGTTTGCTGTCCAAATACACCAGGCCTAAGGAGGGTGGGTGGGGAGGAGACAACTAGCATGGCTACAAGGTTCTTCTTGCAAGTTCATTAAAATCTACACAAACTCAATGTGAAACTATCAAGTTTGTTGTCCTGTAAGAAGAGAAAATACTGGAGAAATTGATATTTTGTTTTCTTTCTTCAGCTATTACAGAGATTGAACATCACCAGTATATGCAACGTTCTTCTCAGCCTGAATAATGCAAATATAAAGCTATGTTTGATTGATTTAATATTTGATTGCCAGTAAGAAAATCATAAAATAAATAAGAGAAGGCGTCCATTCTGATATGTCGGAATGACCTTGGAAGATAGGAGGAAAAGCTGTAGTCTAGACAGAGATCTGATAAAGGGAATCTGACTCTGAAAGAGGAGTGGGTGGTGGTGGAGAAATTGCCTCAGAAGGGAGCCCTCCCTTTATACTTTTTTTCAATTCACTGCTTCTTTCACTTCATCTTTCTACCAAGTTATGAGGATAACACCACACACTTCAGTGGAAATCTGTAACATACTTTTCACTCTATTTCAAGTTGCTTCCATGTGGTCTTACATCAACTTTACATTTGTTTTTTGGGGAGTTTAATGCATTTCTAATACCTTTTTATGCAAGGATTCCTACTTTCTCTTCTTGCAGTCATTCTACTTTCGCTTTGGTTGCTTTCACTTCTTTCCTTTACTTTCATGTCCATTTCTCGTTCTTGACATAACAGAAAAGATCGACTTGGATTCAGAACTGTTCTTGCAACCTTCACTAATTTTCTCAGTCACATTTTTATTTTCATTCCTTTGTCATGTGTATATATGAATAGATTTATACTTAAATAATGTGTTTGAAACAGGGAGATTATTCTAGGCAGATACTCATAAAATAGCGACCATTCTCATTTCTTTTTTGGATCTCTGAAATGCCCAGTCATTTTTTCCTGTATTCTCCTACATGATTTGCACCCATTCATTTGTGTTGCCTAGAAGGGTAATTTTCTCCCCTGGATTGCATTTATTCATAACATTGCACAATTTTTCACAGAACTCATCTCTGGTTCTTCCATTATCCCCTCTCACTGGAGCATAATGTGCAACTATCACATGAATCTGTAGTTTTGTACACATTCATTGCAATTGTGACTGTATGTATGTAATCCATTCAATGTTAATTTTGAATTGGCTTTTGTTAAGGACAAACCACAATCTTAGTCTTTGAACAGAATTGCACTTTCAAAACTCTCACAGCAGTGTTATTGAAACCCAATTCAAAATCTCCCTAATGTTATCCCTCGATTCCCCATTATGGATGGTAAACAGCAACCACGGATTTTGCAAGAAATACAAGCATAAATTGTAATGGGATTGAAATGAACAAACTGTGCCTCTTGATTTACTGAGCCGAAATTTCTGTGCCACTTTCCTAGTACTCCACCCTCATCTAAGAATTTCAGCACTGAAGCAATGGAGGGGCACTATCGCTAGCTGGCACGCTAATTAAAACATTTATATAACACTCTCCATAGTCACCCGTCACTACACACGCTAATTGCATTTTAATATATTTTTTAATTTACCATGCTAGTTTTAATTAAATCTGTAATCAGTTGCCAAACAGGGGCGGGAAGAAGGTGTGGCCTAGATTCTTGCTCTTCCTGGCTGGGCAAAAAGATTGCTTTGAGCCTTCACATTTAGGCTGATAGTGGATTCCTCCATAAAGGAAGGAGCCCCAAGAGGATGGGAGAGGGAGCCTAAGGGTACAAGAAGAAGAACCTGTTCAAGAGGGAGGAAGTCTGAACAGGGAAAAACCTGTGAGAAATCAAGGTTTAATCAAAGCTTTAGAGAGTCCCCTTATCAAGCAGAATGATTTATTATCTTAGTGTTTTAATATGTTTCCATTAAAATCAGGCATGAGGCAAAAGATGATACACAGAGACAGAAATCTCTTTGAGCATGACAATCTATAATATGTTAAACTCTTTTTTTTTAAAGTATGGCTTTCCCTCACAGTGAGGTTTAAAAGAATGCTTGGCTACCTCTCTGCACCACACTCCTTATCTATTAGATTCTACTTATAATGAATGAATTCCTTTTCACAGCCTTAGCAGTTTTCATGACCGTGTTGCCATGGGGAAATGTAGTGCATGATAGTCTGTTTAATATTTACTTAATAAATAATTTATTTCTTTAAATCTTTATTTTTGAATTTATATCCCACTTTTTAACTTCCTTACCAAACCAGACAGCTCAAGGCACCTAACAGTAAAAATGAAAATAAGAGATTTGGGCCTAAAAGATATTCAGCAATTAAAAGCATGCATTTAAAAAACCCCTAAAATATAATTTAAAGAACATGGATACCGAGTATCTATTACTATACTGCATGTAGCTCCAAGTGAATGGGATGGAAGCAACAATATGCTAGCTTGCAAGTTAACCTTAGCTTGTACAGACCTTAGCTTGTACAGACCTTAGCTTGTACAGAAAAGTGTAAATATGCTTGAAGGGAAATTGGTTTTTACTGTGCTTGTGATATACTGTTCAAAATGTGCAGAAACTAACTGAGATTGGCCTTACTATTAAATGGGGAGTAGTGCAAATGGCAGCTGCTTGTAACTAAGTATAAATCTCTGTTACTAAAAGTCAAGTCAGCTATATTTATTACAGGTTACAGATCCAGGCAATACAAAAACATAATATTATATACTCAATTTTAAAAAGTCTGTGATTATGCTTCATCCATTTTACTATTAATGAATCATTAATCATCTACTGGTTACCTTACAAACCGAAAGAGCAAAAAGTATTTTAGGATCTCTATCCACCAATATATATATATATGATAGTATCTGACAAGAACAATTGTATACAGGAGATTTTGACTTGAAAGCAAGAGGAGTAAATCACATGAAATGAAGAAAAACAGATATATTTGTTCGTAAAAATAACCAGAGGGGTAAATAAATGCAACAAATCTGAATTAAGTTTGTCTGATTTTGTGGAATGGAACTGATGAATCCTGCAGGGAAGTGAAGGTTTAGGCTTAATTATGAAAGAAAGGCTACAATGTATGTCAGCAAAAAATTAATTACTGTCATTTAGTTTGTTGTGGGTGTATTTGAAAGTGTGAATTCATATCTGTTTATTGTTGTATTTTTTTTACACTCCAGTGAATGGTGATGATGGAAAAAACAGGGATGAAGTTTTGGAGAAAAATAGTAACTGAAATGAATGTGATCTGAGGAGGAAAATATGTTGAATATGTGAAAACAAGAAGAAAGGAAGCACATTAAAACTGGCTGGGTGATTTGTAGACCTATAAATGAATAAAATTGTGACCATTTGCTGAGTATCTGCTTTAAAAAGTCCATTTCAAGTATGTGCTTATCTCTCATCTTCTCTTTTGCATTGCAAAATAATGATTGCTGCAAAAAAATGATGAGAGAAAGTTATTGTATAATCTGCAGAGAGATTAAAAAGATGATTGGAAAGAATGTAGTCAAACAGAAAAAGGAATGGTTAAGACTGAAAGAGGCAAAGAAAATTCAGACTGGTTTTGTTATAAATAATAATAAAAATGTTTTAGAAGTGAGTGAAAAGGGCTAAACAAAAAGATCCCAGTATAGAGGAGTTTGGAATGAAACATAAAAGTGATTAAATATTTTGGGATGGGATTGAAATGGGAGATTTTTTTGAGAGAGGAAATTTCATCAAGGATAGCAGGTTACACATAGTTGAGCTAAAATTAGAATAATTAGATGAATTAATGTATACTGAACACCTTTATATACAGTTTACTAACAATGGGGAAATGGAGTAAGAAATGTTAAGCTTTAGAAATGCTGGAAGAAAGATACTGTGTGACATGTGATCTGCAGATAAGGACTGTGTATAAGAACATGCCTATTTTGTGTTATGGAAAAGAGCGGGGTTGGGTCAGTCAAGAGAGACATACATGTAAGTGGATTGTGGCAGAGTGGGGTGCAGTAAAGCAGGATGAGATTGGGCCAATGAATGAATGGATGCAAAGGATTATGTAAAAAAGAGAGCGACTATTAGGAAAGAAGTATGCTGAAATGATTTGATCATACAGAGAAAATTAATGTGGATCAAAACAAACCTATAAAGAGGAAATATCGAGAAGATGGGGAAAACTGAGAAAATTGTGACTGGTTGCAGTTAATAAAATCCTGAAAGAAAGAGAAGTGAGAAATATAAAGAACAAGAAACTTGAGAAACTTGATGAATAGACCTGGTTGAAGCAAGGATGGCTTGCAAGGAGAAAAAAAGTTTGGAAAAATATAGTGAATGATTTTGCTACAAACAAGTTTAACCAATGCTTTCTTTTCCTTTTGTCATCTCAAAAATAACATGATAAAATATTTTAACATTCAAATGATCTATTTATTAAAGTTCAATTCTTAGGTGCAGTCTTACACACCCAATTTTCAATTAAGTGTATGAATTAAGGAAATGATATGAAAAGTGTCCTGTTTTTCTTACTTACCATAAACCAACTTGAGATACAAACTGCTACTGCACAAAGAAATAATTTCTGTAGTGCTATTCTATAGCACTCCAAGAGGACATTTAATGGATACCGAATAGTAAGACACATGGGCAAGATGTAGGTGAAAGAAAGATCATTCCCAACTTTATTGTACCTATGTGAAAACCAATTCTCCTTCCAGTCAGTAAACCCAATTGTGTCAAAATGAGCAGCAGTGAATACAAGGTTTTGTTCCAAATCCTCTAGTTCTAATATTACATATTGCAAAGGTGTGATGCCTTATAACATAAAGAAGATATGAATGAGAAATCCCAAGGTTATGGTACTGCAATTTTTTTTTATGTAGGATATTTCCAAAGTCCATCTTCAGTGATATGGCTGAAGAAACAGAACAATAGAAGAACTAAAACATCTGCTGAATTTACTAGATCAAATGACACCCCCCTCTCGCTAATTGTTGAGAAATAACTCAATTTTGCAAAGAAATGAGAAAAACTGAGTGAAAAGGGGAAACTATCCTTGGTGCTGAAAAAAAGGCCAGCGTAGTCCAACCCAGCCCTCAAAGCGATTCCTTCATTCTGGAAAAAGATGAATTTTAATGAGGAGGGGCTCCTCATTTATATAGAGTTTCTTTGCAAACACATGCAACGGTCCATAGAAACGCAATGTTGGCAGGTTAGCAACCCAGTGCTCAAGCAGCTTTCAGGGTATCTGTGGAAGGTAATAGATTATCTCAGCATGATTGAGAGAAGAGCATAACATGTGTACAGGAGCCTGAACTGGAAGGAGCATTTTTTACCGGGGGCTCTGTTTTGTGAGGAGTGGTTTAGAAGTTCCTAGACACTGTGCAGAAGATGCTAATGCACCAAAGTCAAGGCTCCCTGCTTTGCTGTGATGTTTTGTAAATCTGGGCAATAGATGTCATGCATAACAGCCCAGCATGAAGTATGGATCCAGTTATCTTAACGACGGAGAAAATTTCCCTTCACCACCTCCATGAAAAAGGAAGGTTAAAAAAAGTGTGGCTTCATTTTCCCTCAGTGACAATGTCAGGGGCACTAAACTCACCATGCTATAAGGTCACTGCATTTAGTACAAGCCACTTGGGAAGCAAGAATCCCAGGGAGAGGCAAATGGAGAACAAAAGGCAGTAATGGAAAGAATTCTAAATTGCTGCAAGCAGAAGCTAATAGGCTGCAATTCAGCTGGTTGGAAAGGAAAATTTACTTCCCTGAGGAAATTCAGTACTGCCCTAAATACATGCCAATGACCATTCTGAAATATAATAATTTACATATGCACTTCTCCATAATGGGTGTTAATCAAATTCTGTACTTTTCAATTTTAGCCCTCCCCCCAAAAAAAAGTAAAAGTAAAAAAGGCTGTTTCTATAAGCTCTACCGTTCAAAATGTCTTGCCTTCAAAATGTATAAATTTCACATTATTATTCAGGCATGATAGCGCCAGAATAATTAAGGTTGCATCAAGAATATAATAGGGGCTAAAACATTTAATATCTCCAAAAGTACACGATCAATCTTAATGAAACTTTCTAGGGGGTTAGTTCCAAGGACTTTTCAATTTTCTAAACAGTTATGGTTTACAGTGCTTGAATGTTAAGGGGCAAAAACGGGATTTTGAAAGACAAGCAGTGTGTTCCCACTCCTTTTGAAATGCATTTTTGGCAAAATACAGAAAATTCATATCAGGCGGTTGGTAGCTTCAGTAGTTTAACATAGAGAATGCTTTTAGAAATATAAGCATTTGTTTTCCTGAATGGAAAAAAAAGACTCGGGGATAGGCTTTGAATTCTGCACTAAGCCAATATCTTATTTAACCGGGTTTGCCTTAGCCTGCTAAATATATTTAGCCATCATGATTTGTAAATCATGGCTTATGGTGGACATAATCAATTGTGACTTATTCAGTTTTTAAAACATTAGCTTAGTGCAATGTGCCACTAGAATGTGCATTTTTGCTTGTGAGCAAGCATCTAGATTGGTAGAGACGTCTTCTAAATTTATTTTCAATTTTTCATGTATAATATTCTTACTAAGTCCTGATACATTTCTCACTTGAATGGCAGACTTCCCAAAGTGGTACCCTCCATGTGTATGAGATTACAACTTTTCATGGCTAACTAATGCTAAATGGATAGAGAAGATCCAACCACTCCCTTCTACTAACCAATAAAACTAGCTATTATAGAACCTAGAGGGTTTAGGCTTATATTTCCATCCTCTTCTTTCTTGATTTATTTAGCCTGATAAATAAAGAAAGCTTGGTGGCCATGACAAACTCTTTCAGGAGACCCTCCATCTGTTCTAACCTGGGTTTACTAGATCTCACTTTGCATTTTATTGAAGACAAGTCGATTTAGCTTCCAAACTAGCCAGGCCTTCAGAGGGAGGTGCCACATTATGTGATGGGCAAGTGAAAGACCCTTTTCATTACTATTACATGGCCAAGAAGAATGGAGTGGTGCAATTGCCTGGAATAGAAGTGTAGCAGTGGTGGGTTCCTCCCGGTTCGGCCCGGTTCGACCGAGCCAGTAGTGGTGACTATATGACATCACCTAACCGGTTCTGTCCCCCCCCACCTGGCCCCACATGTTATTCTTACCTTTTATTTGGCACCACCCCCAATCTATTGTTGCTTCCTGAATCCCAGCTGATGGGTTATAAGGAAAAACTGTTTAAACTCTTGCTGCAGGGCTTCAAAGGGTCGCCCTAAGCTGAACAGTGGTAAAAGGCAGTTTGATGGTAGACCAGTGCCTGCAAAAATACATGAGTAGACCGGTGCCTGCAAAAATAAATGGGTAGACCAGTGCCTGCAAAAATACATAAGTAGACCAGTGCCTGCAAAAATAAATGGGTAGACCGGTACAGCTCTGCAAGCAGTTAAAAGCCTGGTAGACTGGTACCTCTGCTAAATCCTAAAGAATTGTCACATGACCATCAAGCCATGCCCACAAAATAACCCATGCCCACAGAACTGGTAGTAAAGAAATTTAGAACCCATCCCTGAAGTGTAGCCATTTGTGTATTGAGGGTGGGGTGTGGTGGCAACGAGAAACACTTAGCTCTGGCTACTGGGAGCACATTTCCATGAACAAGAGATCTACTGTTCATTTTCTTGCTTGTGTGCTTGTGATCAGTGGCTGAATCACAGTGCTTTTTTCAGTTCCATCTAGAGTTCAGTGTTTTCTTCAAAATGCTAGGCATTTTAAAATCTAATTTTTTCAGAGCTAGATTGAAAGCCCTCTTCTTTAAATGGTTTAGTGATTTTATTGCTCATAGTATTTCTTTTATTGGAGACATTTTGCTCCTAATGTATTAGTTCTATGCCATTATGCTACTATTTTCATCTGCAGGTTTTGTATTTCATATATCTGGTACTGTTGGGTGATTTGAAAGAATTAAGGTTGATTTTCTCAATCTAGAAAGCACACTGGTTCTTATCATAATGTGAATAGGCTTCACACTTATATAAGAAATGGTACACTGACAACCAGTTTGGTGTAGTGATTAAGGTATCAGGCTAGAAACTGGGAGGCAGTGGGTTCCAGTTCCACTTTAAGCACAAAGCCAGCTGGGCAACCTTAGGCTAGTCACTATCTCACAGCTATAGGAAGGAGGCAATGGTAAACCACATCTGAAAAACCTCGACAAGAAAATTTCAGGGACTAGTCTAGGCAGTCTCAAAGAATTGGACATGATTGAAGAGAACAAGAACAAAGTCCTTACAGTAATACTTAATATTTGTTTAGCTTTCATACTAAGGCAGTGATGGCTAACCTTTTTGCCATCATGTGCCAAAAGTGGGGGGACGTCGCCTATGTATGAGATTACTTTCTGCCACAGATAGCCTCCCATCGGCCAATACGCTCCCACAGAAAGGGACTCCTCAGGGTGCTGTCAGCCAAACAATGTTGACTGGCGACATCCAGGGGGAGAACCTTCTCTGTGGGGGCACCTGCCCTCTGGAATGAACTGCACCTGGAGATTTGCGTGATCCCCGACCTACGTACCTTTCGCCGTGCCCTTAAGACTTTTTTGTTCCAACAGGCTGGGCTGGCTTAGCAAATGAATTTTAAATTGGGTATTTGTAGCTTTTAACATAAGGGCCAAATATATATATAATAATTTTTTTTAAATTTTATGGGTATATGTATATATATATATATATATAATTGTTTTTAAATTTTATGGGTATATGTTTGTTTTAATATGGCTGTACACCACCCTGAGTCCTTCGGGAGAAGGGCGGTATAGAAATTTAATTAATAATAATGATGATGATGATAATAATAATAATGATGATGATGATGATGATGTGCGTGCCCACACCCATAATTCAATGTGCCCCGTCCCCACGCCTCCCTGCTTTTAGCACATGATGGCACAGTGGGTGCGGTAGGCCCATTTTTCACCCTTCCCAGGCTCCAGAGGCTTTCTAGAAGCCTGGGGAGGATGAAAATGGCCTTCCCCACCCCTCCGGAGGCCCTCCAAAGGCCAGAAATGGAAACGGTGGGACCAGAAGGCCCAAAAATCAGCTGGCCGGCACACACATGTGCTCTGGAGCTGAGCTACGGCAATGCTCGCCTGCCCGCCCACTGATATGGCTCTGTGTGCCATCTGTGGCACCCGTGCCATAGGTTCGCCATCATGCTACTAGGGTAAATGACGTAGAATTCTGTGTAGAGTGAGATCAGCTGATTGAAAACTGAAAATATTTTATGATAGATAAATGTCTATTTTTTAATTCCTATCTCATACTACATGCAGCAGAGACCTTTTTCTCCCTCTTTTATTAAGGCTAGTAGTTCTCAAGTACAACAATCTCAGATTGACACTAGATGGAAGCAAAGATGGAATTGACAGGTAGAGCTTTCAATGCCTCTCATGGGATTTGGTGAACCTCTGGATTTTTGTCCTCACAACTAGTATTCCTAATCTTAGTAAGAACTAAATATTGGGATTCATTTAGAATTACTCCCAACTAAGATGCTGATATGGAACTGTAGACTTATTTGTTATGTGCTAATTTAGTTGCAGAAGCTAATATCTATTTCTTCCAGAGTTGATTTGCCCTCACATGCATATTCCTTGATTAATTGCAACTAAGCATATAAACTACCTTGATTTATCTATTGGCTCTTGATAAAATACTCCACAATGCCTGTTTTGTGATATCTTCTTCACTTTTTAAAGTAGCCATTTGATTATGAAATAAAGAACATCTATGTGTATATTTACGGTGCTTATCTCTCTTATGTGCATACATAAACATGTAGATGCATGCAGAGTTATTTATTTATTCATCTTTATTTATTAATCATCTTTATTTATTTACTGTATTTTTAGCCAAGGTCACAAAATATGTGCAAGATAGCTGTATGTGGATGATTATTTTCCTATCACTTCTTATCGTCACTGTAGATGTTGTAATGCTCTTTTAAAAATACAAAAATACTTTGCTGAGTTTGTTAACTTTTATTTTTTACTTTAGCTCATTCTCTTTTGAAAAATACTCGATCATATAATTTAGTTGCCATGGAATATAGATCATAATAATTGCTTATGCTTTTTACAAGCACTGTAGCTTTTTATTTTTGAAAAAAATAATAGCAAATTGCTCATTTTTTCCTCTTCCTGTTAAATGCACTTGTCAGATGTATGAGAAGTGAGAGATGTGCTCCAACAAAATATTTGTCGTTTTTCACTGCTCATTGGCAAATCCTTAGGTAAAGGTAAATGTTCCTCCGCACATATGTGTTAGTCATTCCTGACTCTAGGGGGTGGTGCTCATCTCCGTTTCAAAGCCGAAGAGCCAGTGCTGTCCGAAGACATCTCCGAGGTCATGTGGCTGGCATGACTAAATGCCAAAGGCACACGGAACGTTGTTACCTTCCCGCCAAAGGTGGTCCCTAATTTTCTACTTGCATTTTTTACATGCTTTTGAATTGCTAGGTTGGCAGAAGCTGGGACAAGTAACAGGAGCTCACCCTATTATACAGCACTAGGGATTTGAACCACTGAACTGATGACCTTTCAATCGACAAGCTCAGCGTCTTAGCCACTGAGCCACTGTGTCCCGCAGAGCAAATCCTTACCTTCTGCTTAAAACTCTTTCCAGAGTAAAGCCAAATCATGAGCCCTGTCTAAATTTATTTCTGTATATTTATTCATTAAATGTATATACCATCCGTCTTGCTGTTTGGGACAATCCTAAGAAACAATACTTAACTTAGCAATACAATAACAAAAAATGATACTTAACAAAATACTACCGTTGATAATTCCTCAGAATTAGCAGAATCACTTTTCTGGGCAGAAATGGAGAGTCACAAAAACTTGCCAGATAGACAAACCCTGCTTAGGACTGATTTCTCATCTAGTTCCAAACCATAATAAAATGAAAAGGGATCTGGCAATAAGCAACTTCAATACTTATTCAATGAAGATAAAATATATTCCTAGATGTTCTGAGCAGGTTCACTTATACCTATATAAACAAGTGGAGATAATGGTTTGTGGGATTTCCTACATATTAGAAATATGTCCATCACATCCTGAAAACAGTATACTTCCTGATTTAAAGGGCTGGTTGGCATACATTTGCATCCATGTCTGTCAAAGCTTTTCTGTGTGAGTGAAAGTTAACTTCCCATCCAGTACAGCCATTGGCAGCTATCCTCTATCCAAGTCCTGAGAGCTACTCTAATAACCTGATAACTATGCTAAGTGACTTCTTGTTTTCAGTGCTTCAGAGGTACTTCAAGCTCTTCCTGTGTATCTGTCTTCCTTGAAACTCTATCATGGTTTTATCTACATATTTTATTATGCAAACAGCAATCGTCCCCTATGCTGGGGATGGCTGACAAAACAGAATACAAGCTGTATTAAATAGCATGCAAGAAAAATGCTAAAGTATAGCTTTAAAGAGGGGCCTTGCTAGAGCATCCCAGTCCCCCATCCTAATAGTTCTTGGTTTTGCTGAGGAAACAAAGCATGGAAATCTCATTTCTGCAACCCTTGCCTCCCACACAGGAACAAAAATGCTGCAGGCATAGCTTGTTGTTGCTCTTAGGCAAGAAAATCCACAAAGCACACACATAGCTAGTGACCTCCTCAGAGGCTTAGCTGTTCAGATAATTATTTTTAAAAACTGTGAACTTCCCTACTTCAAAACACATTATCTTGTTTGATTTCTTTTTTAAATGAAGCCCACACACCCTCTTATTACAAGATTATTATTTCTTCTCCCAGAAGGCATTCTTTGACATTATCCACATATGCCCTAAAAAAATGGTTGTAAGCTGTGATATCTCCATTTGTCTTATCGCAGGCCACATTTTCTGTTTGTACCCAAAGCACGCTTTGAAATTATGACAGTGAGTAAATAAAAGTGAGTTCCGGGTTATTATTCAGGGGAATGCACAAAGCAGACTCCAATTTTTCTTTGATTTCCTCAATTATATTTTCTAACTTAATTTTCTTGTTCATTTCCTAAGTTTATATTCCAGGATTCCCCAGTGCATTGGCTGTGCGCTTTTCAGATACAGCATTATTGCTGTAAGTGTCTTATGAAGCACAATATACTTTTATGCATGAGGAATTGCTATTATTACAACTTTAGTGGTGGGACCTGGAGATTCAGAGCAGAAGAACAGAGCATCAACAACGAATCCTTGTAGATGCTGTATTCCTCTGACAATTCTTTACTCTGGCAAAGACTAAGTCATGTGCAGCCCTAGTAATAGTAGCACCTCTCCTTTAGAGTAATGGATCTCAGTCTTTTCTATTCTGCATCCCACCTATCAGTCCGTGAAAAGGTTTGAAACTCACTAGAAACTCAAAAAACATGAAAACAAAGAAACAACTAAAGGTTCACATGCTAATAGGCAGCTTCATGATTTGCTTCATTAGTAGCTTGGTCTAAGCAAGGATGATAATAAAATTAATCACCACATGTAATCCACTGGTGCCAATGCAATGAAATCATTCCACTGATACAGTTCTCCATTTACACCTGTAACAAGCCTCTGTAGGTGTATCTCAGAAAATGTCATTAAAAAGGATAACATTAAGTTGTATTGTGTCAACCAGTCTGACAATTCAGCAGATGGATTCCAAGGATCATGTGTCTGTATTCACACATATTTGGATGTGTGTGAATACTGCCTAGCTGAATTATTTGTTTCAGAGAATCAACAAATACCAATGAATTAATCTACATGGGGTAGTATCATTTTTAAGTGATACCAAACACCAAAAACAGCCTTTCCTTGATTTGGTGTTGGCCAAATGAATACATCCTCCATAATTTCAAGTTAGCAGGTTCTTGGATTTGCTACCCCCAGACACTTAACATGTTAGAAGGGAATTATGGGAGTTCTAATCTAAGATCTGGAGGGCATTGGATTGAGGGAGAGCATCTCTGTATTAGAGGACAGTTCAAGGTCTCATATTTTTAATGAGGCTAGGCAACTAGCTGAATTAGCTAGACTAGGTTAGTGCCATGTCCCTACCAATTGCCCTTAAGATGGGCAGAATTAGCCTCTCTACACAATGCTATTAAGTTGCGTTTAAAAGAAAATCCGCCTTTCTGTGCTTACAGTCTGGCTCTGAAAGGCAGTAAAAGTTAAGCTTCTGTGTCACTTTTGATTAAACTCCTAAGTGATTTAATAGAGAATTTTAAAAACCATATTAAAGTCTTAAAGCTTGCAGGTGTCAGAGATTTAACAATCTTGATCCTCCAAGCTGCCACTAAAGGGAGGCCAAGAGTTATATTTCCAGCACGTGGTATATTCTCCCCTGAATAGCATGAAAGGAAGGCACAGTGGGCATTGTATATAGAAAATCTTGTGTGTCCCACATGGGGAGAAGCCTATACTAGCCTGCTAATACTTTATGCGTAATGATCCCCTTCTCTCGGTTGCTCCATTTACTTGTACTATGGCTGAATTCAAAGACTGGCAATGCAGATTCATAATCAACAAACTGTCCTCTGACTGATGTGGAAGCTAAGGGCCATAAGAAAGGGCCACAGTCTCTTGACTGTAGGATGCTCAATATAGGTAAACAGCAGCAAAGAATGGGCCCTTACCAAACAGTAAGAGAAAAACATGACTTTTCTAGAAGCTGCAGGACTGCTTTTTTTCCTTACTAATACCACTGGATCTTTGGTTGATACCTGGAATTAGGTAACATCTTTGCTTAATCTTTTGTTAATGTCAATAAATGGTAAGGTGGTAGAGAGATTAAAAAGAGGATTGCACCCTGCTTTTGTGGTTATGTCCTTTTCCAACCTTGTTGCACAGAATAAACATTAAGAAATGTAAACAATGCATTGGAAAAATATTGTACATTTTGAGACACATTCAAGGAGGTAAAAAAGGATAAAATAAGTCTTCATGAACTCCCAGTTATTACTATCTAGTCTAGGAAAGCTAAGTTTCAAGAATAGTTGTTCCACCCTACCTTCCTACAGCAAAAGAGAAATACTGTAATATCTTGGGGGAGTGGGTAACAGCAAATTAATTTTCTCAGTAAAAAATCCTCAATTAAGCTAGGGCTGTTCTGGAGCTGTCGAGAAGGAATAAGTTCTCCACCCACTGACAAGCCAGTGGCAGGACCCAAATCGGGCTGTAAGCAGGCAGCAATGGCAAGAACTTTTGAAACATGAAGAGTTTCATCTCACAAAATTGCAAATCTATTGGAAGTGTTTATACCAAGAAGTTTTCCTGGGGCAAAGAGCCCTTCAGGATTAGCAAGGTTGGCTGAAAAGTTCTTTCCTTCTATTGCTGGTGCAGAGATTTGAGATCATATCTCTTTTTCATATTTATCCATGGCAGATGAGCCTGGGACATCCACAATTTCCCTGAGATGCTAGAAAGGGTGGGAGGGAGAAATGCATCACTTCAAAGAGGCAGATGCAGATATACCTCGTCCCTATGTATTAATACTGCATATATTAAAAATGCCCCCGGATTGAAACTGTGTGCAGGCGAAGTCGCAATCACGGTTGGCTGAATTTGTCATGATTTTCCCCTTTCCTTTGTAGAATTCATCCGGTTCAGGAACTATGGTTTATTAGTTCTGCTGTGGTAAGCCAATTACTTCACAATTACCCTACACAAATACACTCATGTGTAATAGCAGTGGACAGAAATACAATACAAGCAATGCACAAACCAATAGTGCGCCAAATAGAAATTAGATAGCCTGTAGTGCAAATTATGCATGTAGTCAACTCTTCTGTGACTGAGCATGTACAAACTTCCCGTCTTTCATTTCATGAAAGGAAGCAAAATTTAGAGAGAGTGAGATGCAAGGGCAAAGTTGCCTGAGACGCAGAGTAACAAAGTGATGGAAACACGCATTGCGACAGCCCATCAGATTCAGTTCTCTGAGTCGCAGGAGAAGCATTTTCAATACGGTACTCAAGAACATGGTTGTGTCCCTTTTAATTAGCATGGTGATTCCACTTTGAAACAATCAGAAGTCATTATTGGGCAAACTGCTCACATGAAAGCCACTCTTTGCTACGTGCAATGAGAAGATTCAGCAAAGGAATGGAACTTTCAAGGCAAAGGAAGAGCAGTACTAACTCTCAAAGAGGATCAAGCAGCAGATCTGGCCAACATTGCAGGCCATCACAAAAGAGATACCACTGACAGTACCATTAGAAAAATATATCAATAGGTGGCTTTGGTGCAGGAAAGCTAACCCCACTCTGGGTTATTGAATTTTGAGATGTGGGTCTCAAAAACAGGGAATTGGATGGTTAATAGGCAAGTTCACTGCTCACTTCATAAGCAAAGTTTATTTTCTAATCAACTTAGCTGCTCATGATAAGAGGTGCTTGTATCTTGTCTGAGGCTGTTTCCAGAACCCTATGACAGCAGTCATAGTTCAAAAGGACAATGGACAAATTGGAGCAAATTCAGAGGAGGCCAGTCAGGATGGTGAAGGGTCTGGAAATCAAGCCCTCAGGAGAATGGTTAACAGATTTAAGGATGTTTGGCTTACAGCAAGGATGACTGAGAGGAGATATAACAACAGTCTTCAAATAACTGAAATATTTTGATATAAAAGAGGGAATGAACTTATATTCTATTGCCTCAGAAGTCAGAACCAGAAGGATGGGTTAAAACTACAAGTGAGCATGTTTAAGCTAGATATCAGAAGGAGTTCTTCGCTGACAATGATGTAGTGAATTCACTTTTTATTTTATTGTTATTTATTTATTTAGATTTTTTAAAATCCTGCCTTTATTATTTTATAAGTAATTCAAGGTAGTGAACATACTAAATACTTCTTTGTTCTATTATTATTATTATTATTATTATTATTATTATTATTATTATTATTATTATTTTAATTTGATTTATATGCCACCCTTCTCCGGAGACTCAGGGCGGCTTACAATGCGCTAAGCAATAAGCAATAGCCTTCATACTTTTGCATATTTATACAAAGTCAGCTTATTGCCCCCACAAATTGGGTCCTCAATTTACCTACCTTAGAAAGGATGGAAGGCTGAGTCAACCTTGAGCCTTGGTGAGATTCGAACCTGCAATAATTGCAGGCAGCTGATGTTAATAACAGGGCTTTAGACCACTGTACTATCCAAGGCTCTCCACAACAACAATCCTGTGAGGTGAATTGGGCTGTGAGAGAGTGACTGCCCAAAGTCACTAAGCCAGCTTTCATGCCTAAAGAGGGATCAGAACTCAGTCTCCTGGTTCTAGGCCAGCACTTTAAACACTATACCAAACTGCCTCTCACCTTTGTTAGAAGTCTAATTCTGCACTAAATAGAGGATCTATCCAATCCTAAAACTCCATGACATGTTCTGAAATCAGTGTAGTCCTTGTAACAGCAACGAATCAATGTATCATCATCATCATCATCATCATCATCAATCAATCAATATCCTTTTTTGTTAGAAGATACATACCAAGATTGGATGTAATTTGTTTTTATGAGACTATTGAGATATACTGTACATTCTGAGTGAAATCCACAATCAATCTGAGTGGCGGCAGTAGACTAAGGCACTGTGATTAACATTCAGCAGCCTGCAATTACTGCAAGTTCTAATCTCACCAAGGCTCAAGGTTGACTCAGCCTTCCATCCCTTCTAAGGTAGGTGAAATGAGGACCCAGATTGTGGGGGCAATAAGATGACTTTGTATAAATATACAAAAGTATGAAGGCTATTGCTTAATGCATTGTAAGCCGCCCTGAGTCTCTGGAGAAGGGTGGCATATAAATCAAATTAAAAAAATAAATAAATAAAAATAAAAATAAAATCTCCAGTCTGCACTGGGCAGGGGATGGAACTAGATGATTTCCAATATTCCTTCCCACCCTCATTCTATGAGTCTACAATTTTAGTGGGTCTCAGTATGCCTGAAATTGATGCCAAATTGAGGCTTGAGGATGGACTTTTAAATATTTCCCTTTATATCCTATTATTTTTCAGAGATGCTGTAACATTTCTGAATTGTAATAGAAAGTTGTGACTTTGTGACCCTGTACATTCATAAAGTGCTGAAGCTCATGAAGGCTTGACACACAAAGCAATCAAACTGAAGCTTAATCAGCACATGGGGACGAAGATGTTCATCTCTTTCCCTACATATTTAACCACTGGTGCTATAGAAGCCTCATTCCATTTTTCCATCAAGTTTTTTAACCTGAGGGCAACTTCACTTTCTAGGTCTTTAGTTCATAAACATTAGGCATAACTCCAAATAGTTTTTATAATTCACAGTGTTCTTGAGATACTATTCATCTCCAGTTTTTCCATATTATTTGAGACCGCAGTCCAGTTCAGCTTTTCCCCAACGTTTAGTTACACCGAACTCTGTTTCTCATAATCCCAGACTATTTGGTACGTTAGAATTATCCTTTCATACATCAGCAAAACATCAGCTTAGGAAAGGCTAATATAATATCTTCTTGTAATAAACAACAGTCATTTTCTTGTAGAGCAATTATACATTCAGATAAAGGAGTACCTACATGCAGACAATTGACATTACAGTGTAGGAAAGAACTGGCTAAGAATCAGTCCCAGAAAACTCAAGCATTGAATAAGTAATTTTTTGGGTTTGTTTTTTTAGTAACTTTTCTATAAGGATCTGTACATGCAAGAGGAAATTAATTCAATTCTTTTGTCTTTGTCATAGATTTTTTTAAAAAAAATGAACATATACTGTAGGATATGGTCTTTGGTCTCAATATGAAGAGTTCTGCAAAGAAGAACTTACAGCCTTTGTAGATGTCTGTAGGAATCTGTACAGCTGCATATGAGTAATTAACTTTGGTTTTGAAGTTATCATCGTCTGTGAATTCC
The DNA here is from genome assembly GCA_012654045.1 of Ptyas mucosa. Lineage (NCBI taxonomy): Eukaryota > Metazoa > Chordata > Lepidosauria > Squamata > Colubridae > Ptyas > Ptyas mucosa. The sequence continues at coordinate 12,528,703 of WNWU01000041.1, read as the reverse complement.
AGTTTCAAAGAATTGAATTTCTCTCTTTCAATCTCTTCCCCTTCTGGGTCATCCTAGGAAAAGAAAAGGAGACGTATCATTAAAAAAAATCAAGTCAGGAAAGTAGTGATAATGAACCCAAAATAGTATGGCAATGGGCTTTTCCCTTTGAAAAGGCCCCAAGGAAAAAAAATGTCTATGGAAATTCTCAATCATCCAGGTCATTGTTGTTCCAAAGATGCTTTTACCAAAAAGCAACTGAACTTTCTTGATTTTGTTCCCTTTGAAAAATTTTGCTTTTCATCCAAGAAACGTTTTCAATTCAGAACTGAAGAAGCTTCTTGGATGAGAAGCAAAATGTTTTCAAAGGAAAAAAAAACCCCAAGAAAATTCAGTTGCCTTTTGGAAAAAAAACTTTGGAACATCCAAGAGAGAGGAACTACAAAGTTCTTACCTTCAAAAGTGATCAGTGGGCTTTGGAGGTTCCTAAACAGGAAGCAAGCTGGGTACACCTCCTCATATGCTGATAATATACTATCAGTAGCCAATTTGAGCATTCACTACATTCACTACGGTAATTGTGCTGTGCTAATTTAACAACTGTAATGTATGCATAGTGTGTGCATGTGTGTATGTCCTTAGATACATCCAAACACTCTGATATAGAAATTATCTCTTGAATTAACATTTTTTGATGTAGTCTTATAAATAGCTTTGTGCATATCTAAATTTGGAGTTTTGAATTTTTTAGATTAAGCAGAAATTATTATATTTTTTATCCCAGTCTGTAACGTCTAATTGAAATCATACTGGTTACAATTCCGTTACTGTATAATCATTCCCTTATAATATTGATTGACTGATACTGATAGAAGAGAATAGTTGTAGCTCAGGTTGAATGGTGGGGTCCTTGGTTGCTCTCTAGCTTGCTTGTTTTCTTGCAGATGTTTTATTACTAAACTAGGTAACATCATCGGGCATAGTGTGGAGTGGGGTTTGCTCTCATTTTATATATTAGTGGATTACCCTGACAGTGTTGGTGGGAGCAGTCTTGGTGCTTCCTTGATTGGGCTGTTGTTTATTGTTAGTTTGTTTGTCTGACTTGATAGTTTCTATGTTGCTACAGTCACTATGTAGGACAAACAGGCAGAAGACTAACAGACCACATCTATAAACACAAGCAGTCAGAAGACACAATAAAAACTCCTTAATTTCACAATACATGGGAAACTGTGAGCATCCTAGATCAGTGATGACAACCCAGAAGGGGAGCTGACCAGGCCGCATGAGCACATCCAAAAATGAACTTCCGGTTTCAGCTACTGAACTTCCAGTTTCAGTCAGCTACTCTTTTGGGTTTCTGGTGTGCATGCATGCGCAATGATCAGCTGGCGGCATGCAAGCTCACGCAGGAAAACAGAAGACCAACTCTTCCAGTTTCTGGCACTGCCACATGCAAAAAGGACAGCTGATCATTGCACACGCATGAGCACCAGAAACCTGGAAGAGGAACGGGTGATGTTGCGCATGCCAGGTGACATGGCTCCGCATGCCACTTCGGGCAGCCGTGACATAGGTTTGCCATCACGGTCCTAGACCAAGCCTTGTTTAAAACTGCTAGAGAATTCCTGGAGGCCTGGCACTCAGACAAATCAGTTATCAACAGGCACACAGAGATTGTCAGAATATGAATATTCATGGACTGGAATAGATCAGCCAATGGGGACTGAATGGAGACATGGTAACAAGGTCAGCCAATGAATAGGCATAGCAACTAAGTCAGCCAATTGGGAGCTGAGACAGACTGGAGCCAGGGCGTGTCTCAGTCTGCAGCTTCTGATTCTGTGCAGAGAGTTGAAACTAAGCAGTCTGTGTATGCTTGTCTGCTCTGTTGAAATGAAACTAACTGTTCTCTCCTGTCTTGTGTTGTAACTGCTATTACGTGAAGAAGAAACTCTGACAGAGATAAACAACAATCTACATACCATTCAAAAGAGATGATCAAAAAGCCAAAAAGAAAACAAAAAAGATCTCCTCACCAGCAATCAACATCCAGATAAACAGAGATTAACACCAATATTAATATTAGATCAACAATCAAAAAGCAAACAATACTCCAATCAAGGAATTGCCACCTCAGATAAACAAGTTAACAGTAAAAACAGCCCAATAAAGGAACCACCAACACTGCTCCAACTGATGCTGACAGGGCAAGTCACCAGTACAGTATATAGAATGAAAGCAAATCTCACTCCCTACTAGCTGTTATGTTGTTATCTAGTTTAGTAGTGAAGTATCTACAAGAAAATAACCAAACTCACAGAGCACCAAGGACCTCACAATATTGATTGACCTCAGGTTAAAAACTGAAGGTGATTTAAACCTTCATACTGCTATACTATGCTATTACTATGCAGATTTATATAACCACAACTGTAAAATTTTGTAGCAAATTGTACGACCCTTGTAGGATTTCTATAAAATGCATCTTTCTGTTCAGAATGAAAGCCTCTGCCTCTCATTTTATTGTTTTCTTGAAACGATCCAACAAAATTTAGTTCCAAATTTTAGTTCAGATTGTGATTCAGGGTGGCAAGTAATGAACCCTTGCAGACTTTTCTTTTGAAATGGAGGCATCTACCTCACAGCTCCCATTCTTAACAATTACGGTACACCACTAGTGACAGCATCTCCTATCCAATGATCTCTCCATTCCATCAGGTGTGTGTATGTGTGTGTGTGTGTGTGTTGCTAGGAAACTCGGATGTGTATATCCCTCAGCACTCCTGAATCAACTCCATGGCAACAGCTGCCTGAGAATGGTGTAGCTGCTAAGATGCTCTATCAGGCTGAGGTAGTTTACTGAAGCAGAAATTTTCTGGGTTCCTAACTCCTGCCCAAACTCTGTTTTCCTTGCTTTTCAGTTTTCAATTGCCTGGCAGGAGTTAAATCAGGAAAGCCCCACCCCTTGAAAATCAATTTAGCAGCAAAAGGCAACTATCAAAGAACAAATTAAAACACAGTAGAGCTTACTGCTCTGTCAATAAGCACTGCAAACAATATTTAATTCACACACAGAAAGGGAGAGGGAGAGGGAGAAAGATATGGAGAGAGAGAGAGAGAGAAGGAGAGAGAGATGTCAACCTTCTCTGCTGTCGAGGCTCGAAGGGGCCACTGTGCTTTCTGCTCCCTTCTCGAGAGATCTCTGAAAGAAGTCTTGGTTTACTCTTTAAAAGGAGATTTAGCTTTTTTTTTTCCTTTGGAGGGAGAAACCCAGAAAATATTTATTTGGAATTTCAGACCTGAGAAAACTTCATCCTGTTGGTTGAAGAACATTGCCACCATCTTTGAAGCAGATTTAATCCATCTGCTTAGACAAAATCTTGCAGGTCAAAAAAAAAAAAAAGTGGTGTGTGTGAAAAAGTATTAAAAAAAATTCCAGGCATAGCAGGACCAAACCTTCTTTCTTTGCTAGCATTTTATTAACAGGAAATACACAGAAACAGCACAATGAAATGAATTAACCCAACCCCTATTTAATTTTCTTTAAGAAAATTGTTTAAAAATTATTAAAATGATTAGAATATTAATAGCCACTACATATGTCAGGCCCTAAACCAGAGATAAGCCTGTGAATTCCAATTGAGTCCAAATATTTTTGCTTATACCCAATAGATAGAATCTTGCCAGACTAAAGCTATAATCTTTTAACCTAGCAGATACACGCGAGACAATATAGGTATCTAGCACCTCTTCCTCCTCCCCCATCCATTTAGGACTGTGCAGCTTCTTATTTTGGGCTTCTCTCTGGAATATACTGCTTCCTCCCTGGAAATCCAAATTGTGATCCAAATGCTCTTCACAGAAATGATCTGATTTCAGCCATGTTCTTGATCTTCTTTGAGAAAGGGAGATTGTGAAGAACGTAACAGAATACAAGAAACCAAGACAGCAGCTTTGGAGATCTGCTTGGTTTCTGTCAAGTTTCTGCTTTCTATCAGTCTTTCTTACCGTAAGGAATTTTAAAATATATTTTCCCAACATGAGCAACTTTGCTTTACTGTATAGTTACATTTCTTTCGAGATCCTTTTAGATTGTAGACTTTTTAATAATCTGAAATGGATGCTTGTTTTGATCTAGGGTTACGTTGTTTGTTCTGAAAATACATTGTTGTATATATACATCAAAATTGTTAATAGTTACAATCTCCTTAAGTGAAAGAAACCTTTTTGATTAAAAAAAAAATAAGAAAAAGAAAATAGATACTATTGACAAGTGATATGATAGATAATATAGGTATAATTTTAGTTACTTTGTATGTATTTTTATTTTTATTCCTGCTGTTCACCGCCCTGAGTCCTGCAGGAGAAGGGAAGTATACAAATTTAATAAAATGAAAATGAAATGAAATGTGTAACAACAAGAGTTTTGACAAAGTAACTAAAATTATAAGTCGTAGGGCAAATAAAACAATGAGCAGCAGTTGATATGAATTTCTTTTGGGGAAATTCTTAATTCTGCGTAGACATTTCTTAACAAAACAGCTGCAAGATTAAATCTCACCCAGGGGCTCTCATTTCATCTCGCAGTATAACAGCTAAGAAATGAAACACCAGTGAATCTTTTTAATCTTGCTGTAAAAGTTTACCTGGATGAAACTGAAATCATTATGACTAGAAATATTAAAACAGGATTATTGGAATTCTAGCTAATGCTCACAACTCCTGGATGATATGAAGCAACTTCTTAGCAATGTAGGGCAGTGCTTATGTGCCAATGTGCAGTTCTTCGGTGTTTCAGAGAGGGGAGCTATCCAGTTTGACCTGGAAATGCTAGAGATTCTTCTATAGCCTCTTGCATACAAAATGTGTGCTCACACAGCTTGCTATTTCTCTTTATCATTGTTGTAAAATAATGTAACGCACAAACAATATTTTGGCACTTGGCAGATCACACTATATGGTCCACACACACACACACAATGCCCAGCTTAATAAATAATATAATCTCTAGATTTAGATGAAATGCTGAATGGTGGCAGAAATGACTTGTTTGTTTATTTGTAAGCTGTGCTAATTATTGAAAGTATAGCACTAAAAGTACTGTACACTCAGTTTTGCAAGTATTGGATAATAATTTTTTCTCATGTGGATGCTCAAGACTCTTTTTTTTTTACTGACAGGGAACAACATTTGGTGTAGTCATCAGAGCAGACATTCCCAAAATGGACGCCCTCCAGATGTCTCCTCAACCTTCAGTATTCTCAGGAAAGGTTGTACCAGTTAGGGAATTTGGAGAGTTGTCAGCCACACATCAGAAGGGCACCCAGATTAGTGGGTGCCATTCTGATGGGAAATCCAGGATCAAATCCATGTTCAGCCATAAAACTCAATGGGTGACTTGGACTAATCACAATCTCTCACCCACACCTATAGGGCCGTGATGGCGAATCTATGGCACGCGTGCCACAGGTGACACATGTAGCCATATCGGTGGGCATGCGAGCTCAGCTATGGTGGGACCAGAAGTCGGCAAACGGGCCGTTTCTGACTTCTGGAGGGCCTCTGAGGTGGGTGGGTGGAGAAGGCTGTTTTCACCCTCCCCAGGCTCCTAGAAAGGCTCTGGAGCTTGGGGAAGAGCAAAAAATGGGCCTTCCGGTTCCACTGGAAGTTGGCAAACTCCAGAGGGCTTCTGAGGGTGGTGGTGGTAGGGAAGGCCGTTTTTGCCCACCCCAAGCTTCTAAAAAGGCTCTGGAGAGAGAAAAATGGGCCTATCATGTCATCGTGTGCAAGGAGCGGGGTGGGGGGGGAGGGTGTCGCAAATGCATGTGTGGGGTGCATAGAATTATGGGTGTGGGCACGCAGGCGCGTGACTCCCCTCCCCCTCACTCCTGGCAAGCGATGGCAAAAAAGTTAGCCATCACTGCTATACCTGGCCTGGAGCACCTAGAAGAAGAAAGGCGCTGTTATTGGGCTTTTAGAGGGATACAACTATACATGGCCTCGAGCACCACAAAGAAGAAAGGGTGCTGTGAAAATTGAAGAAATAGATGTGTCCCAAATTTTCTATTGTCACCATTGAAGCATTTATTTATACATATGTGCACGGCTACAGGCATATACACCCATTCCACTTCTCTACTCTACCAAGTAGTCAAGGCAGTTAGGTGTGGAATTTTTATGTCAAAGGTACTGAAGCAAGATATAGCCCAATGAACTCCAGCTCAGACAAAACCCTTTTCTTGACAGACTATATGTCAGAGTTTCTTTTCTGTTCTGAATGGAGGGATGTCTTAAAAAAGAGAGACTGAGCTAGGACAGGGGTTAGGGCTGAAAGGAAATGCGCTTGGCACCTGCCAGACTTTTTGCCCTCCTGATTTTAATTGGTTATAAAACAAAGTCTCAGCTTCTATTTCAATCCTCATTTAAAAAAATCATGTGTGCCCCTAATAGGCCCAATGGGAATTCTTAGACAATAAGCACAGCCTTGGGTATTATTTAGAAGCGCAACTATTTGCACAGAAAATAGATAAAATCTGTCTGAAAATTAAAATTCCAGGGAACTAGAAAGGATGGCAGGGAGGAAGCTTATCAGTTTTCCTTCTGGAAAATTGCCGTTTTGTGACTCCCTCAAATGTACCCACCACCCCTTCCACAATTTCCTGTGGGATATCCTAGTTTGCAATAATGTTGTAATATTATGGGGTAGAATACTCATAGGTTCTTAATATATCTCCCCCAGGCCCTGAAAAAGGAAGAAATCCTTTCGTAACTATTTTCCTAGACATGTTTTCTGCTTTATGGCAATTTGGCATATGAGGCTGAGATGTTTCAAGAGCAATTTGGCTAGTATCTGAATCCTTTCCTATGAAAAACTGGAGTGCATTATTTGCAAACTCGAAGTGTTTGAGGATTACTTTTTTTTGAAAAAAAACCCCATGCTTGGCTAGTGCCAGAGTTCTAACTAACAGTGCATAAATGAGGTAAGAAAGAATCATTATTATGATTTGCAGAGACAAAAATGCTCATCTGATTTTATAAAACAGTTCCCTTTTCTTCCAACTGATGAATCTTTCTGAAAGTAGAGACACCAAAAGAATATTAAAACAGAAGTCCAGATAACAGCCTCTGCTTCCAATCTTCTCCAACTACATTTTATATCTGATGACTCTTTTCTAATTGCAGCCGCAACAGCTAGATTCATCTGGGACAACCGAAGAAGTTTACAGTTGTGTTTTTTGTGAGAAGGTAATAAATGCTTTGTTTGATGTCTTTCTGGGAAGATATCCACTGAGATATATATGACAGAAAGAGATGTAACCAAAAACTGAATACAAATACAAAAAAGACAAGCAAATAATATATTTGCTTCATTTTTTTTTATTAATGGTACCGTGTTTTCCCGAAAATAAGACAGGGTCTTCTTTTCTTTTGACCCCAGAAATATGGCCTTGGCCTTATTATCGGGGGGGGGGGGGCTTATCCCTAAACCTTGGCCCAGGAGTGCCGACCAGCTGCTTCGCTGGTGCTGCTCAGGCCGCTGCCTCCAGCAATTGTGGCAGCTTTTTCATTGCTTCCTGTGCAAACAGCACGAGGTGAGGAGGTGAGGCGGGGGGGGGGGGAGAAAGCGGGGAAGATGCCCCACATGCACCTGCCATCCACGTGGATGTTCTTTTCTTCCCAGGCGGTGGCAGCACGTTCAGCTCCCCAAATCTGGCTTGCTGATCTTGGCCGGCGAGAGGGAGTGGCAGGTGGGGAGGGGTGGGGAAGGAAGGAAGGAAATGGAATGGTGTGTTTTGGCACTCCTCTTTCTGCCTACAGTCCAACAAAGTGTGCGAGCAGGTTAGTGCGTCTTCAGTAGGAGTCTTCTTTCTTTCTTTCTTTCTTTCTTTCTTTCTTTCTTTCTTTCTTTCTTATAAAGTGCACTGTGAACAGAACATGGTCAGACTGCTGTCCCCTGTCTTACCTTCGGCTGCCTCCGCCACAGTCAGAGGAACATGTCAAATTTGTCTTCTCGCCGAAAGACCCAGGCTTTTCTTTCTACAAGGGGAACTCTGTTCTTGGAAAGATGCCATGACTTTAACTCTCAAAGCCCCTCACTGGAAGTGTTTTCTTGGATAGCGTGAGCCCCTGCCTCAGTGGCGGGCTTTCATCTTGGACCTGGAACTCTGATTGGGAGCACTTGGCCGCTAGGGGGCTGCGCGGAGACGTGTGATGTGGGGTGTCAGACTGCTCTTCCCTGTCTTAACTTTGGCTGCCTCTGCCACGCACAGGCCCAATTTCAAGGACCCAGCGTCTTTCTTTCAGGATCATCTGGAACCTCGACCAGTTCCCATCAGCCCAACGAAAGGGGAAGGGAGGAACACTTCAATGGGTGAGGAAAGTTGGCACGCTCCTGAGCAGAAACCCCTGGGTGGGATGTCCATCCCGACGGCTGGTCCATGTAGTGGGGCTTTATGAAAAAAGAAGAGCACCCCCTTCATGTGTCTCCACGCAGCCCCCAACAGCTCACAGCTTGCATGGGAATGAAGGGCCCGCTTGGCAGGCACAGCGGTCCAGGATGGAGGCCCATTTCCTGGAAAGGCGATGCGAGAGAGAGATGGGCCAGGCACTCCCAATCAGAGTTCCAGATCCAAGGTGAAAGCCTGTCGCAGAGGCAGGGACTCACGCCATCCAAAAAAACACTTTCAGTGAGGGCTTCGAGAGTTAAAGTCATGGCATCTTTCCAAGAACAGAGTTCCCCTTGTAGAAAGAAAAGCCTGGGTCTTTTGGCAAGAAGACAAATTTGACATGTTCCTCTGTGTGTGGCGGAGGCAGCCGAAGGTAAGACAGGGGACAGCAGTCTGACCATATTCTGTTCACAGTGCACTTTATATGAAAAAAGAAAAAAAGCAGACTCCTACTGAAGATGCACTAACCTGCTCGCACACTTTGTCGGACTGTAGGCGGAAAGAGGAGTGCTAAAACACACCATTCCATTTCCTTCCTCCCCACCTGCCACTCCCCCTCGCCGGCCAAGATCAGCAAGCCAGATTTGGGGAGCTGAACGTGCTGCCACCACCCGGGAGAAGAAGAACATCAGAAATGGGATCTCTCGTAGCGACTCCTTTCTTCTGCCAAGTGGCAGCAGTGCGGCTCACCGAAAAGGCCATTCTGCATAGTTGGCAGGTCCGTGTGGGAAATGTTCCGCCTCCCTTTCCTCCCGGCCTCGCCTCCTCACATTATGTTGTATGTGCGGCAGCTGCGCATACTAAGTACTGCTAAGTATGGGGGGAGGGCTTTTTGGGGGTGCGTATTTTACCGCATGTGCTTGAAAGCCCAATTGGGCTTATTATCTGGACATGTCTTAGTTTCAGGGAAACACGGTAATATTTTCAATGCAAGACAAAGAAAATAAACTAAATTGATTTGCTTGGTATTATTGTGAAGCTATCGTGCATGGCAAGATGCAGAGTGGAATGAGTCACTAAGGGCACTTTGACACAGTCATCATCTTCCAATCTAGAAGCCTTTTCTCTCCACTATCCATCTGAGTGACTTCATTGTGATTGTCCTTGCAATGCTTAGCATGGATCAACCAATCTTCATCTCAGCTGAGCATCAGTGAATACCAAAATCAGTTTTCAGTCAGCATTATCTGTGTGCTTTGGTAGATTTATTTTGTGATGAACAGAACCATATTCACTCAGATAAAAATGGTTAGATTATGGATAGTTACCATAGTGTCAAAAATTCAGCAAGATGACAGAGATGTTGAATTTAAAAAGCACAGAGAATGGTTTGGTTTCTTGACTTATATCAGGGACCAATTGGATCCAACATTTTCAGCTGAAAATATGTAAGAAGAAGAATCTATCAGGTCAATAGCTCAGGAGCCTATTTCATGAGCCCATTTCATGAATCTGGGCAAAGAACTTCAGGCCTTGTTTTTCCCAATCTGACTATAGAGGATTTGAACCTCTGGCTGGAGTCAGAACTAGCTTTTGAAGCATCAGCAACAAAATGTAAGGCAGAAAAATGGCCTTTTAGCAGCAAAGACACTTGTCTAAAACTTGAGTGAAGTAAATCAGACTGATGCATTCTTAGCTGCATCTGGAAGAATCCTAGGTATTTATGATGCATCTTCAGCATATCTGTAAGACCCCATACATTGATTTCTTATATTATTCCTGCTTCTCATATTCCAGACACTTCTATTTCCAACCCATATCTGTTTCCTTGAACAGGAAGGAAACAGAACTCATCTCATTTGAACTATTTGCTGGACCTTGCTTATTCCTTTGGTCTTTTTGATTTCATCAGATGATTAGGACTCAATAAATGAGTTTATGAGCAATAACAAATGCAAGTGTCTCTGTATTTCTCCCAAGCAAGTTTATATTCTGCAGTTGAAGGAAGCTGATAAAACATAGCAGGAAGGGGGAAACCCAGGAGGTTGGGATGGGTGAGGAAGAATGAGATAAGAATTCTCACAGTGGGAAGCCATCTGCATCACAGCTGCACTGTTAAAAGTGAGCTGCAGTATGTCCTTTGGTTTTGAAATGGAGTCAAAAAGCTAACTAACTTATCTTCAAAAGTTGCAGAAGCACTCCCATGACATAGGAATATAATGATGTGGTGCCAATTCCAGATCAGTGAAGTTATTGACACTGAGGGGCCCTGAAATTCAATATTTTTGTATTTGTAGTCTACCTTTGTCTAAGGAACTCAAGTATATGCTTATAGCAACAACTCCAAGCTCTTCATCATAACAGTCATGTTAATATATTATCCTCCAATTTTTATCTAGTAGAAAAGTATGTCAGCAAAAATAGTGCTGCCCTGACTGCTAAGCCCTATACACAACAGGTTCTATAAACCTCTATAATAAATGGTGCTGCCTTTGTAACTTTTAATGTTGAACAAGTTAAGGAAAGTGTTTTCTTATTTCCCAAGCTTTGTTTCCCAACCCACGGAATGTCAACAAACAGAAGGAAAAACAATAGCTCTCCTTAATGCATGATGGGTGGAACTGGAATTGAGATAGAGGATTTGGCCACTTTTCAAGTTATCCTGCCAAAGGTACAGAAATGATCCTCACTGGTGATCTGTCACATAGGCTATTTCTGAACATGGGTTGAGCACTCTTTCAGAAGAGTACTGGACTTGTGTTCAGAAAGAGTCCACTTGTCACATCACATGCACAGAGGACACCTCACAAGGAGCATCTGTGGGGCTGTCGATGGGGCTATTTCTGACTGGAATGCCCTAGTTATTTGCATTGACAGGAATGAATATCTCTATTTTTTCAGTGGTTTACTGAAAGTGAATAGTGGTTCTTGGAGCAATTGACCAATCATCAATGCTGGAAGCATCTGAAATAGCCCATGGTATACACAAAGAGGCGCAGGAGTAAATGGAATGGCATAATTCCCTAAAATAGTAAAACTAGTCAAACGTATGGCCCAGGGGTAAAATGCTCCCGGTTCGGACCGGATCGCCTGATCCAGTAGCGATGGTGGCGGGTGGTTCGGAGAACTGGTAGCAAAAATCCCTGTGCCCCCCCCAATGCCCAGCTGAGCCACGTGATCATCCGAGGCTGTTTTTTTAATTTTTAAAAGCATTTTTTCTACAAACTCTTCGGCTGAAAATATGCTTTTAAAAGTAAAAAAAAAAAGCCTCTAATGCAGGGGTTCCCAAACT
>WNWU01000041.1:12491140-12507026 GCA_012654045.1 Ptyas mucosa | reverse complement strand
TCTGTCTGTCTGTCTGTCTGTCTGTCTGTCTGTCTGTCTGTCTGTCTGTCTGTCTATCTATCTATCTATCTATCTCCTACCTACCTACCTACCTACCTACCTATTCTACTAAGCTACAGTTTAAATAATCACGTTTCTTCTTCCACTTTTTGTAATAAATTACTTGTTTCTGATACCTGGCCTAAATTTCATAAATGGTTCTTGTAATTCCAGACTCTTTGTTCCCAACTTACCAGTTCCAGCTCTCACATACAAATATGGAGGTAAATCTAAATTCCGAAATTACTGTTCTTGTATACCTCCACACTTGGCTTTCTACCACTCTAAAATCTACTTAGCATTCAAGTGATTAATGTCATCTGGATTTAGAAACATCTAGATGTGAAGCATCTAGAGTAGCAAAATGGAAACTTTTCAAATAAAAACGGTGTGATCTTGCAGAGCTTGAAAGCAGGTAGTTTTTCCATTGGAAGGAACTCTGGGCTCATCCATGCTCCTAGCTCCAAGCAAATATTTATGTTTATAGTGGCAAATGCTGATAGAGGATTTGCCACTATATTTTGGGAAAGGTTTTAAATGCACCTGTGAGATCATCTATTGATGGCTTTGTAGCTCCCCCTTGCTGTCACTGCTCAGATTGTTTGGAAACCAACAGAGAAATCAACAGGAGATAAACTGACAACATGGATAGGGGGTAAAATGCTGATTGAATGTGTTCTTTACACACTCCTCATGATGAACTGATAGAAGCAATGTTGATGTTCTCAATGTTTTGAAATTGGTTTTAGTCAAGATAAGCTTGAAGCAGCATTTGAAGGATTAGCAAGTAGAAATGGTGATAGTATGAAGTGCATGTGCCCTTCCTTAATGCTTTTCTTATTTATCAGCTATTCCTTTGAATACATTACAAAAAACACCTGGCAGAATATACTTGGCACAATACTAAGAGTGTTTCAGAAAAACAAAATGGCTTCTTGTGATCAGACTGCCATTTCCCTCTATCAATACTGACTCTTATTGAAACTGTTAAGTTTTTCTCTTTTTGTTTTCATGGAATGATCTAAATCAGGGGTGTCAAACTCACGTCGTCACGGGTGTGTCACGTGATGTATCAAGACCTTTTCCCCATTCGCTAAATCGGGCATGGGTGTGGCCAGCATGTGACGCCTCTGGCCCGTGGGCCGGGAGTTTGACAGCCCTGATCTAAATGGAAGGACCCATTTAGACCATCAAAAGCAACCTCTGCTCAGTACAAAGTGACCACTGCTCTTCTATGGTTGATGAATATTTCCTATTTCTCACATTCCTACACTGTGCATCAATGAAAGTCAGAGAACAGAATCTACACATGCAACATTTGAGATATGCTTGGGATTGATTCCAGTTGCTGGAATAATCACATTTGTTTTATGAATATGAACCTTCTCTTGAAGGAGTTGCAAAATTTGCTCTTATATATAGGAAGTTTTTCAGGATTTTTTTTAAAAAAGTACATTAGGATTATGAAGTAAATTTCCTGAGAAGGCAAAAAAACAAAACCCCAACCCATCTTGATACACTGTTAGCTTAATTTGAATGAGAGAAGCCAACCAACCAACCTTCTCTTAAACTGCATATATTAAATATTGAATTGAATTGAATTGAATTGAATTGATTAAATTTTTATACTGCCCTTCTCCCAGGGGACTCAGGGAGGTGAACAGCCAGAATTAAAATACATACAATATGAAAATTAAAATAATTTAAAACATAATTAAATCCGTTTGGCTTCCCCAATTTAAAACCCCTTACCCATAAAACAATTAAAAATTTTAAGCCAGCCCGGCTTGCTGAAATAAGAAAGTCTTCAGAGCCCAGTGGAAAGTACGGAGGTCTGGGATCAGTCGTATCCCTGGGGGTAGCTCGTTCCAGAAGGCAGGTGCCCCCACAGAGAAGGCTCTCCCCCTGGGGGTCGCCAGTCGACATTGCTTGACCGACGGCACCCTGAGGAGACCTTCTCTGTGGGAGAGAAATGTATTAAAATGTAGTGAATATGAACAAATGTTCTATTGTACTCAGATCGTTCATTTGAATGAATGCCTCTTTGGGCTTCTTCCTTACAACAGGAGGCAAAAAAAAATCCTTTCTAATATCGTTCTTCAATTGGATGGTATGTTACTGCTGACTATAGTAATGGTTAATCTGTTTGATTGTTTTGAAAAACAAAGGGTCTCTTTGGTTTAGTGAGTTGAATAGCACCAGATCTTAAAGCAGAATTTGCAGTAGCCAGTTTGTGAGGTGCCATTAGATCACTGATTCACAAAAGTAACAAAGCTAAGAGATCAACAATTCAATATTCTCTAGGTCAGTGACTCTCAGCTACTGCTTTGTGACCAGTGGTCCATTTATAGCAAAAAAACTTGGCGTGGCACAGTCCTATTTGCTTCAACAACATGGCCTCTTCAAGCTTCTCTGTAGGCATTCTTTCACCTAGTATGAAGCCCAGAGACTGCCATAAAATTATTATAAATGGAAGAAGGTATCTTGTATTTCACTTGTCTAAAATGTATGTGAATCTTCTGTTTTCTCTTTGTATCACCATCTCCTTGTACTATGAAGTTGTTTTAAAGCTATATAACAGAACAATAGAATTGGAAGGAACCTTGGAAGTCTTCTAGTCCAACCCACTGTTCAGGAAGGAAAACCTATAGCATTGTAGACAAATGGTTGTCCAATCTCTGCCAGCGTTAGAGCATTCACAACTTCTGGAGGCAAGTTGTTCCACTGATTAATTGTTCTAGCTGTCTCCTTAGTTCTAGGCTGCTCCTCTCCTTGATTAGTTTCCACCCATTGCTTCTTGTCCTGCCCCCAGGTGCTTTGGAGAATAGGTTGAACCCCTCTTCTTTGTGGCAACCCCTGAGATATTGGAACACTATCATGTCACCCCAATCCTTCTTTTCATTAAACTAGACATAGCCAATTCCAGCAACTAGTATACAGTACATTAGACAATATTTTATGTACATAGGCAATTTATTTCCCACCTCAATCCAAAATGGACTCTAAACAGTTCATAGGTATTAGTAATAAATATAACATTAATAATATGTTTATATATGTAGCTATTGTACATGTATAATGAACACAAATACATAATTTCTTGAAGCTGGATAATAAATTAACCAAGGCACCAAAGGCTGCACAAAGGTATTCTTTTAAGGCTTCCAGAAAAGCCAGTTTTAACTACCCTAAGGAAGGCTAAAAGAATGTGAATAATCATCACTTGCAGGGGCATATTGTTCCATTAATTTATTTATTAAATTTCTATGCCACCTATAGAGAATTCCCATCATCAAGGCCCTCCCTCTTCACCTCCTGATGGTACAAGGAGATTCTCTGGGGTTCTCTACTCAACAAAAAACTGGGCAGGCAGAATCTATCTGGGAAGGTGATCTCTTATTTTGATTCCCAGACCTTGAATAGTTTCAGAACCAATGCAGCTCCCAAAGTAAAGTGGCAGTATCATGACTGGCCAGTAAATATATGGGCCACTGAAACCTGGAGTTTTTCAAAGGCAACCCCATGTAGAGCAAATTATGGTAATGTAACTGAGAAAAAGGACAAAAGCATGAGTGAAGTTCCTAAGGGTACTTTGACCCAGATAAGGGAGAATAATTTGGGGTTCTAACTCGAGCTGGGATTGCACAAGAAAAAATAAAAATGAGAACCAGACAGCTGTGAGGAAAGAAGAAATATTTATTCCTAAAAGCAAAACAATTTGCTTTTAGGGACAGGTTGCAGAGAAATGGCAACATAGGGAAACGTATAGGGGGAGTTTGTCCAGTGTGTGTCTACATGCTGAGGGCCGTGTGTGTGTGTGTATGTGTGTGTATGTGTACTCTTGGGAACATACAATTCTGCTGGGTGACTTAATGAACTCTATTAGTGTTTGCAAACCTTATCTTTGGATATGTGGATTAGGTCTGGGTAACTTATTTCGGAGTTTGAGGAAGATTGCTAATTTAATTAACTTGGAGACACTATTGTCAGACCATTGTGGATTCTGTTAATATTTTAAGGGAAGATGGAAACAGTATAAAGAATAAAATATATTTGGCTATAAAACTTCTCACAGGGTGCAACTGTGACATGCAGTTGGAGCTGGGCATAGGCACTTCTAACTATAACTGCCAGGTATTCTCTGATCAGGATCTATCAATTCAGGAGAACCCCTAGACTAGTGATGGCGAACCTTTTAGGCACAGAGTGCCCAAACCAGAAGGTGTGCGCTCCAGAGCGCTGGAAACCTGACAACCATCTGGTTGGCACACATGCGCACCTCGGAAACCCGGCAACCAGCGGAAACCCAACAACCAGCTGGCTGAGCTGGGGTGATGGCACGTGTGCCCACAGAAAGGGGTGCGTGCCATAGGCTCACCATCATGGCCCTAGATTGCGAGCCTGCCAGCTCGAGGTAAGGATAACCTCATTGAGAGTCAAGGTTAATGCAGTCAGCTTCTAAATTAGGAGCTTCTCTGTCAGTTCAGAGTATACTAGATAGCTTATCCTGTCGGTTTGCGTAAGAATGCTGAATAGGAAGAGAGAACAATCGAAAGCACAAGCAATTTCAATAAATGTTTTGTTTGAAAGAAGTGCTGAAAAACTGTTGAAAAATAGCATGTTAAGCCCATTCCTCTCCCCCATTTCAAAAATAAAACATGACTGATTGTGGTCTAGTCTTAGAGGGAAAAAAGGTTTATAGTTTTTTTTGAATTGACCCAAGTTACAGTAACATCCACAAACCTTCATATTTTATTTTTGTTCTAAAGATCTTTGGCTGAGAAGAGCCTTGTGCATGTTGAGTTACAAATACTTCAATCAATAGACATGATCAAGTGCTGCCTGGTCCATTTGAGGCCAATGGGGCCACAAAAAAAAAGAGCCTTGGATAGTACAGTGGTCTAAAGCACCCTGTTATTAACACAGCTGCCTGCAATTATTGCAGGTTCGAATCTCACCAAGGCTCAAGGTTGACTCAGCCTTCCATCCTTTCTAAGGTAGGTAAATTGAGGACCCAGTTTGTGGGGGCAATAAGCTGACTTTGTATAAATATACAAAAAGTATGAAGGCTATTGCTTAGTGCATTGTAAGCCGCCCTGAGTCTCCGGAGAAGGGCGGCATATAAACCAAATTAAAAAAAAAATGGGG
This sequence comes from Ptyas mucosa, assembly GCA_012654045.1. Taxonomy (NCBI): domain Eukaryota; kingdom Metazoa; phylum Chordata; class Lepidosauria; order Squamata; family Colubridae; genus Ptyas; species Ptyas mucosa. Next base: position 12,501,839 of record WNWU01000041.1, on the reverse strand, counting down.
CCACCAAAAAAAAAAAAAACCTTGGGGAGGGCCTTGCTTTTAATAATCATATATATATATAGTTTGGGTGTCCTGGCTCCTTTGAAGGCTGCTTGCCTATTTTATTTCAGATGATACAGATACAGATTAACAGAGTTGGAAGGGACCTTGTAGGCCATCTCAGCCAACCTCCCACACAAACAGGAGACCGTACACCATTTCTGACAGATGGCTATCCAGTCTCTTTGTGAAAGCTTTCAGTGATAAAACTCCCACAACTCCTGAAGGCAAGCTGTTCCATTGGTTGATTGTTCTCACTGTCAGAAAAATTCTCCTTATTTCCAGGTTATTTCCAATTTGGACTGCCATTTGTCAGAAATTGTATAGGGTCTCCTGTTTGAGCGGGGGGCTGGACTAGATGACCTATAAGGTCCCTTCCAACTTTGTTAATCTGTTAAATCTGTTAAAGTTGAATCTCTCTTTGTTCAGTTTCTATTCATTATTCCTTGTGTGCACCTTCAGGTGCTTTGGAAAATACCTCTCTGTGGCAGCCCCTCAAATATTGAAACACTGCTATCATGTTCCCCTAGTCCTGTGATGGTGAACCTATGGCACGAGTGCCATAGATGGCACGCAGAGCCATATTGGTGGGCATGTGAGTGTTGCCCTAGCTCAGCTCCAGCACGCACTAGCCAACTGATTCTCAGGCCTTCTGGTCCCACCGGAAGTCGGGAAACTGTCTGTTTCTGGCCTCTGGAGGGATGGGGAAGGCTGTTTTTGCCCTCTCCAGGCTCCTAGAAAGCCTCTGGAGCTTGGGGAGGTGGAAAAAAGGGGCCTACCAGGCCATCGCATGCCAAAAGCAGGGGGAAGTGTGTGTGTGGGGAGGTCACGTGCGTATGCGAGGGAGGGTGGTGCGCATTGAATTATGGATGTGGGCACATGCACCCGCAACCCCCCCGCTCCCCCCGCTTTTGGCACGCGACAGCAAAAAGGTTAGCCATCACTGCCCTAAGTCCTTCTTTTCATTAGACTAGACTTATCCAATTCCTGTAACCATTCTTTATGTTTTAGCCTCCTGTCCCCTAATTATCTTTGTTGCTCTTCTCTACATTCTTTCTAGAGTCTCAACATCTTTTTTATAGTGTGGTGACCAAAACTGGATGCAGTATTCTAGGTGTGGTCTTACTAGGGCTTTATAGAGCAGTATTAGATGAGCTTTTCATGCCTCTCAGAATCACTTCCCCATCATTTCTGTTGCCAATGGAGAAAAGGAGAGCAAGTAGAATCTATGCCTTACATTACAGCCTGCACAAGGAAAGGGCAGATGATAGTTCTCCCAATATTACAAGCAGAAAACTGTTTCATCCACGGCAAGGGAGAGTAGCAGATTAGATATGCATGTTTGTTTTTTAATTCCAGCAGATGTATTCAGTGTAAATGCATCATATACAAGAGTTTTAATGGAGCAACTCTTGCAAAGATTCAGAGCCCAATTATGTTTTTAGGAGCTTCTACTAGCATACAACACGGGGAAATGGCTGCAGTTCCCCTTAAGGGGCAACTCAGCAAGTCAAATCTAACAATGTAATAACACAGAACTGAATCCTCATCTTTGCTCTATTACTGTACTTTATGTTTAGAGAACAAATTGAGATTTTTATGAGCAAAGGACTCCCCCTAGGTTAACTAATTTGCCTTGTCAATACCAGAGGTTACACTCTTGTACTATGTCATTTCCAACCTGAATTGCTTCATTTTAATAAGATGCCATATAAATCAAAAAGAGGATAGAAAAATCAGGGAGAACCAACTAATATCTGAGGGAAGCATAAACATCATGCCCACGAAAACCAAGAAATGCTTACAAGCTTTGAACTTTTCAGTGATATTATAAGAGAATCCTTAAAAGAGAACATTATGTACTTCACAATAGATGTGGAAGGATGTTGTGGACCATTTATATATTTTTCTTTCTTGGAAAGAACACGCTGTCTTATGATAAGACATGATGTTTTGAATTTCAATGACACAGCCATGTAATTATTTATTCAATGACTTGATTAAAAAGGACTGCTTTTCTGTGATTTAATTTATTTCTGTCCTTTCTGTACTGTAGATTGTACCTCTGTTGAGAGCAGTTTCAGGCAGTATAAAATATACTAACCTTTGTTTTAAAGGCTTCAAAATCTGAGAATACAAGTGACCATACAAGCAATTCTTATTTATATTCTAGAACCAAAATATTCCTCTTTTCCATATTTCTTTGCTAGATTTTCACTTATCACCTGTAATTCATTAAATAACATAGGGGCAAGTTGTGTGCAAATTTAAAATAATAATAGAGTTCACAGATTAGTTGAGGCAAACATTATACCGCACTGCAGGACTACATATATCTTTTACCTGCCTATTAATTTATTTAATCCTGCTTCTCTTTTCTGTTCAAGCTTCCTTTCTTTATTATAACAAAATATAAAATTCAGGAGCTTCATTTGATAGCACTAATATGAGATAAATCTTTCTGACAAGGAAGCAATAAACAGAGAGCATGAGAGAAAATATCTCTAAAATGATGCCGTGTGTGTGTGTGTGTCTTTCTCTGTGTGTAGTTAGTGCAGGGAAGAGAAATTCTCCTGTATTTTTTCTACCAGTTTTCATTCAGCTGAATGAAAGAGAAATGGTTTTCACACAGAAGAGAATTTCAAAGAAACTCATAGGGCAAGACTGTGTTACTGTTACATTTACCTAATTATAACTTGGAGAAAGGATGTACAGTGTGTTGATGGGTAATCACCTTTCCAGTAGCTACATTGGTTAACCTCCCTGGTTACCCCGGCTTCAATTAAATGCCAAAGGAAGATTTCCTAAGCAAAATTCTCCCACTGGGTCTTGGAAGTGATGGCAAAGGAGGAGTCTTGCCCATGCATTTGACGGAGAATGCTGAAAGGCCATTGGTGGCTGTCAATTTAGGTAGCACCCATGGCTTGAATTTTACTTTGCACAAGTGAACTGAGGTAAATTTGTGGCACACTGCAGAAGACATGGGCTTTGAGTCTGTGCTACAGCCAGATAAGCAGGCCATCCCTAATCTGGTGTTTTCAATGATGTTGGAAGTTATGAGCAAATTTATAGAACTCATCTCTAGAAAGCTCCAAAGCAGTAGGGTTGGAGTAAGGAAAACCACACCTGTCTAAGAGTCATTGCTGCCATACTGCTTATATCACAACTCCATTTTCCTCCTTGTCAACAACACACTTATGTAAACATTCACCATTTATGCCTGTTTTACACTTTAATATGTTCTCTATCACTGTTCTTCATTTTTTCCCATTAGTATCATTTTTATTTGGTACAGCATTTTCAAAATACCAGAGCTATTGTCCATATGTTTTTTTTTACTATCCTGTTTTCAAAGATTAATTTGAAGTGTTCAGCTAATTTCACTCCTATGTGGAAATAGATAGATAGACAGACAGACAGACAGACAGACAGATTATTGGAGTTGATATGAAGTTTTGAAAAGCTTGACATTCAGCTGGAATAACTGTGATTTGTGAAAGAGAAGCATCCATTCAGATTCCCTTTTCATCTAGATTGCTCCTCCTTTCTGAAACTCACATACCTGCAAGCTGAAATGACACAGTTCAAGGAAACTAGCCCATGTCATTTCTCATCCTGCCTAAAGCAATTCTTATTAGTTTTAATGAGGCATTTAGTGAAGCTGATGTATAAAGCAAGCTGACACACTGCAGTCTGAAATGGGCTCTATCACAGAGATCTCGCATTTCAGTCCAGCACATCTCTCTAAATCTCCCATACTACTTTGAAAAATGCCCTAATTATTCATGGTGATAATAATACAAAAATATGATATGGAATTAGCATTATAGCATACACTTTGAATGGCAAATAGGTAAAGAAATGCTAGTAAGTCTCTCTGGTTGTTAGAATTTCTTCCCCTAGAATTTGTGGGGGCATTTTGGTCATTGAATCCAACCTTAGTACTGGTATCCAAATCAAAGGATCTGTTTCAGATGTCTGTCCAGCATCTCTTGAATACACCTAGGGAAGGGTGCTTGATACTCCCCTCTGCTACCAAACTATTTATAATCCTATTACTTTACTATTAGGCAAGTTTTTGGAAGTAGTTTGCCAATGCCTTCTTCTGAGGACTGAGAATATTACTATTCTCAACTTCATCCAGCTGGCTTTGAGGGGTTTAGGACAGTGATGGCTAACCTTTTTGCCATCGCGTGCCAAAAGTGGGGGGAGTTGGGGGGGATTGCGTGTGTGCGTGCCCACACCCATAATTCAATGCGCCCCGTCCCCCCATACATGTGCACATGACACCCCCCTCCGCTTTTGGCACATGATGGCATGATGGGCCCAGTAGGCCCATTTTTTGCCCTCCCCAGGTTCCAGAGGCTTTCTAGGAGCCTGGGGAGGACAAAAATGGCCTTCCCCACCCCCCGGAGGCCCTCTGGAGGCCCAGAAACAGCCCATTTCCCGACTTCCAGTGCACCCAGAAAGCCAAAAATCAGCTGGCCAACGTGCTGGACTGAGGTAGGGTAACGCTCGCGTGCCCACAGATATGGCTCCGTGTGCCACCTGTGGCACTCGTGCCATAGGTTTGCCATCACAGGTCTAGGACAACTCACCATGACCAATGCGCTGCAGCCAAGTTGCCACGGCCAACTTACTGTAGCCAATTTGCTATGGGACAACTCACACAGGTCAAGAGTTATACTAATAGCTAAGAAATGTTGGAATAGAATCATTAAAGAAAGAGTGCCAAAAGAGGGACAAAATGAAATATGAAGTGACAAAAATTAAAATATTTGAAAAATTATTTTAAATAATTAAATTGAATTGTTGAATTGTCCTGCGGCGAGTTGTCCCGGATTGAGTTGGCCATGGTGAAATGTCCTGTGGTGAGTTGGCTGTGGCAAGTCATCCCATTCCAGGTTTTGAGCTTGAGGGGGGCGGGGGGGGCGGCGGGGCGGCGGGGGTGTATCTAGAAGTCATGGTCGCCTTTTTTCTAGCCAGATGCCTTAACCACTACACAAGGCTGGCACTCTTCCTTTGACTACTTTTGTTACCTTGTCTCCTATGCTGTGAAGAAATAGAGAACAGATCTTTGCCTTCCCACCAGTATCTAGGATTTATAAAATGATACTTCTTAGTGATACCTTCTCTTACTAAAAAATACATATTTCATGCAATTGAACGGGTTCATCCCCTTTTCTATCTCTTCCTTTCTTGTATCTTCAATTATCAAAATATAAACTCTTAAGCTTTGTGTGGTATAAAGGGGCCTTTGTCTGTGAGCTTATGTTGTAGTGTAATATAAACAACGCTCACAGGTGCTAGCTTACACTTATTTTGTGGGTCCTGTACTGCCTTCCTATAGGCTTATGGGTATAGTTTCAAGTGCTGGTTTTAATTTTACAGTATTTATGCCTAGATGCCAAGTTAACTTTAGGACTACATTTCTGTACTGGGATTGGCCTGAGCTTTTTGATATGCTGGGGAAGCAGCTGGTTGTTCCAAATTTTTGGGAGATCAGGGCATAAAGATTCAGAAAGGTGGTCTTTCTGTCATCAAGCTGGCCGTCTAGAATTGCCTCTTGTAAGAAGTGCTTTTGGCCTAATCTAGTCACCTTCTGGAAGTTCTGAAAATTGAGCTTTTCCCAAGGGCCTTTAGGAGCGGATGCCAGATGCTATCTGGGACTCATGGGTCTGCATTTTTGACTACAAGTTTTTGTATTTCTGATATTATTGCTTCCCCCCCCCCACTCATATTGCAAGCCACCAAGAATTTGAACACAATTGTGGTAGAATACAAATGTGATAAATAAAAAAAATGAACATGTAAGTATTCTAAATGCCAGAATCTAATGCTACAAAATAATAATTTTTGCTCCCTAACTGGCAATTGTTTTTAATTGCTAGAGTAATTTACTATTTATTAATTTTTATCAAGCTCCCCAGAAACATTTGGAATGGGGTGGCCCAAACACAATGACTATGTTCAGAAAGGGACTTAAAAGAATGGTAAGTCAGGATCACATTTTATCTTTCTGAACCTAAGAATCTATTATTCTGAAGAAAAAACATTTAAGAAAATGTTTAAAGTGAAATATCAATACTCATCAGAACTACTAACCAGATTCTACGTAGCCTAATTAGGCTGCTGGCATTAAGTTAGCTGACAGCAGTGCCATTTAAGAGTTGTATTTCTCTGATGCTATTGCCAACTAACTGGCTTTTGTCCTATATAGATTTTTTTCCAAATGATGAGAATGCTCTCCCTAATGAATTAAACCAGATCTTAAAAGGATGCTAATCTTCCTTGATGATGCCTTTGATTTTGACATCGTAGCAGGTTTTACAGAAAGCAGTAGATGGCAGTTATCTATCACAACTGTTATTTGCCTGATACTTATTTGGGAATATGTTACTGCTTCACCCCAACCCTGCTCACAGTACCCCCACTCCCAATTTACACAGAGAGAAATTTGGCCAAGTACCTTTCGTGATCTAGAATTATAAGTCCAGAAACATCAAACAATGGGCAATCTACTAATTGCAGGAAGATTGTGAGATTTTAAAAAAGGAGAGGACTATCTCCATTCTGCTTTTATCTTTTGTTTCTGTATGAGTTAGACTAGCTAAGTGCTAAATTAAGAAAAAAAAATCAATCAATGAAATCTGGGTCAGAGTAGGGAATTATATAGCAATCTAGGGACTAATGAATGCAAGCTGTGGATTAGAAATTTTATTTTATGGAATATGAGTTGAGCTGCAGTGATTTGTTTTTTGCTTAGGTGTGCGCAACATGCGTTAACTAATAGTTAACTGAATTCAGCCTCTTCAGTATTTTGTTCTCCTTTTGGCTTTCGCATAATAATAAAGGCTTCAGTTCTTAATAAATCAAGTGATTTCATTCTGGTCAGATTTCAAACAAGTCCCATCCACTTAAGGTACTGATGAAAAGACAGGAGGATGATGACTTCTTTCCTCCTGAATAAATCAGTGCATGAGGGACTTCACTGAAGTAAAATAGCAGCATTACCAAACAGGCTGAGAAAAGTAAGGTTTTATATTTAGGCAAAAACTAAAAACAAGAGGGTACGGGTGTCAAACTCACCACGTCACATTGCCATCATTTTCCTCATTCATGGAGCTGGGGTGGGCGTGGCCTGCCTGTGACACATCTGGCTCATGGGCCGCCAGTTTGACACCCCTGCTTTAGGAGGTGCCTGGCTCAATAGCAATAACTGTGAGAGGGGTCTAAGAGTCTTACTTGACAATCCCTTAAATATGAGCCAGCCATCTGCAGCTGCCACAAAAAAAGCTGCCACAGTCCTAAGCTGCACTAACAGAGGGATAGAAAGTAGATCACATGAAGTGTTAGTACTGCTTTATAATGAATGCCTTGGTAACACCACACTTGGAATACAGGTAGTTCACTTAGTGACTGTTCAAAGTTACAATGGCACTGAAAAAAAGTGACTTATGACCACTACAGCATCCCTGTGGTCATGTCAGTGGTGAGTTGCCCCTGGTTCGAACCAGTTCTATAGAACTGGTAGTAAAACCGGTGGGAGGCTCCGCCCACTGACCCTGACATCATCAAAATGCTTCTGTGCTTGTGTGTGGCCCCACTGCAAACTGGTAGTAAAGGTAAGTAGAACCCACGCCTGGGTCATGTGATCAAAATTCAGATGCTTGGCAATTGGTTCATATTTATGACAGTTGTAGCACCCCAGGGTCAGGTGATCCCTTTTCGCAACCTTCTGAGCAGCGAAGTCAATGGAGAAGCCAGGTTCAATTAACAACCGTGTTACTAACAACTGCAGTGATTCACTTAATAACTGTGGCAAGAAAAGTCGTACTTAACAAATGTCTCGCTTAGCCACAGAAATGTTGGGCTCCATTGTGTTTGTAAGTTGAGGACTATCTGTACTAAAACTAGTTTTCGTCATCATAATATATAAAAAAGATGTTGAGACTCTGGAAAGAGTGCAGAGAAGAGCAACAAAGATGATTAGGGGACTGGAGGCTAAAACATATAAAGAACGGTTGCTGGAATTGGGCAAGTCTAGTCTATTGAAAATATAGACTAGGGATGATATAATAGCAGTGTTCCAATATTTGAACACTGCCACAAGGAAGAGAGGGATCAACCTATTCTCTGAAGCTTCTGAAGGCAGGACAAAAAGCAGTGGATGGAAACTAATCAAGGAGAGAACAAACCTAGAAATAAGGAGAAAATTCCTGAGAGTTAGAACAATTAACCAATGGAATGGCTTGCCTCCAAAAGTTGTGGATGCTCCATCACTGGAGGTTTTTAAGAAGATATGGGACAACCATTTGTCTGACATGCTATAGAGCAGTGATGGGTTAACCTTTTTGGCACTGAGTGTCGAAACTGGAGTGCATGTGTACACTGGAGCGCCAGAACCCAGAAGAAAGCAGCTGTCCGGCATGCATATGCGCGATGGAACCCACAAGAGCAGCTGGCGACAGCACGCGTGCCCACAGAGAGGGCTCTGCATGCCACCTCTGGCACGTGTGCCATAGGTTCGCCGTCACGGCTATGGAGTCTCTTGCTTGAGAAAGGGGTTAGACTAGAAGACCTTCAAAATCCCTTCCAACTCTTACTATTCTGTTATTGTTGATTGTAGATGGAAGACTAAAGACAATTCTTCATGGGAGCCAGAGAGCCCAATCCACTCTCTCCCTTTTTCTTGTTCTGTCTGCTACACAATGAGATTTGATTCCTTTTTGTTCCCTGCTTACTTCTCCTTCTCTGTCCTTCTCTGTCCAGAGATTTTCCCTGATGCCATAGCCTGCCCTTGATTCATGCAGCTTCCCATAATCAGCATTCAGATCAGAAAATCATGTATTCTTTGACTAGCCGCAAGGAATTCAAAGGAATTTAGCATTAAACATTCTCTCATACAAAACAGGATGCTGTCATGCTCTTAGCAAAGCACTTTGACTAACAGCATGGCTATCTTTTCTTGCTAGATTTGAGGAATTAGCTGGAATTGGAGAAATAATTCATGGATGGGGTCTTAGGTAGTGGTGGGTTTCCCCCGGTTTGCACCAGTTCTATAGAACTGGTAGTAAAACTGGCGGGAGGCTCCGCCCACCGACCCGGATGCCATCAAAATGCTTCTGCACATGCGCAGAAGAGCGTGTGCGAAGCAAGCGCGCATGCACGGCCCCGTTGCGAACCGGTAGTAAAGGTAAGTAGAACCCACCCCTAGTCTTAGGTTCTCTTGAACAATAGACAACAAATAACCAAGAAAATAATAGCCAATTTAAGACTAGCTTAAATTGCAAGATGGACACAGTTTATTTATCTTGAAGTATGCAGCCATGAATGGTTTTTTACAGAAACAGCTGTGTTTTAAATTTTTTTTAAAAAAACCTAAGACCTCCTTCTAAGATTAAGAAATATGCCTCCAATTAAAACCATAACCCATATTGCCCTCAATGCATTTTGCTTCAGAATAGCACGCTGCAGAGAATCATAACACACTGTGGAAGAGTCTCATCCTTTATTGCCATTCAGGTTATAAATAACAATCAGTCTCTCTTGCTTGTTTGCTTCTTAAAAAAAAAAAGTAAGTTGCCAGAGGTAGTATTGAGAGATCTTTCTAGACCATTTATTTTTAAATTACCAGTCTCAGGAGAGAAGAAAGGGGATGGGCTGGGGGATTGCAGACCAATTGCTTATCAGATGAAATCCAAATGTCACATTAGTTGAGTTTAGGAGATTAAATTTTCCAATGCCCTTCATCTGCTGCTGACATTTTGGGAGCTTTCTTCCCCCCCCCTCCCTCTTGCTCCAGCCTTCTGCTCTTTAAAACTTAAAACACAAACATGCACACATGCAATCCAGACAAACACCGTGAAAAGGGAAAAGACTCCATAGTCTAAACTGCCACATCATTTTATAGGAAAGGAGTTTTGGATGGCGGGGTGGGGCAGGCTTACCTTTGCATGCAGAATCAGTCAGACTTCATTTTAACTAGGGTGTTTACTTTTTTAAAGCCATTATTCTGAGCGGGTCACTTGTTATTATAATCTAATGAGTTCTTACTAGTTTATGGCCTGCAGGTATTTCCTTTCAACATGTTTTAATCCATCTGTTGAAGACCCACATAGCTCAGCTGAACACAATTTCTAAAAAGCGCACCTTCGGCATGTATTTTGTTGGAATGTTTTTTAAAAATCAGGTTGATTTCAATTCATAATCTAGAAAATAAAAGGCAATGTTTGACTCTCCTCTTGCTTTTCTGTTTCTGTTGAAATCTTCGCTCTCAGTCAAAAAGGAATTTGCAAAGGAAAGCTGAGCTCCTTTTGTGCTGCCTTGATCAACACCAAACAAAAACCTTCATCCATAACCCGTCTTTCTCCCAAACTGGAGTGGCCAATAGAACAAGCAGTTCAAGGGTAAAATCACTTTGTCCTATTTTCTGCCAATTCAGTAGAATAATGCTCAAAATGATTGTTAACACCCTTCATGACAAAATCTGACACCCTTGATTTTGTGATGGCCGGGTTTTATTGTAATTTCCTTACTTTGTTTGGTTCCAGTGCATTGTGCTTGAAATCCAGTTCTAGTTTTTCACAGTGAGCAGACAAAACTAAAATAATAATAATAATAATAATAATAATAATAATAATAATAATAATAATAATAA
>WNWU01000041.1:12475746-12491130 GCA_012654045.1 Ptyas mucosa | reverse complement strand
AATAATAATAATAATAATAATAATAATAATAATAATAATAATAATAAAACCTCAACTCTTTCTAGATGAATTGGACCCCAATGTCCAGTGATACTTTAAGCGCACTGAGAAAGGTAAGCCATTCTCTTGCATTTCTAAAGCCAGGGCTAGAGAGGCACGTGGGTCAGTCTTATTTTTTCACACACACCCTAACTCCAACCTTGCTTTGGCTTGAACGGAAAAAGGGAAGAAGAGAAAATAAATTTCATTAGTCCCAGACTGGCAAAGGCTCCAATTAATGAAAAGTCTTTTTACTAGTGGATAGAAGGGTGCCTCAGTTCCATTGTCCCATTTAAGGTGATGCCCGTGAAACTTTATAAATGACAGTTGGTGCCTTCAGTAGAAGGCACCTTTTCCTATCCAGCCCTCTCCTCTTCAGATACTGATTTTAAGAAACAGGATTGTACTCCTGTGTGCTTAAAAATTCAAGGTGACTGAAAATAGAAGAGTAAAATTATAAATTGATATGAGGAATTGGCTTTTTCTATTTTCTGCTAGTTGGTGGCCTTCCTTTCATTACCTTTTGTTTAAAGATTCAGTAAGATGTGGTGGTTTCCTGCTCCCATGTTCAAAGTGCCACTGAACTTGCATCTTTTTATAAAACAGCAAAAATGCATTCCTATTAAGAACAGAATTTAAAATAATGTGTTTGCAGATTACATACTACCACTTCTGAACGTTTGTACTGGAGCACATCCCTGGAATAAACCATACAAAACTACCTTATCTGGATGGCTATCCTATAATTAGGTAATGGTATACAGCTTTATAGAGATGACAAGGAAGCCCTTAGCAGATGATGACTACCGTCATTCAGAATTTCGTGAAATTCAACATTGATCAAGGAGCATCTCCCTGCCCTCCCACATACACCTGGAATTGCAGATGAACAGTTCTGCTTGCTTTCCCCATATGACGAATTATTAATAACGCTGGGAGCGGGATGTTTCCTTCTAAAGAAAATCTATTTAAAATTTCCTACCAATCATTCTGCTCTACCTTTCCTCCATATTAGAGAACTGTATGCCATTCAGCACCAGTTGGAGAATGTAACAAGAAAAAGGAGCCTGGGTGGCGTAGGAGGCTAATGCCTCCTACTAAGGCAGCATTTAACATCCAGCTGCCTGCAATTACTGCGAGTTCAATTCTCACCAGGCTCAAGGTTGACTCAGCCTTCCATCCTTTCTAAGGTGGGTAAAATGAGGACCCAGTTTATGGGGGCAATAAGCTGACTTTGTATAAAATATACAAAAGTATGAAGGCTATTGCTTAACGCACTGTAAGCCACTCTGAGTCTCCGGAGAAGGGCGGCATATAAATAATTTTTTTTTTAAAAAGGGAAAGCATTATGGATATGCTGTTGATGGAAGCCACCCTGTAGGAAATATTTATTTATTTATTGTGCCTTTAAGTCAATGTTGAATCCCAATGACTCCATGGACAACTAGCTGCAGTTTTCTTGGCAACATTTTCTGTAGGTTTGCACTGTCTTTTTCCTAGAGCTAAGTCTGGCCAAAATCTCCCAACTGGCTTTGTGCCTAAGACAAAACTAGAACTCAGGCTTCCTTGCTCCTAGTCTAGTGTCTTAACTATTAGGTTAGTGTTTCTCAATCTTGGCAACTTTAAGATGTCTGGACTTCAATTCCTAGAATTCCCCAGTCAGACTCCTTTCCACATTCAGAATCTCCTATTACCCCTATATCTATACTAATTCTCTCAATCTTTCATCACAATTGTATGAATCATATTTTTAGCTTATTCCTTTGCTATGGGTATGGAGACACTTAAACCATTTATTTGAAATAAGCAGACCTTTTCCAAGCAAATAATCAACTGTCAGTCAATATTTGGTTAATTCTTGGATCTACAAGGCTTGATCAGGGGTGAAATCTACTTACCTTCCCTACTGGTTCGGAAGTGCAAGCGCCGCGTCACATGCATGCATGGACTCGCTGCGCATGCGCAAATCCTTCTGCGCATGCGCAGAGGGTATAAAACAGGTTAAAACCAGGAAATAATGATGACCGGGTGGGTAGGCGGAGCCTCGTGCTGCCATTGCTACCGGTTCTCTGAACCATCCGCCGCCATCATTACCGGTTTGGCTGAACCGGTCAGAAGCGGTAGGATTTCACCTCTGGGCTTGATCCTCTACCTTCTGTTTGAGCTTCATCTATCCATTTATGTCCCTGAACAGAATAATTTTTCTCTTGGATCATGTTCATTCAAATGATGGCACAATTTTCCCGAGAAGTCATTTCTATTTCTTTTATTATCACTATTCTCTGAAGTGCAACTTGCAGCAGCAGCATCTTATGAACTGCTATTTTCATATATACCTGTAAGAACCTTGATGATACAAATTCATACTTTCTGAAATACATTTTTGCCCTTTCATTCATAATTAAATCTACACTATCATTTCTGTGCGTGTATTAATCAACTCACTATGCACAACAAGACCTTCTTCATTCAGATTTATTGTATGCTTCCCCTTTCTTTTAATGTCACATAGAAAAATGTGCCTATTTTTCCTTTTATTTGATTGGTTAATTCACGCTATTTATCATTTATTCCTCTTGTAGATCAAGCCTCATTCCTCTTCATGCCATAAGTCTCACCAGGGGCCCCACAAACATTGATCTTTGATACTCATTATGGGTTTAGTTAATGAAAGATTTCATTCTTTTTAATTAAGATGCAGAAGGTATGGACTAAATAAGCAACCTTAGTCATATTCATGCAACATACCCCATTAATAGTAATGGGCAGTTCTGACATATCTTGGTCTATATGACACAAGGACAACCAAAGCTTCATGCATGTTCACTCTATTCTAGGATTTGTAAACTATAATTTATCTTGCAATAGTCAATAGTCAATAACTATTACCCATGTCATACCAACACAGTGCACTGGCAGACAAGATAGAGAGGAATATGCAAATGCACAAACCAGTTTAAATCAATCAAACATTTATAAGAAATGGATATTCTGGTGCCTATCTCTGCTGCTTAGAGCTTTTCTCTCCCCTTCCCACACTCCATCTATTATGACCCATGCAAGTTATGATTATAGAAATGCACTTAGCTGTAGCCAACATGGTATTAAATATAACATGATGATAGTGGCAAGCTTGTTCGATATTTGGTCATTTCCTCCTCCACCATCAGCACACTATCTCCCGCCTTTATGGCTTTCCATTATATTAAAAAAATCCTTTTTTAAAAGAGTGGGAAAGGAAATTTTTGTTTCTCCATGACCTCCAGCAGCTCATAAAATATAATACGAATTAAATGGCATTTCCTGAGCTTTCCTCTTGGTTAGTTGGAGGAAACACTGTTTGACACATGTCAGTCTTGTGTTTCCTGCACTGTGGCAGTGAAGCAGTGTCAAAGTACTTAGGAAGGTTCAGGGAGTGAAAATAGTGGTCATATAAAAATGCCTGTTTCTTTTTTTCTAGTTGGAGGGCTCTGGCATACTACAAATCAGTAAATAGCATCTTTTTCTCCTTAGCATATTTCCTCTAATGAGGGCAACAGTTTGAACATAAAATCAAGCAATGCGATACCTTATTACTTCGCAAAAGAAACAACGGCAAAACAGGGGCCATATTTCTGTAATTAAAGAAGCCATTCCCAAGTGTCAAGCAGCACATGACCAGGGAAAGAAGATCCATATTTCATTAAACAGGTTTAACGCAGGAAATACAGGATTAAGTCACAGGATCTTGGAAAATGAATAAGCACACCTCGCCTCCTCATTTATGAACAAATTCATTAAGGTGAGGTCTCTGTGAGTTGCTTAATCGGCTTTTTCATGGGATGTGAAACCAAAGAACTAACTGACCTTTTCCTAGTTAAGCCTAGGATTGCAAAATCCATCTGCTTTTCATTGGCAATGCCTTTGAACACTTCACTTATCCTTTCTTCATTCCTTCCTTTGCTCCTCCCTTTGTTCTTTGCTTGATGCAGTCTTGATGCCTCCACGCTTGGGAATTTGCTGACTGAGGCAGGCTGCTTCAAGTCACTCTCTAGCAAAGAGGGCCCTTCACGGATCTTCCTTCTAAAATATGCTTTGATCTTCATTAAGGGGCCTGGGGCTGTTTATGTCTCTTCTGTAGCTTACTAGACTGGTTGTAACTCACACAGCCTCCAACACATGAACTATTTATATTCTGCCTAGTATGTCTGCACATGATATATCATTAGCAGTACAGCCAAATGCTATGATTTATTGGGAAAGTTTTTATGTGTATACATTTGTCAGAAATGGCGTAGGGTCTCCTGCTTGGGTGGGGGTGTTGGATTAGATGACCTACAAGGTCCCTTCCAACTCTGTTAATCTATCTATCTATCAAAACATGAATTCAGACACACATAAGCATACCATGTCTGCACCTGTGCGTGTGTGCATGTGCGCACACACACACAGAGTGTCCAGGCATATCAGGCATGCATGCATGTATGTATGTATATGTGTGTGTGTGTGTGTGTGTGTGTGTGTGTGTGTATTTCTCATTGGCCTAGTATAAATATCAAATTGTGTTGTTTGTAAACCATCCAAGGTCACTTTGGTGAGATGGGTAGTGTAGAAATTTGATAAAATGATGATTACATTTTTATGACAATATTAATTTGTAATTCTAAGACGCCTATCTGGGTGTCACAGAGTTGATCCCATTTATGAACACCATCTGCAAAACAGGCATTGGCAGCTCCAATGGCTCCTACCCTCAGCAGTGTAGTTTATAAGCTCCCGAAGCTTGCATGGAAACCCATCCATTTGCATTGCTTCACATATCCCTGGTCTCTAACGCATCAATCACAGTCCATGTGCTTTGCATTTTAAACTCCATTATAAGAAATGAAATGGAGGGGAAAAGCCATATAGTAACACCCATTTGCTCAATTTCTTAGCAATTTCTCTTCCTCTTTTTCCTGCACTGCTGCTCTTCATCCACACCCACTGTACTGGAAATACGGAGGTAAAGTTACTTCATTTACATCATATCTTCACTGCCCAGTTATAACAAATTACAGTTTACTGAGATTTTCCAGTAAACATGCGTAAGCCTGCAGCAGCTTTCTGGATATAACAAAATGGGCAATTATATGATTGTATAAGGGTGCAGTATGGAGGCTGATACTGGATAAAGAGGCTTTTAAATGCTTTCCCCTAATGCTTTCTTGCTGGATATAAGCCCCCAAAACAATGTATTTTATTCCTTGAGAGAACATAGCCCTATTTTATTCTTATCCTCCTATCTTTCTTGCAAGGGCAGGGTAGGGTCAACAGGAAAGAAATGAAAAAGATTAAGTCCCTTTCTTCTTCTACCAGTTTTCCATTTCAAAGTTCAGTCTCAGTAGTTGCAACGTATGTAAGACAAAAAACAAAACACAAATTATAAAATGACATGCAACATAAAAATGCAGACAGTAAAGAATTGACATCTTGGGGAAGAAACTCAAGATTTACAAGGCTTTTATTTGAATGAAAAGATCAGTTTGACTTTCCTTCACCTTTCCTTCCCAAGGTATATATAGTTCTACCCAGAAAGATAGAAACAACTAGGGTTGTTGTTTTTTTGATTGCAGGAAAAAATTGAAAAGTCCCTAAGTTGTTACTTTCAACTTTTGGAACTGATAGGTAAGGATCAAAGCTTCCAGGTTTTGTCTTTTTGATTTCTTCTAACAGCTGAGCATTTGTGCCAACAAGAGAGATCATAAAATGTCATAAAATGAACCAATCACAAACTATTTTATGTTTCATTAGAAAAGAGAATTGGAATGCTATGTGGTTTAAAAGGAGCAGACTCTTAAAAATAATAACTACAAAGGTCTATTCATACCATGCATTAAAATTGCATTTGTTCAACCACAAAAGGTTCTGCTGAGAAATAATGCTTACTACTTTTTAACATTCTAGGAAATTAGTTACATATACAGAAAACAAAGGATACTGTTTATGATGTCCAGGAAAATCAACGCAGCTTCAGTAATATCAATGGAAGTGGGCAACTTAATTTTGTTCCATGGGATTTTTGCCGTTGTTACGACTTATACACCATCTTACAACTCTACAATTATAATAAGAGTTTTGGGGGAAATAATCTTAATTTTCTCGTCTTCTTTCAGGGGAATCCAGAAGAGAATGTCAGTTAATTTGAACACTATTCTGTGAATAAACATTGAACTCCTCTCTGTTGGATGAATGAGTAAAGTGGATTTTCAAAACAAATATAAAATATGTGAGTTCTCTTGTACAAATAATCAGACTCCTTATCACTTTTTAAAAATTAATCTTTTTTAAGAAGTTCATAATCAGAATGGCAGTGGAATGAAAAACCAGTCCAGTGAATAGGAATCTCATTTCTATTTCTTTCCACATTTATATCTCCCATAAGCTTCTAGAATAAAATCACTTTTACTGAATAAACATTGTCTCTCTGAATTAACTTCATTTGAGGGCGATCATGCTCTATTTAAATTGCAAAATGGATGCAAACAAAAATGAAAGGGCTAGGTCATTTATATTTAGTTCCATTCAGTATCTTTCTAATTGCATCATCAATGCCATCCTCCTCATCATTTTTTCTACATTTGTTGGATTTTGTTGGAATAAGATTCATTGCCATCATAAATAAATTAAAAAAAACCCAAATCTCTCCTAGCTGAAACTAATTTGCTCTTCTTTCCCCCTATTTAGAATTTTATTATTCATGGACTGTCAGAACTCTGATTAATTTTAAAGGTTTAGGGAGTTTATCCTTAAGCATTCTTAAGAAACATTGTTCTCTGTAGCAAGCAAAGCTTAAGGCCTGCTAATGCAGGCTCCTTGAGGAATGTATGGGGTGATTTCTGGATTATGCCTTATTCTGTGCTGTGATTCTGGGGTTTCTCCCATTGCAATACACATCTGCTTTTCAGAGTTTATTGTATTTTATTTACAGACGTTTTAAATACGACCACGACAAAAGAGGGGAAAAACCTCACTTTCGAAGGTTAAATTCTTGATCAAGAGTTAAAACTCTAGTGACTGACAATTGGCTGTGTTTGAATGAACTTTTTAAAAAAGGCCTTTGACTCGCATAGAACCCCATTAAGATCTTGAGGAACCCCAGGGGCACAGTTTGAAGAATTCTGAAGTAGAGCATGTTAGGAAACATGACTATTTACTATTTGGTCTCCATCAATGTTATCTTTCCATCTATAGTTTAAAGGAGGGGTGGATAAGCTTCCTAGATGAATGTTGGTTTAAGGGAAAATAGTAGGAGATGAACTCTATCAGCCAAGGACCTAGAAGGCTAGCAGGGAAATGTGCCAACATTGCCTGTGCCAATATTCAGCAGGAAATAATAATAATAAGCCCTTACTTAGCACTGATAGAGGAGCTGAGGGGACAGAATTAATTTGTAACTAGAAATACTAACAGAAGTTCAAATGCAGATTGATGCTAGATATAGAGAATACAGTAGCTACTGTTTTACAGGAAATAAGGTCTAAATTATATCAATAATGTTGGCTGACCTTAGAAATCCATTTATTATTAAACCAATCAACTGCAAGCAGTGTTTCTCTAGGAACTCTTATATTTTTGCCCTTTATAGCTCCATAAATTTTCAACAGCAAGGGAACAGGCACGCCAAGAATAGAGATTTATTGCCATGTGTTCTAAACTGCTAATGATTATGCACATCTTTGTGAGAAAACATAGAAGGAGAGAGGGATGGGGGAAGCAAATTAGACTAACGGCAGTAGTAGCAGGAATAACAGCTCTGGTCTGGCATGCTACAGGTTTTGCATTCAAAGGCAAAGTCATCGGCTGAGGAATTCAAGCAAGGCTGAACACAAATGGGGGGGGAATCATAATGAAGAAAGTGGATGAGACAGAACAGAGAAGATGAGATTGTTTTCAGAGGAAGGAGGTTTCTTACTTAGAAGATAATGTTAGATTCCCTTGCACAGGTGAGTTTTTCATAAAAGGAACGGTAAAAATTGTGGTGGTTGTAGTGGGAAAGAGTCTTGGTCAAATTTTAGGAACTGAATAAGGAGTTTAGATAAAAGATTGCCTTGTGTCTTCCCCATCCTCCTTTCACCCTCCTTATATTTAAGTTTATGAAATAAGCCTAATAATTAACTTCTGTAGGCATTCCTGTAAAACAGTTTTGAGACAACATCCAACTCCAGTATAAAACTTATCTGACTCCCTTTAATCCCTTAATTTGGGGTTATTTAGCCCATAACAGTAGCTTTAGCATTAACCTTCTATATACTGCTGCAGTTATCAGCTATGACTCTTTCTGGTAGAAATCTGAGAACATATGATTCTGTTTTATAGCTCTCTAGCTTCATTGTTCTCCTAAGAAAATGGACTGATTGTTCAAATCTCAGTCTGTGTTTGAGTTGGTGTACAAACCTGTTCCTTGTCTATAATTACCAAATTGGACATGTAGAATATTGGTCTCTTTTCTCTTGCTATAATGTTCCTCTGGTTATAGAGTGACCTCAATTTTTGAAACTATATTTTCTATGAACTTTTCTTTACTGTCTAGGATTCCACATTTTTGGATTCCTACTGTCTAAGATTCCACATTTTTCATTTATAAAAAACATATATGAAACAAATCTTGGAAGGAATCCATTGTACACGAAGAACTGATACCAACTCAATCATGACATATAACTGGATGAACAATGTTAGTTCTATAGTCCAGTCTGAAAACTATAGGAGTTCCCTGTTAGTTTTCCACTAACATTATGAAGTTTAAGGACAACAGCTTTCTCAATGGAGAGATCAGTGATTTCCATCTTCTCACTAAGCTGGCAATGGACAACCTCTGTTCTTGCTTTTGCATACGAGTTCTTTTTTTCTCTGCCCTGAAGATTTGAACTATTCCAAAAGCACTCCATAGCCAATCAAATTCAGTTGGTTCTGGAGTGAGTTAAGCCAGGAGTGGATACTTGGGAGTAATTTTGAGCAGCATTCTCTCCAAGTGTTCATATTGCACGTAGTAACTAGCATAGGCCTATTTCCTTGGGGAACTGAAGCTCTCTAGTTTATACTTAACGTTCTGATTGCCAGAATTACAGGATGGCTGTGCCGGGAGGAGGGTAGAGAATTAGATTCTGTCTCTAATTAGATGTTTGCTCTTCATTTGAATTTCAGATGCTAGCTTTAATTTTAGAAATTTACCCAGGAAGCAAAATGACTTTCTCTAGCAAAGTGCACCTGGCTTCTTCAGTCTTTGTTTGATAGCTTGTCAGTATTATGGAGTGAGCATGGAGTGGGGCCAACCATTATCTCAGCACTTAGAACCAAAACTTTTAGAGCCACCTCTCAATTTTTAGGGACATCTTCCTTGAGTACCCTTTAGATACACAGACTTCAGTTCCTAGGATTCCTCAGTTAGGTTGGCCATTATTGAAAATTCTGATATTTGAAATCTTTCATATCTAAAAATTGCCCAGACTGGAAATGCTGTTTTAGAATCTCCATGTAAATAAAGGAAATGTAAATAAATAAAGGAAGTATATTTAAACTGCCAAGAACACATAACAATTATTATTATACATTATTACGTATTATTATGTAATTATGTAATAGTTAAGGCATCAGGCTGGAAATTGGAGACTCTGAGTTCTAGTCCTGCCTTGGGCACAAAGCCAGTTGGGTGACCTTAAACCAGTCATTTGCTCTCAGCTCTAGAAAGCAGATAATGGCAAATAACTTTCCAAAAACTTGCCAAGAAAATTGCAGGGACTATTCCAGGTGGTGGACAGGAGTCAACACTAACTATAAAGTGCACACACACACACACACACACACACACAAGACTGGTTCTAAATAAGATTTCTTTTAAGAAGAGAATGGACAACCATTTGTCTGAAATGGTATAGGATTTATTGTTTGAGTAGGAGGTTGGACTAGAAGACCTCCAAGGTTCCTTCAACACTGTCATTCTGTAACTGTTTGTAATATATCATTGTAGCTTCACTGTATCCCAGGAAATGTAACCGGATGCAAGCTTTGTGAAAAGATCTAATTAATCAACCACTTGTATAAAGATCCATCTAATAAAGGAGAATATTCATAGCTCACGGTTGAAATAAGAAGTCCTTGCTGCTCTCTGAACTTGAGGATTGATGATGTTGCCCAGTTTGGGTAATGAAATGTCTACAAGAAAACAACCAAGCTCGGAGAGCAGTAAAGACTCCTCGAAGATCCATCTTCTTTTTGATAGATATCACTTTTGGGTAGCTTAATGAGAGAAGAGAGGGTAGATGAGACAATCACATGACAAAACATTTGCAGGAGACCAAACATATTGCCACAGTATCTCTTTAGCACTTAAGAAGATAGAAAGCAGATATATCTAGCTTATGGTAATGAATGGACAAGTAGTCACTAGCTTCTGAATTTATATTTTAATTACAAAGAAAGAAGTGGGGTATTTTTTGGTAACTGCAAGTTAGCAGTTTTATATACATGAACTCATATAAATATAAAACTTTTGGAGCTTCATAATGTAAACTTATACTTTTATTGTTAAAAGCAAGTCTCTTTAGGGGCTGCTGTATTTATTCCCAGATACAGGATTTCAGTGTGAATTCAGTATTTGATGTAAGCAACAATGACAGTATATATTTTCAATCAACTCTCAATGATAGATGGTTTTGTTTTAGCATCTAAAACTTGTCTTCTCATTCTGCACTGTTTCCTTTCTTAAGGTTTCACTATGTATTCTATGTTTAAATTTGTCTTATTTCAGCATTCCTTATCCTGGAAAATAAATTTATTGTTATGATATTTGCTAAGACTACATGGGAAGATTTTAGCACTTCTGAGCTGAAGAATAGAGGGAAAGCAACAAAAAAATCAAAACCAAAACCAAAACCAACAAAATAAAAAACCTCAACTAACCAAGCAAGGAAGCAATGAGAATTTAAACCATGAAATAAAACTGTGAATCCATTTCAAAATGTAACAAAACTTACACATATATATTCTTGTTCCCTTTTCCAACGCACCTCCCTGAAATCACCAAGACTGATGAGCAATTTTTGTCCTATTTCTGTTCTTTGAAATTTCTCCTTGTTGAAATGTAGTTAAATGTTTACAACTTCCTTTCCATTACCAATTGATGGAGAAGAGCTGCAGGTTTGCAGCTCCACAACTTACTTTTCACCATCTTAAGCCCATTAAATGAATGTAAGGTTTGAACAACTGTAGCAAAGAAAACCCTACAGAAATTAATACAGAATCCATTTGCTGTGTAAAACAAAAACAATGCAACTAGCAGATACTTACGTATTCTGTATCAGCCTTGGAGTCATAGTATTCAATATCTTCCTCCTGTAGATTAAAAGAAATAGGTGTGATAAATACAGTGCAGGAAGATTTTTCACATGATAAGATTCCAAAATATTAGTTGGCTCCAGTGGTGAAATCCAATTTTTTTTATTACTGGTTCTGTGGGTGTGGCTTGGTGGGCATGGCTTGGTGGGCAAGGCAGAGGAAGGATACTGCAAAATCTCCATTCCCATCCCATTCCAGGGGAAGGATACTGCAAAATCCCCATTCCCTCCCCACTCCTGGGGGTAGGATATTGCAAAATTTCCATTCCCACCCCACTCTGGGGCCAGCCAGAGGTAGTATTTGCCGGTTCTCTGAACTACTCCGCTAACGGTTCTCTGAACTGGTCAAAATTTCTGCTACCGGTTCTCCAGAACCTGTCAGAACCTGCTGGATTTCATCCCTGGTTGGCTCCAAATATCATAGAAGACCATGGGTCCCTGGGGAATTATCACAAAACTTTGGGAGATTCTTTTGAGGCAGGCTGATAGTGCTAGGGCTGAATTTATGATTGGATTTTATTGATAGGGTGAAGGAACAATGCTGGGACGTATGTCTGGCAGGAGATTCCTCAGGGGCAGCTGCAACTCCACCACTTTTCCTTCTGTCTTTTCATAAGTCTGTTGAATAGCTCATCATACTAAGCCAGGGACACTCCATATTTCTTTTGATCTGTATTATGTATATATGTCATTTGGATATGTATTAGTAGAAACACCAGAGTTTTTGAGAGCCTGCTTGCCATGAAAGATGCCTATTGGCTCAGTAGCTGTATGAACAGTATGATCAGTTCCAAAAGAAAAATGCTTGGTGGCAGTGCATTGAGAGAGATGGCTGAACTAAGGTTCCCGTAGACCAGAAAGGCTATTCTATGTTTAGAAGCTATTTTGTTGTAATCTATTATTTTTCAGTGAAAATCTACTTCTTAAGTGTAAACAAGATTTTAATGATTTATGTTGATTGCTTTTATTTAGTATCCTATGACTGTCACTGAGTATTGTACCTTATGATTTATGATTATTATATTTTATGATCATGATTTATCACTTGTTGCTTGCATGTACACTGAGAGCTTATGCATGGGGATCAATTCCTTGAGTTCCAATCACACTTGACCAATAAAAATTATCCTATCTTATTTTATCCTGTCCTGTCCTGTCCTGTCCTCTCCTATTCTTGAAAGCCACATAGAAAATGTTTAAATATATAAATGATTTACAAACCACAATAGCTAGATACACAAAACATGGCATGTTAGAAAGAAGCCACATTATGGCGACATATCTATACAGGTGAACTTGGATGGCTTAAGAAATCGCATAGAACAGAGGCAAATTACTAAATAAAAGCATACAAAATAATTGGCATGCTGCAGCTAAATTCAAAGACATACCATTGTTAAACCATGTGTACGATCTACATAATTAAAGTAAAAAAATGAATGGGCTGTTTAAAATAAAATGAACAAATTTTGTCTTTACTCCCAGAAGGCCAGCTTTCACTCATCTTTTGCCTTTTTTTAAACTGCAGCAAGAATGAGAGCAGGTTGCGATGGGACTAGCTTAAAACCAAAACCAATAACTTCTTTTCTGAGCCTGAACAATGGTGATAAAAATGCTATTAATAATTCTTTCCTCTCTTTGGAGAGCTGTCCTATGAACAGATGATTCTACTTCCATTTCATGCCATTTTTTTTCATAATTCTGCTCTATGATGTTTCCACATCATTCATATATCTTTTTCAAAAAATCTACTTCAGAATTCATATTGAAATATGTATTTTAAATAATGGTATTTAAATTATTTGTATTTTAATACATACTCTTGCAACATTTAAATTGAGAGAGGACTGTGTTAATGTTCAAAGATTTGCAAAAGCCTTTGACTTGTTTATTTTATTTATTATGTTTGTGTACTGAAGAATCAGACTGACTCACAGTGATTTATAAGCAGATGCAACTATATCCACTAAATTACAAAGAGAAAACAGTAACATAAACCAATCACTAAGAAGCCAACATGGGAACATTGAAGACCTTTTGAAAAAGTTCTGTTCTGATGTCCCACTATGAATTCCAACTCTGTCTCTGAGAAGCATTTCCTCAAGGTGAGAGCAGGCAAGAAGAAACACTATTGTAATTTTCCACCTTCACATTTATGAGAAAAAAAATCCTCACTGGACATGAAAACGATGGCCCCATAAGGAGGAAGCCGTCCTGGAGAAACCTGGAAGCTCTACCACATATGTTAAAATCAATATTTTGACTTGTACCTTGAAGCCTGTTGGAACTTTGATACAGTGCCCATTGGTTGTAGTAGTTTTCACCCACTAATGGAAATTCCAAATAGTGTTACAGGGATGTAGTCTATGTCAGCGTTCCAGAAAACCCCCGACTCCCAGTAAAGCAATGCTGCCAGTCTATTTGTGATCAGGGCACTTCACAGTCATCACAGCCTTCTCATCCGGCTCAGATCACAACTGGCAAAGCATCTGAAGCTGGACAAAATGACCCTTGTGCATGTCCTTTACCAGGAGTTGTAATTCCAGGAAGACTCCTAAATCTTTCCCTATCTCATTACAAATATGCTGAATTCAAGGACTACATTTCCAAAGGTCATATGAGTAGTTTATAATATTCCTCCTCCTAATTATGATTCTTTGAATGTACAGTATGAGAAGCATGGAACATATTCTTAGTCCTTAAGGAAGAATGTGTACTAACAGTGGAGATCTTAGACATTGCCCTTCCTTTTACCCAGAACATCTAAACAGGCAATGCAATATTAGGGACTGAATTCATAATTCCAAAGAAGAATTGCATGCCATTAAATATGCAGTATTTAGAAATTATTTGCATAGAAAGCTGTGTTCTAATTTCTCTTCTATGCTAGGATACCCAGCAGCTGATAAAATTCATAAAGGGACCAGCAATTCAGAGAGCAGCAATGCTGTCAAAATATAATGCTCTATTCTATCAAAAGGGGTAATTAAAGGGCACTCAGAGTTTGTATTCTACTGACAAGAATGGAGTGAGACTAAAGCTGCAGTGGTAGCGTGCTGTCCTTTGCAGCTCACTCGGCACCATCACGGCTCCAAGGGCATCCATCAGTGGCCCTGAACTTCTCACTGTCCTATTAGAAAAAGGATGTTCTTCTGCATTCTTCTGCAAGGATTGTAACCCACTTTGGAGATTCCAGGGTATGCAGGGAATTGTATTTAAAACATGTCAATAACTGCATTTTCCAGCCTATTTAAATCCTTGGGATTATGGGCCACACGTATAAAGTGTGCCTTTTATCCTGCAAAGAGGCAGGGTCCTTGGGAACTTTAAGGTTACATGGACAGAGAATTAACTTCTTAAAATACTAATGAATGGGGAATCCATTTCAGATGGGCTGCATCTTATTTCATAAAAAACAACACAATCTATGTGTTCCCTCACAGATCATGGCCATGTTCAAGGAGCCAGTTGTATTACTAAGATAACCAGTGCCCTGTTTGGTCATCATTTCAGAGATATTTCCTTACCTAAAGAATGACCAGGGGTTGGCAAAAAAACAAAACAAAAAACAAAGCAATGGGACAGGGAACAAATGATGACTTCCTGTTGGCTTCCTATTGAGTTTTCTTATGAGAAGCTTGTTAGAGTTTGCAGCAATCCAACCAGCACATAAGTAAATAATTCAGCAGGATTCATTTATATAAGAAATTTCTTTATATACAATACCATACAGCAGAAGCCAGAATCAGAACTCAGAATTCAGAAGTACAGAATCAATAATCACAGAAGGTATAGAATGACAGCTCCGAGCTGTCTGGGTCACCAAACAGTCCCTATTGACTGATTTGTTACCATGTCTATTCCAATTCATGAACCCTTATATACTGACAAAGCTGGCAGAGAATGACTGAAATCTATCTTCCTTCCTTCCTTCCTTCCTTCCTTCCTTCCTTCCTTCCTTCCTTCCTTCCTTCCTTCCTTCCTTCCTTCC
>WNWU01000041.1:12463649-12475736 GCA_012654045.1 Ptyas mucosa | reverse complement strand
TCCTTCCTTCCTTCCTTCCTTCCTTCCTTCCTTCCTTCCTTCCTTCCCCCCTCCCCTCCCCTGGGATTGACTGGGAAACTGTCACAGAACAATAAAAATGAGATTCTTGTGGACGCAGCAGCAGCTCAGCAGTGCAACAGCAGCCAGTAGCACTGAAGCAGCCACCACTTCCCCAAATTTCATTCCCTCAGGAGTCATGGGTCCCAGATTTTGGAGATATTCTGTAAGATTGTAAGATTGCATTTGAGGCAACCTGATTAATAGCAATAGCACTAAGACTTATATATCACTTCACAGTGCTTTTACAGTCCTCTCTAAGCAGTTTACAGAGTCAGCCTATTGCCCCCAACAATCTGGGCCCTCATTTTACCCACTGCGCCACCGCAGCTCAAAAAAAATAAAAAAATAATTGCCCTATGAGGTACCATTTTCCCCAGTTAAAGATCACGACAGTGGAATTTTAGCAGTAGATACAGATACAGAGATATATAGATAGCTATATAGATATAGATGACAGGAAACAGTGCCTTCCAACATGTAGAACACAGACAGTATGTTTTTGTACCGCACTTACTTGGCTCTTACAGTGAAGCTATCAGTGCATGATGCACAAAGGATTTCGTTCATCAGTTGGCTTGTTGCAGAGCCTAAAGATGATTAGAATTGTGAGCAAGTGACTGGCCCAAGATCACCAAGATGACTTCTCTGCCCAAGGGAGGGCTAAAATGATCTCCCTGCTCTTTGTCCAACACTTTAACCACTGTGCTATACACTGGCTCTCTTACCTAGACATCACTGTGAGACCTAGAATTTGGCTGACAGTGAGGCAACTCAATTCACAGCTGTGAAGACAGCTTGAACCAACCAGAAGGAGCTGAGGACATATTTCTGGATGCTCTCTTCCAAGTGGATTGATTTAGCAGCAGATGGGGCATGCCCGCCCCCTATGTCAACTTTAATCACAGAGAGCAACAGACAGTTCCTAATAAGCATGTATTGGTAGTAAATAGATAAAAAGGTTTTATTCTCAATGATATTAGTGACATTTGCAAGAGTACCTTAGCAAATCTCATGCAGAATAGCAACATCTGGTGAAAGTAATTGTAATGAAAATAACAATAATAATACAGTAATAGCAACAATAACAATAGTACTAATAGAGCCGTGGGTGACATAGTGGTTAGAATGCAGTTTTGAATTCTGCTGACTGCCGACTGCCAGCAGTTTGATCCTGACCAGCTCAAAGTTGACTCAGCATTCCATCCTTCTGTATCCTGCCTTCAGTAAAATGAGGACCCAAATTGTTGGGGACAATATGCTGACTCTGTAAAGCACTCCAGACAGGGGTTCCCAACCTGTGGCCACCAGGTCGCGTGAGTGGCTGGCCAGTGTGCTCTCCACTTGTGCTAGCATTGCTGAGAGCGCTGCGCAGGTTTTACCATCACAAGTGCCACACGGGGGCTACCATCACGAGTGCCGCAGAGGTGTACTATTGCCTTAAGCACCATGCGTGCTTCTGGCCAAATTTGTCCATGCACATGTGCACATAAAGGCGCCTACCAACCCTCCTGGGGCTGCCAACC
This sequence comes from Ptyas mucosa, assembly GCA_012654045.1. Classification (NCBI taxonomy): domain Eukaryota; kingdom Metazoa; phylum Chordata; class Lepidosauria; order Squamata; family Colubridae; genus Ptyas; species Ptyas mucosa. The sequence goes on along the minus strand of WNWU01000041.1, from coordinate 12,474,153 downwards.
CAGAAAGGTTGGGGAATCCTGGGTTAGGGCTGTAAAGCACTGTGCAGCAGTATATAAGTCTAAGTGCTACTGCTATTGCTAATACCAATTATTTGTATACAAATAATTTCTACACAATTCTTATTCATATCCTACTTTCAATGATACAGATAATAGGCTTCATATGCACTGTTGCAGAAATCAACATAATAGTCCTAAAGCATAGGTCAATATTAGTACCTATATAGAAGACTTATAACAGATGGGAGTCAGTCTCCTCAAGGAATAGTCTCATGTCCTTTGTCTCTTGAAACAAGATTTTAGATGGTAAATCTGGATTCTACATTATATCAGAATTCAGCAAAATATTAGTTTCTTCGACCATTGTTTTCTCCTTTTTGTTTTATTTGCAAAGTTTTTAAATCAGAAGTTTCCCTTGCACATGCTTACTCATAATCAGAAATTTCAATCATGCATATTTCCTGCTATGGAAGTCAATTCAGTAGATTCTCCCTCTGCAAGTTTCTATTCTTAATACCTAAATATCAAAGGATAAGAGCTGCGCAATGTCATCAGCAGTGCAGCAAATAACTTTGCTGCTATTTCTGTAGAAAAAATCCCCAACATGCAAATGAGAGAATTAAATGATTAAAAAAGCAGCCAAATATGAAATTCATTATCTGGATATGGTGTTTTGCTGTACAGTTTCAGTCAGCACTTGGAAGAGATATAATTGTACATTGAAAGGGATATCTTTTCCTGCATATATCCTCAATTTATTACGTTTTACTAATGTGGCCAGTTGGATTATAAGGTAGCTTGACCTCTACAGGTAGCAGAATCCTTCTAGTGGTAGCCCCAGATCTAGAGAACTCATACAATAGCTTGGCTTACTTAACTGAAATAAAAATAGGAGAAGACTCTTGCATTAACTGCCAAAAACATATTAGAAGTAATGTTATGTTTTATGAGAGGTCCCCAACCCCCAGTCCATGGACCGGCACCGGGCCACGGCATGCCAGCAACCAGGCCGTGCAAACAAGTGAAGCCCCATCTGTGGGATGCAGGCAGCGTGCAAAATCACGCCCCCCTCGGGTCCGTGGAAAAACCTCTCTTCACGGAACCAGTCCCTGGTGCCCAAAAGATTGGAGGCCATTGTTTTATGGAACTCTCCTGTTGACATTCATTTTTCTGACAGGTTCATACTCTATGTTTCTTCTTGGCTGTGTTTTTTAAGTTATTTTCACTGCTTTTTAATATTTTTAAATGCTTAATAATTATCTATTCTAGATCTATTTATTATTCTACTACATTAGATAAATTTAAATATTGACCAAAAATCTAGACTGACTTCTATTACTAACCGGAAGCTTAATTGCTATGTATTCAAACATCCATCCCCCACTCCATATGCTCCACCAGAACGTCATGCATTACAAAATTACTAACTTTATGATTATGAAGATTTTCTATAAACAGCTGAGAGGGACTAATTATTCATAAAAGAGTTCATAATATTTTCAGATTGTTATATTTTGTGGCTCTGTCTCTTTCATGTCAGTTCCTAAATGTACTATATACACTTAGTGCTTCATTACATCTTGGAAAGTAGTTTATTTAGCCTCTAGATCTTACTGCCTCTTCTAAACTAAACTATACAACCAAACTCCCGTGTATTATTATTAGTGCTGATTCCTTACGACTGCCTGGACACATCAGTTCTGCAGTTTTCTTACTGAGATTTCAAAAGTGATGGTCCCTTGCCTCCTTCCTAGGGCTGAGATGGAGTGACTGGCTCAATGTCACCTAAATGGCTTTGTTCCTAAAGCAGGACTAGAACTCACAGTCTCCTGGTTTCTAATCTGGTGCATTAACCACAAGACCACACCAGCTCTCTAAAATAATGTTATATATATAAGAAACTGAGAGACAGCACTTTCAAATGGGACCTGGCATGTGATATTTATCACCATTTTGTACCACACTTTGGAATTAGTATCTGTAAAACGAAAAGCAGATAAATGAACATGTAGTGTAAGGATAGTATGAAATGGTGGTGGGTTTTTTCGTAAAATATATGTTACTTAATGAAATTCATGTACCTTTCCAGTAGGAAAATGTTCTAGATTGCATGTCTTTGCTCTTGGAGATAATGTAATATAAGATTTAAACATGCTGTTTTCACATTTCTTCTTCCAAAGCAGAAGAAAACCAGTGGTTTATGATTGCAGCATGCCAAGGACCTCTCATAATTCAAGCTCTTCTAATCCTCAGGTGGACTTTAATATTTCTTGGTTGTATGGCACCTGATAAATCTGTTTTGGCTGCTTCTGTGTCATTGTGTTGTACTAATCTCTCTGAGACAGAAAATTGTGCAACGTAGTCTTGCTGTGAGATCAAATGTAAAGGAGCCAAGGAAAAAGAAATGAAAAACTAACACCTGCATTGGGTAGAAATGTAAGACTTCAATTCCAAACTGAAGTTCTTCCCCCAGCTTTTGTATCAATGTAAGATGTATAGCCTGGCTCACATATAATCCTACATGCATCCTATGGGGGGAAAAAAATCTCTAGCATAACTAAACCATTTACAGCAAGAAAAAATAAGAAATGTTTTCCTAAACAGCACCTACTGGCTTTTTCTAGATCAGCTAATGTACAAAACCATCAGAAATCTTACTGCATTTCTTTTAATATCTATCACAAGTTTCATGGCATTGTCTATTTTAGTACAATGTGATATTTCACTTGGGATATGGCTTTTAGGCCATCCAGAGTACAACACTGACCACATATGTATATATTTCTTTTCTTTTTCTTTCTTTTTCTTTCTTTTTCTTTTTTCTTTCTTTTTCTTTTTTCTTTTTCCTTTCTTTTCTGAACCTTCTACTTTTTCTCTTTTTTCCATTTGCATTAATTTTTACTGTAGTAATTATAATCTTTAATACAATTATTATATTACCAGTAAAAGGATACTAGAAAGAAGTTACAAGGTCAATTTTACCATTTGCACATGTGATTATGCTTACTCTAAAATACCAAAATGTGGAAGAATAATGTAAGATTTTGTTGCAATCAATACACAAACAAACAATAGCAAAACCCCAATAAACTGGTGTTTTCTGCTTGGTGATTATTTATCCGTTGGGCAGATAAAATCTCTACTGCTTTCCTAACTGCCCTCTGAACCCTGTGTTCTGTTTAGCATTCTGTTAAATAAGGTACTGTAAATTGAGTTCAACACAGAAATCAGATTGGCTATGTGTTCTGCAGCCAAAGATGGAGAAGCTCTATACAGTCAGTAAAAACAAGACCAGGAGCTGACTGTGGCTCAGATCATGAACTTCTTGTTGCAAAATTTAGGCTTAAATTGAAGAAAGTAGGGAAAGCACTAGGCCACTCAGGTATGAACTAAATCATATCCCTGATGAATATGCAGTAGAGATGACAAATAGATTTAAGGAATTAGATCTGATGGACAGAGTGCCTGAAGAACTATGGATGGAGGTTCGCAACAATGTGCAAGAGGTAGCAACTAAAACCATCCCAAAGAAAAAGAAATGCAAGAAAGCAAAATGGCTGTCTGAAGAAGCTTTGCAAATAGTTGAGGAAAGAAAGGAAGCGAAAGTCAAGGGAGAAAGAGAAAGATACACCCAATTGAATGCAGAATTCCAGAAAGTAGCTAGAAGAGATAAGAATGCCTTCTTAAATGAACAGCGCAAAGAAATAGAAGAAAACAATAGCATAGGAAGGATCAGAGATCTCGTCAAGGAAATTGGAGATATGAAGGGAATGTTTCATGCAAAGATGGGCATGATAAAGGATCAAAATGGCAGGGACCTAACAGAGGCAGACGAGATTAAGAAGAGGTGGCAAAATTACACAGAAGAACTATACAAGAAGGAGTTTAATATCCCTGATAACCATGATGGAGTGGTTACTCACCTCAAGCCAGACATCCTAGGATGTGAAGTGAAATGGGCCTTAGGAAATCTGAGCAATAACAAAGCTAGTGAAGGTGACAGTATTCCAGCTGAGCTATTCAAAATCTTAAAAGACGATGCAGTAAAAGTGCTACACTCAATTTGCCAGCAAATTTGGAAAACTCAACAGTGGCCACAGGATTGGAAAAGGTCAGTTTACATTCCAATTCCAAAGAAAAGCAACACCAAAGAATGTTCAAACTATCGCATCTTTGCGCTCATTTCACATGCTAGTAAGGTTATGCTTAAAATCCTACAAGCTAGGCTCCAGCAGTATGTGGATCGAGAACTACCAGAAGTACAGGCAGGATTTCCTGTATCAAGAGGCAGAGGAACTAGAGATCAAATTGCGAACATACCCTGGATCATGGAGAAAGCTAGGGAGTTCCAGAAGAACATCTACTTCTGCTTCATTGACTATGCTAAAGCCTTTGATTGTGTGGATCACTACAAATTGTGGCAAGTTCTTAAAGAGATGGGAATACCAGACCATCTTATTTGTCTCTTGAGAAACCTATATGCGGTTCAAGAAGCAACAGTGAGAACTGGACATGGAACCACTGATTGGTTCAACATTGGGAAAGGATACTGTATACTGTCGCCCTGCCTATTTAACTTATATGCAGAGCACATCATGAGAAAGGCGGGGCTAGATGAATCAAAAGTTGGAACAAAGATTGCCGGGAGAAACATCAACAACCTCAGATATGCAGATGATACCACTCTAATGGCAGAAAGTGAAGAGGATCTAAAGAGCCTCTTGATGCAGGTGAAGAAGGAGAGTGCAAAAGTTGGCTTGAAACTCAACATTAAGAAAACTAAGATCATGGCATCTGGCCCTCTCAATTTCTGGCAAATAGATGGGGAAGAAATGGAGGTAGTGACAGATTTTATTTTCCTGGGCTCCAAAATCACCGCAGATGGGGACTGCAGCCAAGAAATTAAAAGGCGCTTGCTTCTGGGGAGGAAAGCTATGGCAAATCTAAACAGCATACTAAAAAGCAGAGACATCACCCTGGCAACGAAAGTGTGTATAGTCAAAGCTATGTTTTTTCCAGTTGCAATGTAAGGCCGTGAAAGTTGGACCATAAGAAAGGCTGAGCGCCAAAGAATTGAGGCCTTTGAACTATGGTGCTGGAAAAGACTCCTGCGAGTCCCTTGGACTGCAAGGCGATTAAACCGGTCAGTCCTAGAGGAGATCAACCCTGACTGCTCTTTAGAAGGCCAGATCCTGAAGATGAAACTTAAATACTTTGGCAACCTAATGAGAAGGAAGGACTCACTGGAGAAGAGCCTAATGCTGGAAAAGATTGAGGGCAAAAGAAGGGAACAACAGAGAATGAGGTGGATGGATGGAGTCACTGAAGCAGTAGGCGTGAGCTTAAATAGACTCCAGAGTATGGTAAGAGGACAGGAAAACCTGGAGGAACATTGTCCATGGGGTCGCAATGGGTCGGACACAACTTTGCAACTAACAACAACAACAAGATTGAGTTCTATGTCTTGAAACCATATTCAGCATTACAATACGGAGAATGGATTTAATCTATCCATGTTTAGGGCACGCACAATATCTATCAAGCTTGTATCAAGCTTCTTGCTATAGCAAATAATCTCCTGAGCAAATCCCTGCTCAGCATGGATAACAATGAAAGAAAATAATCTAGACAGCTCAAATTTGGCAGCTAGCAGATATAAGGAAACAACACCAGAAAGGGTTAATCAGTGGATTGCCACAATGTTTCTGATATATGAAGAAAAACTCTGGCATTGCACTCAGTTCTAATATAACTCTCCTCTTCCAGATGATGACCTAGTAAGATAGAGGGTTTTATCCAGATAAGGACTAGTAAGCAAAGTTATGAAGGCTTTGCTGCCAGCAGCAACTGCTTTTATGGAATGAAATACTATCACAGCAGTAAATATCTAGACCTTTTGCTCTGGCCAAAATGATTTCACTATTAGCTCCTACATAAAAAGAGTGTGGAGTCTCCCACCTCTGTTGTCTTTGGATGTAATAGGTGAGATTTCCCCAAGGAAAAGTAGAAAATTAAGGAAGGGAAGGCTTTATTGGGGGAAGGCAAGTTTTAATAAGAAAAAATATACAGATTTCTCACCTGTCCCCGGGGTAAGAAATTCGGGAAGCTAATGTGGAAGGAAAATATGTTTTGGAATAATTACATGAGATACAAAGGAAAATGAATATAAGGAAAGATTGTGAATGTCATTTGTACAGTGACGGTAACATCTTCCTGCAGCAATTTCAGACAGACATTCAAAAGTAGGAGGGGAAATGATGAAACCCTGCAGCTAAAATGCCACTGAACTGAGCAGTCAACAAACTATGCTGTCCATTGGAGATCATCTTGCAGAAAGTAATAACTACCACCTCATGGTAATTTCCAGCTCCCACCTGGCAGACAGTATCTATGGTGGTATATGGGAATAACTTTAGTAGATAGGAGGAAGAGCCGAAGACATGCAAAAGATATCTCAGCCCACAGAAGGAAAAGGCGTGTGGGAAACATCTTAGAAAGGACCTTCCCTAGTTTTATGGAAAGTTAAACTAAAGGAGAGGAAAAGGATTTTCAGACTTGCGAGATTCTGTTCCTGTAATCTTACAATACAGGTAGTGTTAGTACTCGTATTTGTGCCTCTTGCCTGGACTACCTCGAAGAATTAACTGTGGCTAGAAGGATACATCGGATAGATCATGGCATCTGAAATCTAGGAGAGTCAAAGGAATCCAGGGATATCTGATGTTTTAAATATATTTCTACCTCCCCGTTTCAATAAAATAGTGCCTATTTCTGCAAGGTTCCTTATAGCCATCTTTCATTATATCATATATATATATTTGCCTTTGAGATCATGTCATTTTCTGAAGCTCGGAGATCAACAATTTCCTACCAATTTCATATGGAGCAGATGGGAATTTTAGGAGTTTGCAGTATAATTATCAATTTCCCTGTGTGGTTCTTGCTTGTAATGCTGAGATGGAACAAAATGACAACTGAAAACTTTACTGCTAAGTGGGACACTTGCTTCTAATAACATATGGCAAAGGTCCAGGGTATCTGAGGAGCCATCTTGCCCCAAAGGGACTAGCCCACCCCATTTGCTTCACTGGAAGGTATCTGTTGTGGACTCTATTAGGCAACAGAGCCTTCTCTGCTGCGGCTCCGGCTCTGTGGAATGTTCTACCACCAGAGGTGATAATTGCTCCCACCCTTCTGCCCTTCCAGAAGGGCATTAAAGTCTGGTTTTGCCAGTTGGCCTGGGACCCCAAGGGGGGTGACTCACCAGTGGAGGTGGGGTATGAACAAGAGCTCATTCCCATGCCATCTACCTCCTTGGTTCTAGTTTTTTATATAGCACTTGTAATTTTAATTGTTTCAGTATAAATCTTTTTACTGTCTTAAGCTGCTCAGAATCAAGGGTCCACCATTTCTGAAATCTTGATAAGAAAACTGAAGAACTGACTTGTCCAGGCAGTCATGAGGAATCAGTGCAAACAAACAAACAAACAAGCAAGCAAGCAAGCAAACAAACAAGCCTATGAATCTACCAAATAAACATCTTGAGACCCAGAAGGAACCATTTTATCATTTCAGAACTGCTGTGAATCAGTCTGGGGTGAACTCTTTTATTACATTAGTCATTTCTTTGAAGCTATGTTTCTGAATTGCCTTTTGCCTTGCAGTTGCCTATAAAAAATAATCATTCCAGTTTTGAAACAAGCTTTTAAACCATTGCACTCATCAAAGAGAAGAAAACATTTTAAGAAGGGAAATTGCAGGTAATACAGCCACTTGGAACCCAAGTGAAAGCAAAAGTCATGGCAGCCTAATTAAACCTGATTAAAAGAAGAGGGGCCAATTTAAACCCTCTTGCACAGAGTATTCCTTGATCAAAATGGCAGCACAGAGGAGGCTCCCACCATGTTTCACCCACCGTCTCCCTCTTGTTGGCTGGATACGCAGAGAATTTGCTGGAGCAGATCTTAGCAGAGAATAAATGACCTGCTGACAGTGTCCATGTGCTTTTCCCTTTGCTCAAATCTAGCAAGTGACTAACTATGCCTGCAGTACTGATTCCTAATTCCTCTCTTCTCCGCTTCTCAGCTTTCATTAATATTGGCAGTGGAGGGCCTGGAATTAGCTGGCACTTGCAGGCATGCCTGCCTGATTTCTAATTCCCCTGGCTTCCTCAGCTAAGAGATTTTACCTTTATTCTCAGGAATTCTAAGTAGGAGGGAGGGCATCCCGGAGAAGGACGAGGATGCCAGGTTTCCAGTTTTGGTCCGGATTAATTTCCCTAAAATCACCAGATATTTCTTTCAGAAAATGATAGCCCTTAGAAATGCCCATAGCCAGAGAGAATCTGGAGAGAAAGTAGATTCTATCATTTATTTTCTCAATGCTGGGTCTCTATCTCTACATAAGATGCAATCCTCAATCATTCATAATGTTGCCTTTTAGGTTATTGATTCACAAGTCTCATCAATCCTGGTAACAGGGCCAATAGTCCATGATAGTCCAGGGATAATTTTAAAAAAGATGGGAAATTTAGAGGGGACTTTGGAACAATATGGGATTACGTTTTGCCATTATATTCACTTCCCCAGTATATTCTTCATTCCTCCTAATTTACATCCCACTTTTCCTTAAGGTGATAAACACAGCTATCCCGTTTTCCCTACAATATCACTTTGAAGTAGGATTAGGTTGAAAGAAAATATCGAGTCAAAAGTCACCCTGTGAGCTTCCACAGCTAAGAGTAGATCAGAAGAGCCTGCTTTTTAGTCCCACTCCTCCCCTATTACACAACACTGGCTCTTTTTATGGTGATTGCATTACTTGCTGTTGTAGCCCATTTTAGGTCAAGACCTCAGCTGAACGCAACAAACACAATATTTTGTCATGTGAAGAAAGTTTTTACCCTGCACCCAACCAAGAACAGGACAGCAGTAAACAAGAGGCCTCTCTGCATAATGAAAATATCTAAAATTGCTTGCCACAGGGTGGCAGTAATAAAAAAACTGTTTGTTTGTATCCCACCTTTATTATTTTTACAGATAACTCAAGTTAGAGAACATATACAACATTCTTCTTCCTCCTCACAACAACAACCACCCTGTAAGGTGAGTTGGGCTGAGAGAGAGAATCTGGCCCAACATCACCTAGCTGGCTTTCATGGCAAAGGCGGGACTTGAATTCACAATCTCTCCTTTCTAGTGTAGTGCCTTAACCACTAGACCAAGGGTGTCAAACTCACATTGTCAAGGCAGCATCATGTGATGTATCGGGACTATTTCCCCCTTCGCTAAACTGGGTGTGGGCATGGCCACAGGGGTGAAATGCTCCCGGTTCGGACTGGATGGCCCGATCCGGTAGCGATGGAGGCGGGTGGTTCGGAGAACCGGTAGCAAAAATCCCTGCCCCCCTATTGCCCAGCTGAGCCGCGCAATCATCAGAGGCTTTTTTTTTAATTTTTAAAAGCATTTTTTCTACAACCTCTTTGGCTGAAAAAATGCTTTTAAAAGTTAAAAAAAAAGCCTCTGATGAGCACACGGCTCAGCTGGGATCATCAGAGGCTTTTAAAAGCATTTTTTCTACAACCTCTTCGGCCAAAGAGGTTGTGGAAAAAATGTTTTTAAAAGGAAAAAAAAGCCTTTGCCGATCAGGCAAGTCAGCTGGGATCGTCAGAGGCTTTAAAAGCATTTTTTTAACAACCTCTTCAGCTGAAGAGGTTGTAGAAAAAATGGTTTTAAAAGTGAAAAAAAAAGTTGGCCACACCCACTCAGTCATATTAATCCCCCCCACCAAGCCACGCCCACAGAACCGGTAGTAACAAATTTTACATTTCACCACTGCGTGGCCAACACATGACGCATCCGGCCTGTGGGCTGGAAGTTTGACAGCCCTGCATTATACCAAACCAGCTGTTTGCTCACACATCATTCTATCCAGCCTTTCCCCACTCTTGTCCTCCCCAAATGTGTGAAGAATAACAATTCCCAACATTATCAAGCTAGGAATTATGAGAACTGTACTTCCAGCAGGTTTGGAGAGCACCAGCTTTGAATTAGCCTGGCCAAGAAGAAGGTGTAAGCAAAAAACCCAATATGGCAGTCATGGCCCACATTAAAAATGGTCAGGGCTTTGACTACACCATCTTCATCTGGCTGTGAGATCCCCAAAGGGAGCATCTTCACATTTTTTTGCTGCCCCATAGAATCGTGCCAGAGGGCTCCATGGCCTCCAAACGGGATGTTTCCTATATGGATTGGCAGCAAGGTGGGGCAACTGTCCTTTTTGTTGTGGGTTCAGTAGGCATCTTAGCAGAGCTGGAAGAATGAGAAAGGAAAGTGCTGGCTTCCAGTATCATGCCGCAACATGGGTCTGGCTACTCCAGCAGCCAGAGAGAGGCTCAAATTTGCCTGATAATGAAACACTAAAAGGGGAGGGCAAGGGTGGACAGAGAATGAACTGATTGTTAGGATTCTATATGATGTATATAATGTTAGAACCAGTTGTCCAG
>WNWU01000041.1:12433838-12455757 GCA_012654045.1 Ptyas mucosa | reverse complement strand
ATTCTATTCTATTCTATTCTATTCTATTCTATTCTATTCTATTCTATACTACACTATTCTATTCTATTCTATTCTATTCTATTCTCTTTATATTTAATTTTAGTTCCATTTTTTTCACTGTACTCAGTGACATGTTCTGTCCATACTGTGGCTTCTTGACCTAAGTTTTGATAAGTTTTTGATGAGGACAACGAGTTGCCTGCAGTTCTTTTGGCAACATTTTCAGAAGTGGTTTGTGACTATTTTTTCCCCTACAGATGAGAGGAAACGACTGCCCCAAATTTATTTAGCTTTGTGCTTAAGGCAAGGCTAAAATTCACAGGTTCCCAATTTCTAGCCTGATGCCTTAAACAACATATTAGACTAGAATTTCCTCCTGATTTTAATGAGATAAAAATAAAAAAAAATGGAGAGGAAAGTTTTAAGGTGTATAATTCCTATATCTTCCATAAATAAAATGAGGGTGTATAGTGAAAAATAGGGATTTATTTATTTATATCCTGCTTTTATTATTTTTACAAATAACTCAAGGCACCAAACACATCCAACATACCTTCCTTTTCTTATTTTCCCCACAACAACAACCTATAGCCTCCCACCGGCCGGTACGCTCTCATAAAGAGGGGCTCCTCCGGGTGCCGTCGGCCAAACAATGTCGACTGGTGGTCCCCAGAGGGAGGGCCTTCTCTGTGGGAGTGCCCACTATCTGGAATGAGCTCCCCCGGAGATACGGAGGATCCCGGACCTACACACCTTCCACCACACTCTTAAGACCTTTTTATTTCACCAGGTGGGCCTGGCTTAATTCTCCTCTTTTAAAAATAATATAAATTTTAAATTGGTTTTAAATTATTGGGATTTTAAATATCGTCCACGGCCAAAGTATTTAATTAGATTTTAATTTGTTTTAAATGTTGTATTTAATGTGTTTTATTTTATGGCTGTTCATCGCCCTGAGTCCTTCGGGAGTAGGGCGGTATATAAATTAAATAAACTTCTAAACTTCTAAACTTCTATGAGGTGGATTGAGTTGAGATAAAACGATTGGCCCAAGGTTATCCAGCTGGCTTTCATGGCTAAAGTGGGACTTGAATTCATGGTCTTCTGCTTTCTAGCCTGGTGCCTCAAGCCAAACTAGACCAAATTAAATGTAAAGACCAAAGTAATGACAACAGGCAACCATGTTTAGAACTGACAATGAAGATTCTTAATTGGTGAATAGCTTCTGCCTTTTAGGGTCAACCATCAAAAGAAAAAGAAATCAAGAAATGCTACAGACTACTGCTTGGCAGAAGAAGTGCTAGTCTGTTTTTTTTTTTTAAAACCAACGATTATGGTAGGAAAACTGTTTGAGAATTGTGTTGTTTATTTTAAAACTTTATGGAACCTTACGCTAATAAACAAGAGTACTGCAGTGCACTCTAAATAATACAGCTTCACAGGTGTTTAAAGACAAATGCTTCAAATCCATCTCCTGTAGTTGGATGGATGTTGAAAACACAGTGTGTTATTGCTCTGTTTTATTTCATGACATTAAGTGACCAAACATTCTTCATCGGCAGGTATATTCTAAAGTGACTTTCTTAAGAGGAAAAAAAAAAGGCAAACAACAAATTGTGAATTGCTTCTCAGGAAATATGAACAGGATTGTATAAAAGAATAGTTTGGTTCCTGTGCAATGCAGAAGGCCAACCAAAAATATGGCACTGAGGGCAGACTAACAATATAAGGAGAAAAATCACATTAAATGCTGCAAAAATTACTTTCTTTTAAAAAGTCTGAAAAAGACTATTTCTTAACAACATTTAAAAGTTTCATCAGTGCTGGTACAATTACTTTCTGAAGTTACTACTGGAGTTAATAATAATACTGGCTTATAACATATTAACTAAATCCAATACATTTTCATCTTCATTTTTCTGTATATTATCTAAAGTATACCTGAAATGCTTATATATGGGTTTTTATTCTGATTTGTCATTTACTGCAAATGCATAAACACATTTACACTACAAATTCTCAACCTGGAAGATAGTATTTACCATAGCCTACTAAAATAAAACATTTGACTATGAATATTTATGAATTATTACATTTATATAGCTGTACAGCTCACATATGTGTGATGACACACCTTGGGTGGTGCACACAATTAAAATGATCAAAACCAGAACAATCCAAACAATTAAAAACAATAGGATCCCTACGCCCAATGACCAAATCAGGGGCTTCTGGAAGGTATGTTATCTGAAAATCCATATATGCCACCTGAAGGGATAAGATCTATTTTAAAGCAATTGAATGAGGCAAAAATGTTTTGATGTTTAAATCTTCAAAATTACATTTTATATATGATTAACTATAATATTGGGTTACATGAGCCATGATAAATCTATTTGATGCTTTGAAAGTCACAACTGCACATACTACGTGTGCATCTATTCTGTATACATCTAAAGAGAGTAAGGAAGAGATAGTTGTTTGACTAACTAAGGACGACATGAGCACAATCTCTCCATTATTATTTATTCACAATCTTTATTTTCCCCTCCTGATCTTTCTTTAATCCAACTTTCTCTTAGTCTCAGTTGCATGCTCAGCTCCTCATAAGCAAAGCAATCCAATTAATGACCATCTGTTGACGTGTGTGCGCGCTGTTCCCCCATCTGAGGAGGAAGGCGAGAGGGCTGTGGTTAAATACACAATGAAGCAACCGTCTGGTAATCAGAGTCACTCTCTCATGCATGGCCTGAGATGCTTGAATGGTAAAAGCTGCAGCCATCCCTGCAGGGACCATTGACTACAGCCAACCAGTCTGACTGCTTAGCCAAGATATCTAGGAAGCAGCAGCTGTCATCAGTAGCAGGATTAATAGAAGCAGTTAGACACTGCGACCCTTCCTGGTTTCAGGCAAGTGTAGATGGTGAGAAATAACAGGCCGGAGATTTCACTTCTTTACAGAAGAAGGAACGGGGAGTAGTAGTGAGTTTTTAAGAAGAAGACATCCTAAAGGGACTTGGGGACAGATATAAAAGAAATGATGTTTTGCCTTTTGCCATCTAATAAATTTACTAGCTCCCTGAAATGCTTTATACTTTTAGAGGCATTATTCAAAATGTGGGTCTTATATAGCATGTGTGTGTGTGTGTGTGTGTTCACTAGTAGAAGCTATCAACTTAATTTGTTATCTAGTAACACACCGATATACTTTCTTTATAATCATAGAGGCTTTAGTGAACAGTTAGGCTTACTGGCAAAAGGAAGAGGACAAGGTGCTTCCATATTAATCTGGAATCACGCTCAATACTATCTTCATGTCTAGATCAAACGCAGCCTTACTTACTCCTCCAAATTGCAATGTTGGGATCCCATAAGATCAGGTTGTTCATGGGTAGAACATGATTATCTGCAACAGGAAGCCTTTCCATATACCTGGGGATGAAGGATTGTAACTCATAGAAACCTTCTTGTTTACACAAGGGGTCTCCACTACAATTAAACTATACACATGGATGATCAGGTATTCACTGACAGTCAATCATAATGTAACCTAGAGGGGAATATGGTGTTTGATCTAAACTTGAAAGTAACATCTGAACTAAGCTGAAATTAAATTTAAATGTGATGCAGCATATGAGTTTTTGTTTAATAACCAGTAATCAAAATGCTGTGATTTACAGAAGCATAGAATTGTAGACTTGTTTACATTTGTAAGTCAAGAGTGTCTGCAGGGGTAGGGCATGTCATGATGACATGTCCATCAAGTTGTCATGATACAAAACTCACAACTTACGGTATGTGCTTGCATTAGAAATAATAATAATATTTGTGTCATGACATCACTCTGTGCATATCATTATGCTGATATAATCTTGGCTGCAAATATCCACACACTACACATTTCCTTCTCCATTGTTGGAACCCAAATTAAAGCATCCCTCCTCAAAGGAGCCCACCATCTCTCTGGGCAATGTGTTCTACTCTCAAGCTGTTCTTATTGTTAGGATTTCCCACCCAAAAAACATTTGATTAGAATCTGACTAATTGTTACTTGAGAACCAGTTTGGTGTAGTGGTTAAAGGGATGAGAATGGAAACAGGGAGAACTGTGAGCTCTAGTCCTGCTTTAGGCATGAAGCCTAAAGTAATCTTGGCAGAATGGGTCAACTCACCACAGCCAACTCACGACAGGACAACTCACTGCAGGACAATTTAACAATTCAATTTAATTATTTAAAATATATAAACATATTTTAATTTTTGTCCCTCCTTTTGCATCCTTTCTTTAATGATTCTATTCCACAATTTCTTTGATATTTGTGTAATTCTTGTCCCACTGTGAGTTGTCCTACTGCAAGTTGTCCTGCGGCGTGTTGGCCATGACAAGTTAGCCATGGCGAGTTGATATCTTGGGTCAATCATTCCCCCTCAGCCCTAGGAAGAAGGCAATAGCAAACCACTTCTGAAAATTTTGTCAAGAAAACTACAGGGAATAGTCCAGGCAGTTTCTAGGATATAAGACTGAGTAAAGACAAAGAGAGTTATTATTTAAACCCTTTACTCTGAATTCTGCACTCTAGGATAATAGAAAACAGGTGTTTCTATCTTTTCCTGTATGTTATCTTCCAAGCCTTTGAAGCATGACAGTAGATTATTCTTTCCTCCTCCTCCTCCTCCTCCTCCTCCTTCTGACTTTCATCACAGCCCTTCATTTCTAGTGCCCTGATCATATTCACTGCCTCCTTCCTCTGAATCGGTTCTAACCTGGCCTTTCTAAAGCCAGGAATGGGGCACATCACTTCAGATGGGAAAGTATTTTTCTTTGATTTGGAGATTAAATTTCTATTAATTCAGCCTAAAATTAAAGTTGTATTTATAGTCACATCCCACTTCTGATGCATATTCAGTTCATAATCAACTCTTATTCCCATATTTTTTTTCATCAATATCTATATGAACCGAAATATCTTCCATCCAGTACTTGCATATTGGATTTCTGTTTCCTAAATGAAAAATTTGTCCGTTGAATTTCACTCTGTTACTTTCAGTTCATTTTTCTAAATTAGCAAGATGATTTATTTCTGTCCTAAGAGTTAGGTATCCAATCCAGTTTTGTCCTCCCTTTCTTTATCCAAGTCATTGATAAAAATATTGTTTCAGGTTTCAATGAGCTGGGTAGCTGTATGCTAAGAAAGTACTGGATTATTTTTAAAATTAAAGTCACTGAAGCAGTCCATGAGCCAATGGGTGCATGCACATTTGCTGAGGAGTTTGAAAGTGAGGGAAAACAACAGTAATAATAACATTAACCAGAAGCCAGAACCATGTTGGCTGCAGTTGGAGCAGGAAGGTGAGACAGTGTCTTTCCTATTTACATACAGCGTCTTTAATATCTGTACTCAAAAAGAGGCTCTTAAACCACCATCATTCTTTTTCTTCTATTTTTCAATTTCTGCTCTGTGCTGACCTTCACAACAGATGCTAAAGTGCTAATAGGCAATTAATTAAAAAAAAGAAAGAAATGAGAATGCCCTGCCACCCATCTTTTTCTGTTGCTCAGGTGAGGATCATATTCCAGTCATTTCAATTTTGTAGAAGTGATATTTTGACTGAGCTTGGCAGAAGCTATTAAGACTCTTCTACAAACTGAAACACTTCCAAATGGTTGGCTTGGCCACTTGTTCTTGTGAATGCCTTCATTCTACATTTTGCACCAGTGCCTTGCTTTGAAGAGCAAATATAAACCTGCCGTCATACATTGATTGATTGGCGATGGTATATATATATGTATGTATGTATGTATGTATGTATGTATGTATGTATGTATAGTTAGTTAGTTAGTTAGTTAGTTAGTGTATGGCGATGGTATATTAGCCAGGATACTATAGTGTTAATACAGAATAGTGGTTTGGTTGCCTAAGGCTACTAGTCCATTTTGTTCACACTCATGTGCTATCCAGAAGTTCACTACAGGGGGCAAATTAGCTCTGTGCTCAGATTGTCATGCAGAATTATGCAAACTGTGGATCATCCACACCTCTGATGTTTCAGTGTTGTGATTGTTCCCCAAAGACGCCATACTTACTTTTGTAGTTGATATACAATTACACTGTGGTAAAATGTGACAAGAGATCTTTTCTGTTTTGTGTGGATTAAAGATTGCAAAATATTACACCAAGGACCATTTAAAGAAATCACAGAATTAGAAGGAACTTCAGGGTTCACCTAGCCTGACCCGTAATGAGTTCTGGCTCTAACAAAACATTTCAGACAGATGAATATCGAGCCCTTGTTTTTTAAAAAAAAACTCTAGTGAAGGGAAATGTAGGACTTTGCGGGGTAACTTATTCCACTTAGTGTCAGGAATTTTTCCCAATATCTAACTGAATCTATTTCCTGTAGTTTCAACCCACTGAGCTCTCTAGTGATATCTGGACTTCATTGGCTAGAATGGGGCACAGTATTTCAAAAGGGACTTGAGCAACGGAAGCGATTTCTTCCCATGGATTCTGTGCTCCTCAAACTTGTTGTTTTAGTAGTTGGCTCATGTTCAGCTTATGGTCTACTACAAGACCCAGACAGTGATGAAATCGTCTCCGGCTTGCCACTGGTTCGCTGCCCGCACATGTGCGGTGCGTGCCAAGCTCATGCGCATGCACAATGTGTGTCAAACGCATGCAGTGTGTGCCAAACACATGCACAGTGTACACCAAATGCATGCTCTGTGTGCATGCACAGTGCATAGCAAATGCATGCTGCACGCATGCGCAGTACGCGCCAAACGCACACTGCGTGTGGAAAAAGGAGGCTTGGGAAGGTAAGTAGAATAGCGGGGGGGGGGGGAGAAACAGTTGTACCACACGATTTAGATTCACTAGAAAGCAGGAGTTCCTGCTTTCTAGCGATCAGCACAGCTGATCGTTGGAAATATCAGTTTGGACCAACTGGTAGCTTTTTTTTTTTACAACCAGTTCACCTGAACCGGTGCAAACCAGTAGGATTTCACCATTGCACCCAGACCTTTTCCTATATTATATTGTCAAGCCATTTAATTCATTTTATTTATGTCAAGGTGACATATAAATCTAATACTCCTTCTTCCCTGTCAGGTGAGCTGGGCTGACAGAGAGTGACTGTCTCAAAGACACCCAGCCAGCTTTCATGCCAAACGCAGGACTAGAACTCTCCTGGTTTCTAGCCTGGTGCTTTAACCACTAGATCAGACTGGCTTTCATGTTTCCTCTTCTACACTTGTGCTTTTCATTTTTCTCTCACTATTACTCCTACTACTACTACTACTACTACATTCATGTCAGAAGGACCTGCAAAGGTGCTTCCAGGCAGTGGTGGGATTCAGCCAGTTTGCACCACTTCAGTAGAAGTGGTTGTTAACTTTCTGAGCAGTTTGGCAAACTGGTTGTTGGGAAAAATTATTAGGGCAGAAAACCGGTTGTTAAATTACTTGAATCCCATCACTGTTTCCAGGCTGAAAGGATTAACATGACATCAACGGCACCCATTTTTTTCTCCCATGATGCAGGAATTTACATTCCCCTGGTTCATTTTGGCCCATTATTCAACCTCATTTGAATATCTTTCTTGAAATGTTAGCCAACTGTTGTGTTATCTTCAAATTTGATAACCACATCCCCAACCTTTTCATCCAGATCATTAATAAAAATATTGAGCAGCACATGGCCCAGGACAGAGCTCTGTGGCATCTATTTGATGGTAGTCTCCAAGCTGCTAAGGAGCAATTTATGAGTGTTATCTGCACGTCATCTTTCAGCCAGTTATGAATCCATCCAAGAACTGTAACATCTAGCTCATACAGTATTTTATTACTATATTTATGACTATATCATGAGATATTGTTTTGCTGAAATCAAGGTACCTTCTGTGGCATTTCCTCAATCTATTAAGCTAGTAACTCTGTCAAAAAGGAAGATAAGCCTAATAAGTTATTAGTTATTGGTTTGTGACAAGTTCAGGTTGGCTTGATTTGTTGCATACTTATCTGAGCACTCACATATGTCCTGTTAAACTATCTGCTTGAGGACCTTGCTCTGTATCAATAAAAAACTGCCAGCTCTGTAATTTCTCCTCCCTCCCTTCCTTCCTTCTTTCCACACCATTTGCTCTCCTCTCCTCTTCTCAGACCTGTCAATTCTTCAAGAAGTCTCAATGATTACAATTCATTTCTTGAAGAGGAAGCATAGAATCACTGTACTGCATACTTATTTATCCCAGACTACCATAGCAAAGCTTTATAGGGATGACAGTTTATATATATTTGAAAACTACTATCTCTTTTCTGCCTGAGATTCAGAGTCATGGTCCCTTTTATCTGCTCTTCCAAGAGACAAGTCCAACTCAATAATCTTCTTGGTTGAGTCAATATCACTTCTGTAGAGCCCTTCTTAACCCCACAAGGGTCATCCAGCCAAGGAAGCAAGCAATATTGATGATTCAGTGTTGTATTGATTTGGGCCTGCCTCAGAATTTCCAGTGGATTCCACTCACTGAAGTGACATGGCTGTTAGCCTTTTTGAAGACTTAATTAGCTTTCAAAGATAATTTACTTTTCTTTTTTAAAAACCTGTTTAGAAGGAAAATATAACACTGGTGGCTAAAGCAAAGGTCAAATTCAAAGAGCTAATTCTCCTCATGTTCTCTGCACTTTTATTATAATTTGGAAGAAGTTGTGCAGCTTAATTTTGGTTGAATCAGGAGGTGGGAAGCTGTGGCAATGCCAATGGGTGGATGGAGGTGAGCTAGATATATAGCTCATTCTATTTATTCTTGCCTTGCTCGACCATTTGACTGAAGGGAAAGCCTCCGATTCAGGCATTTTTGATTGGCTCTTCTTTGGGAATTTAACCTAAATCTCTAATATAACCTCTCTGAGATTATGACTTGCTTGTGTAAGGCTTTGACTCTGAGGCTGATTGCCTTGTCTTGCAGTTAAGAAGGAGAGGAACATGGCTTCTCTTCAGTGAGACCTTGACTGAAACCTTATGCCTTAAACTGCCTAGTTCTCAGCTCTATTATATAATCTTAGGCAAGGATGAAGTTACATGAAGGGCCAGCATTCAACCCCATTTCTGCTTTATCATGCTGCCTAAGCAAAAATTGAGCTTTATACTAGCATTTCATATATCCAGCTACTTCAGAGACATTCTTGTGTCATGAAGGTATAGGGAAGTCTTCAGAAAGAGTGATGTAACAAGCTTTTTGGGGTGGGTGTATAAATTATACTGTTCTAATAAATGTGACATTATGAGAATGCAAGGAATGAAGAAAATAATATGAGAGTCCCATATGCTTTATTCTAGTAGTGTTCCTATTTATATAACTAAACTACCTGGGTTAAGTAATCCTATAGTTCAGAGTGATAAAGTCCTTTGCATGCAGTGGTAAAATATTTCCCATCAATACTTCTTTCATGTAGAGATTGGCCACAATGGGAGACACAGGTGAACCCATGGTGCAGCCGTGTTTTTGTCTGTAAAAATCTCCATTGTATTTGAAATAGGTGGTGGCCAGGCAGTTTCTTAATTATAAATAATTATTATAATTATAGTTAATTTATATAAAATTCAAGATGAATTTTTAAGTATCATGAGCTGATGCCAATTTTCAATTTTCTAAAAATTGTGCATTTGTGCATATGCAATAACTAGCTGGATACCCGTGCTTCACTACGAAATTATGTGATCGGGCTTGATAAAGCAACACAGCTTGAAAATTAATGAGCAGTTATGATCAGCCCCTCCTCTCCCCTTCTCTCGCTCAGCCTTGCCCCACAGAACCCTATCCTATGCTATCCTCCTTCTTCTCTCAGCCTTGCCTCACGAAGCCTCCCCTATCCTATCCCCTTCTCTCCCTCAGGCTTGCTCCGCAGGAGCCTCCCCTATCCTACCTCCTTCTCTCCCTCAGGCTTGCTCCACAGAAGCCTCCACTATCCTATCCCCTGGTTGCTGCTGTGAAAGTAAAACTGAAAGTGAAACTCGTCTCCTCTGCTTGTGTTTTGGATTTGGAACAGATTTCTTTTCAGGTGGGGAGGGGGAGTAGAATTCATCAGAGCACGTTAATCATAATATAGGAAATACTAATGCTCTGATGGTCATTTTGAAAAATCCTTTCTTAGTGAGCACCTAGAAGCCAAGAGGAACATATGTGGCAAATTTCAAGTTTGATTTCGTGATTACAGTGATTTGATTGCGTGATTACAGTGTGAGTGGTTTTCATGTTTATATATATATATATATAGATAGATAGATAGATAATTAATGAAACAAAAGGCCATATATAAGCAGGAATAATTTCTGTGATCTATTGTTTCAGAGGTAATATATTTTAATACATTTCATTCAGTGGATGCTACATCACTAATGAGTTAAATAAACAACAGCTTGGCCTGCTGTGGCAAATATATAAAAATCTGCATACCAAAAACCTATGATGGTGCCAGATATGAATGAAGCACTAGTCTGCAAACACAATTTCTGAAAGAGGTACCAAAAGCTACCTATGTTCACTGTTATGACAACTGCTGATGTTTGTCAAAACAGAGATCTTGCAAATCTCCTTACACTTCTTCTACAACCATATAGGTTTGTAGCATGTTCCCTTGTGTTTTCACTTTTCATTGAATTGCAAAAAGAAAATGGGAGTGGAATTACTGAATTGAAGAAACTGTCAGAGACTCAATAGGTTATGTCAGATTATATCATGGCTCAACTCTTTCAGTAATTTTATTGCTTTTGAACACAATCAGCAGTGGATTGAATTCTGCAATAAGTATGGAAGCACAGTGGTTTTGTAAACCAGATAGACATTTACTTTGTATTTTGCCTGACACTTTTTTAGTGAAGTGTTTCTAGAACTTAAAGCAGTATCAGATTACTTGCAGAAGTCAGATTGTGATGTGACTCCAGCTTGTTTCCATATTAACTCTTTAGTAAACTGCAAGATCTGATACCACAAGAGGTCTTCAAACAGGAACTGCATGATAATCTCTCAGAGATATTCTAATATGGCATGGAGTAGTGGATTGGACTAGATGACTTCTGAGATCCCATCTATGATATTATTATTCTATGAGGACAGTTTCAACAACATTACAAAATGTAATGATTAATTTAGAAGAAAATTCCACTAAAATGTACAGAGAACAATTTGCTTTATACCCCCTCCCCAATTTCAAAGCTATCAATTTTACCCAGCAGAAAAACGCTGCAAAACTTGAAAATAAAGCTTTCCTCCTCATATGTGTTTGTAGTATCAGTAAACTAGGGGATGATTTATAGACATGTTCCAAGTTTTAGATATGGTCAGCAAATTTAGTCTACAGTGGCATGACTTCTTTTGTTTCAGAGAAATTCAGACCATCTGCAAGATATTATTATAATAAGATAGTACTGATGAAGTTGATGCAGAACTGAAGTTATTTCCAGAAGTCTAGAGAGAGATGTTCTACCACAATTAACTAAGCACTTAATTTACCTGAAGAATGGCATATGTCTTTCAATGAACTATATTAGGTGTTCTTGCCATCCCCATACTTTTATCAAAAGCAGGCTCTCATTGAGCATTTTTAATGTATGTCCATACCATTGTTGAAGTTCATGTTGTATGGGCTGCGAAATATTCTGTGTGGCTATTTTTTTATATAGATTGTTTATTGCAAGAGATGCAAGAACAATTTTCATCTGCCATATAAAAGAAGCAGATGGACCAGAAGGCAAGTGGACCAGCCTAATCAGGCAGCTGGACCTGTCAAACTAATCACCAATAAATAGCCACTAGGAAAAAACAGATACTCCAGAGTATCGTCATTAGTGATGTGGATGGATTTGAAGCAGATCTGAAGCTATTTCTAAAGCCTGAGAGATAGGTAGAAAAATATATTCACAGTGAACCAAGTGCTTGATCTACTGGAAGAGTAGAAAATATTCAGTGAACTATCGATTGTGTACCACTGTCATCACCTCCATCAAATGCATGATATGGACATTTTCATGTCCGGGTCAAATTAAGACCCATTTGAGGAATGGTGTGAATGAGGAACACCCATGTAGTACTGCCTACTGGCAATACAAAAGAGGTTCTCCAAAGCCCCCAATTTTGAAGCAGTGGTTCGCTGTTTTGCAAAAGTGTGCGATTTAAAATGTACAAATATCTATATGTACATTTGCCTCCATTTTCTCCATTGCCTCTCACTGACTCCCTATGTGATCATACTCATCAATCAATCAACCTGATTGTAGTAGTACAGTAGTACAGTAGTACAGTGTACAGAGCCTGTAGTACAGTGGTTTAAAGCACCCTGTTATTAACATCTATTAACATCTGCTGCTTGCAATTACTGCAAGTTCGAATCCCACCAGGCTCAAGGTTGACTCAGCCTTCCATCCTTTCTAAGGTGGGTAAAATGAGGACCCAGATTGTGGGGGCAATAAGCTGACTTTGTATAAATATACAAAAGTATGAAGGCTATTGCTTAACGCACTGTAAGCCGCCCTGAGTCTCCGGAGAAGGGCGGCATATAAATCAAATAAAAATAAAAAAATAAAAAATAAACCAACCAACCAGACTTTGGATCACCAAGAGCATCTTCTGGCTTTCATATATGGTCAAAGATTATCTTGTCTCAGTTTGCTGTGCTTTTGTTCACTGACGTGTATTCCTTGCCTGTACTAATACTAGCTGTGAAATAAGCAAGTATATGTTTGAAATAACTCTGCAACCTCAGAGGTTTTGTTCTCCCTTATTTGTTTCTAACATTTTGTTTAAAACAAACTTACCTGAGAATTGTTTTCCCTTCTGTAAATTGGAATGTGGTTGGTAAATGGACAGTAATGTCATCTAACTCTAAAGAAGGTGCTATTTCAAAGAACCAGGAGCACTTTGAAATGACTCTTCCCTGCCACACCTATATTTTGCAGATACTCCAGTTGTGATGCCTACAAGAACAGCTCTTGTTAATATTTGCCATTCCACAATTTTAGAAAATACAAGACAGGTGAAAAAGAGTTCTACTTGCTGGCATTCAATACAAAGGACTTCTTAGAATTACATGGGTTTCACTTGTGACCATGGACCCAATAAGCAACTTGGTGGACCTAATCAGATATCTGGATCAGAGATTTTTTAACTTGTCCTTGACCATGTTATTGGGGAATTTTTTTTTTGCAATGGGAACTTACAAATTTCTCTTCAAATTTCATATTAAGTGAAGCTTGGGAATTATTTAGAAATGCACCGTTACAAGGTTTCCTCACAATTCTTCCAATGTCTATATAAAAGAAGTCAAGCAATCTGATAATAAATTGAATTATAGAAGTCACTCAAGCTTTGTTTACAAATCTATGCTTTCAGTATGCATGGATATATTTGAACATATGTGTAAAAATATTTAAAAAGCATCATACTTCAGAAATGACAATCCATTTAAAGGTAAACTTGCTTCACAATCAGCTATTTTATTTATTACTTCCGCTTTCTTGAGAAGTTTCTATCCTTCTACCAAACATGCTCACCTTCTTACAGTATATCTCTTATCCCTATTGAAAGCCAATGAGCCAGCTGAGATATGTTGCTCTATTGAAGGAACTATAGTAATTTTTTTTTGTAATTACAGATTAGAAGAAAAATGCACTGCAAAGCAAAAGACAGTAGTACAATATCAATTAGCAAATAAATGTAAGAATTTATAATAAGGCCAACATAGGTCTTAGCGGCATAAAACTAGTTTAACCTCCAGTTCCCTGCAAAGGGAAACCATTATTTAACACTCATTCCCCATAAAGGGTCGTGAAAGGATAAATTAAGACTTGCTATAACATTTCTTTAACACTGATTTTCCCAAATGCTTTGGATTATAACTTTCCTTTGCTTCAGCTAATATGACTCAATCAGAATGATGGCAGTTATTCTAGTACAAATATGTCTGTAGGGCCCAGATTAGAGAAAGTGATTTAAAAAAAACCCATTACGGGTTCTAAGGAGCGATGAAAAAAACTTGATATATAATGTAAAAATTAGTTAAGTTGTCTAAATTTCAGCATCTCTGAGATAGTACATTTTCTTTTTAAGCAAACCCAGGAGCCATTTATATCTGAAATCTATCATATTTCTACCAGAACACTTCCAATGCTTCTAAGCCTTTATGTGTTTTTGTTTCATGTGTTCTGAGCTTTAGCAAATATTGATTTTTATGTATTTACAACAACCAACTGAGCTAAAGTTACATGAGACTGTCTGAATACACCTAACAGCCAATATATATCTATTCAGCGGTAAACCGTATAGAGTTCACAGTGAGTCCTAATTTCAGGTTTCTATAAGTAAGGCCTGGATAGCAGCCTTGCTCCACTGAAATCAATGGGGGGGGGGGGGGGGAAGGTAAGTAATCTTGCCTTTTTCATTGGTTACTCAATGCAGGACACTGAGAGAAACTGAAACCCATCCAGAAGAATTAACAAGTCTTGTCCCACCAGAAACTGAATGGCTTACCGCCAGGGTTGGGTTCTAAATTTTTTTACTACCAGTTCTGCAGGTGTGGCTAATTTTGTGGGCGTGGTTTGGTGGGGGTTAATGTGACTGGGTGAACATGGCCAACCTTTTTTTTTTAAGTTTTAAAAGCATTTTTTCTACAACCTTAAGAGGTTGCAGAAAAAAATGCATTTAGAAGCCTCTGACGATCAGGCAACTCAGCTGGGATCGCCAGAGGCTTTTAAAGGCATTTTTCCCCCTACAACCTCTTCTGAAGAAAAAATGCTTTTAAAAGCCTCTGACGATCCCAGCTGAGCCACATGATCATCTGAGGCTTTTTTTTTTTTTTTTACTTTTAAAAGCATTTTTTCGGCCGAAGAGGTTGTAGAAAAAATGCTTTTAAAAGTGAAAAAAAAAAGCCTCTGCTGAGGTGGGCAGGGTAAGCGAGCGGCGAATGGGCTGGGGACTGGTTCGGGGGTGTGGCCAGTCAATGTTATTACCGCTTCTCCGAACTACTACAAATTTTTACTACCGGTTCTTGCGAATCGGTGTGAACCGGGAGCAACCCACCACTGCTTACCGCATTTGATAGCAAAGGCCGTTAAAATCAGAAATGCACATTTTTAAAATTGCATCACAATTTTGAATCGTTTTCTTGGACAAAGATATAAATATCAAATATAAATATTTTGTCTTAGGGTTGAAATGAGGGGTCCTTGGTGTTCGCGGAGCTTGATTGTTTTCTTGCAGTCACTTCATTACCCAAACTAGGTAACATTATCAGGGCTGATGATACCTAGTTTTTGGGTAATGAAATGCCTGCAGGACCTCTTATTTCTTGACATAGCTTGGCACTAAGGTACTTACTATATTGCCTTCTCTACCTGAACACCTACCCAACTAGCACACACTCTCTAACATACTTTAATGGTTTCCCAGTCAGGTGAAAGGGGCTCAGAAGGAAAGGCTTTGGTCGTGTCCCCCATATTATAGAAGAGGCTCTCTCAGAAGATTAGGCCTAGCACCCTCATAGCTGGCCTTTGAGAAGCTATTAAAGACAAGGTTGCTCTGGAAGCCCTCAATCATTGTTACTTGAATTGATCATGAAAAAAAAGGTAAATATGGATGTGTTCGCCTAATTGTTATGCTTCCCCGAGGACTAAATAAAGTGCAAGGTACAATTTAGCTTATAGTAGCACATTTTCCTTTGCACAATGCTTTGTAAAATTATATATTGGATAGTGAAATACTGCGTGGGCAAACAGTGCAGCTATTATTTGCACAGCTGTAACTCTCCCATTGCCTCGGGCATTAAAAGCTTTACAAATAAAAAAAAGCAGAACGGGTGGGAGAAAGTGAGAGAGAGAGAGAGAGAGAGAGAAAGAGAAAGGCAACCGGTCCCAAAGCATTGGTTAAAGTGACATGTAGCATTTCCATGAAAAAGTAACTGATTCATCTCAGTAAAGCATAGAAAGCAATAATCAGAAGGCCTTTGGGTGATGAGGGCTGCTCCATAATCTTTGCTCAAATGCCAAAAGTTGCTTCTGCCTTCTCTCCTACTTCTTCTTCTTCTTGTGCCATATCTGTCATCGGATGTCGGCAATCTTATTGGTGATCCTATTTTTGTCAGCAGCTGCATGAAAAAGTGCTGCTGAGTTTTGTCCAAACCAGTCCCTTAGATTTTGAAGCCATGATGTTCTTCTTCTGCCTGGACCTCGTTTGCCTTCAATCTTTCCTTGGAGGATTAAGTGAAGTATGCCGTATTTTTTCGGGTGTCGCATCACATGTCCGAAATATTCTAACTTTCACTTTTTAATGGTTTTGATGATTTCCCTTGGCTTTCCCAGGCAGCTTATCACCTCCTCTTTTCTGATTTTGTCAGCCCAGCTTATATGTAACAGCTGTCTGTAAATCCACATTTCAAATGCTTCTAGTCTCTTCAAGTGGCTTTCTATTAGAGACCATCTCTCTACTCCGTAGAGCAGGATAGAAAAGATGTAACATCTGACAAGCCTCATTTTCAGTCTTAGGCTTATGTCATAAGAAGCTTAGGCTTCTCTCCTACACGATATCTTAATTACCTTCTTTCTGATAGTCTTCAATATTCAGATCTGAGTGTATTTTAATTTAATCAGTTTAATTTAAAACCATTCTGTGGAAAAAAGGGGGTACCTGCTATCCAGTTTCCAAAGGAGGAAAATGGGAACCTAGGTATGTGAAGATCTCGGCTGTATAACAGCAACAATATATATTTTAGCCAGCATTCTGTTATTCATACCCAACTGTTCAGGAATTCCAGGAGTTTTAGTTCAAGGCATTTGGAGGACATTAGGGAAAAGCTAACTTAGACAGTACAGGTCGTCCTCAACTTACAACCACAATTGAGTCCAAAATTTATGTTATTAGTGAGACAGTTTTAATGTTTGTAAGCTGCCCAAAGTTGTTTCTGACAGGAGGGGCGGCACATAGATTTAATAAATAATTAACTAAATAAATAAATAATATAACATCAGACATGCAAATTCACCCAAAGCAGGGTAAAACATTGCTGGCTTTCAATTTGCACGTTTTTTTTCTTTTTATGTTCCTAGCTCTGAATAGTCAAGTTTGTTAACTTTTTGAGGCCAAACTAGATTTTACATGTTCTGGATCCCTTGCCTCTTTTCTTTGTGATTTTGAGAGAGATAGCAGAATGTCTTCTGGAGAAACATTTAAAGTCTTTCCATGCATCATTTTCAGAAGCTGCTTATTTTATACTGTTGTCATGAAGTTTCACCTAGCTCTGGGAAACCTATGTTCATTTTCAAATGTCCACATTTCACATGGACGGAAAGTTTTCAAGTAACGGTGCCCATTTCTACAAAGATCTTACAAGCATGGCTGCTTCTGTAATTATTTGTACTGTGAGACCAAAGTACAGGAGAATATTCAGAAATTGTTGGAAGGAGCTTCTTGTCATGTTAGTAGTTTTGCATTATAGAGGCCCATTGTTCAAATACATTGAAACATTGCCAGTTGAATACCATTTGATGCCCAGTGTCCCCGGTCAGTTAAAGATTCTCCTTTAAGTTCACAAAGTCCTTCATTTCAAAATTAGATGCTTAATGGATTCATCCCCACTCCCCCCTACTGGGTTCAATTTTATATAACCTTATTTTCTAACAATTAAATGACTTTGGTTCATTATCTTTTTTAGGAATTTTATGATACACTGTACATTTGTCGCTGAGCTCTGAAAACTATAATGCTTTTTCTTCAAATATGTATCGTGAGTTAATTTATTGTTATCTGTCTTTTCTTGCTATAAATGTATCACTTCCATCTAATACTCTGTTTCATGTGTAGTTCACAAGATCCATTTGACAGATTTGTTCTGCAAAATTATAAATGGTTGTGTGGACCTTTGATTTAACTTAAAATGGCTTTCTTATGCTAGTCTGTGCTTTCAGCCACCAACGGTTATTTTCCTTAGACATTATGTTAAACACTGCGAGCAAACTCTATTTTGCCTTTGACTGCTGTGCAAAAGAGATGTGACATCCAGAGTTTATTTTAGAATCTTTCTTTTGGAAGATCAGCTGATGATTGGCTTAAAAAGCAAGAAGAAGTATTCTACCATTGGAAAGCTGTAAGGATCAGAATATAAATTTTGATTATCTTGATCCTCCTTACCCTCAACTCATTATGGCGGATCTCTGGTTGAATGCTAAGAATTAAATTATAGTATATAAGGTATGAACATACATCAAATATCCAATAGCATGTAATATGTATTTGTCCCTAGTGGAATACACACACACACACACACACACACACACACACACACACACACTTCTGTTTCCTGACTGTCGCGAGGTTTTGCACTAATGGAGAACTGAGGCTTGAATCAGGCTTTCTATTTCCCTTCTACTCTGTTTAACATGAAATGCAAAATATATTGCTTTGCATAGATGGGAAAAAATCCCCTGTGTCATCTTTTTTTTAAGAAAGCAATTTTCTCTTTCTGCCTCTCTGATGGAGCTGGATAAATATTTAAGTGACCTTTCAGTAGCTTTTTTTCTTCCATTACGTTTTAATTGATCTGACAATTTTTTATTTTGAGTTTCTCTTTTTCTCCTGTCAGCTTAAGATTTCCCAAAATGAAATCTGTACAATTATCTACATTATGGAAAGCATCAAGCTGCCTACTGAGTTTCCTTTACAGTCACTCCTAATTTGCATTACAGAATGAAGTTGGTAATCTTCATTCTACAATGCAAAGGGCCAACTAGCACCGGTTATACCAAGTTTTCTCAAACTTTGGGTTGTCCCCAGCTGGTGGTGACAAACAACTCAAAAGAGGGTAGCTGTTTTTCTTTAATAAGTGATAGGTGAGCAAAAACAAAAAAAATTGCTGACAGAATTTACTTCTGCTTGGAAGGGGCAAACCTACAGCAAAGTGAGCAGCAAATAGCTCAAGGCTCAAGGTTGACTCAGCCTTCCATCCTTTCTAAGGTAGGTAAAATGAGGACCCGGTTTATGGGGGGCAATAAGCTGACTTTGTATAATATACAAAAGTATGAAGGCTATTGCTTAACGCATTGTAAGCCACCCTGAGTCTCCGGAGAAGGGCGGCATATAAATCAAATTAAAAAAAAATATTGAGAGTTGGGTAAATCTGTAGATATATTCTTTTCTTGAAACCATCCCTGCATCCTTGGTTGCCTGTTGTCTCCTAACTGGACAACAGTCTCTGACTGAAACACGGTAAGACCAAATAGTTTTGGGCAAGTGGGACTCTGGGATCCAGGACTTTGTCATCTTTGACTCTGGATGGGGTGGCACTGCCCCAGAAAGATCGGGTCTACAACTTTGGGGTTCTCCTGGACTCATAACTCCTGCTCACGGAGCAGGTAGCAGTTGCGGCAAGGACAGCCTTTGCACAACTTTGTGTTGTGTGCCAGTTGCGGATCAGGATCAGGATTCCTTTCCTGGATCAGGATTCCTTTCCTGGATCAGGATTCCCTGTGCTCAGTCATTCAGTCCCTGGTCATCTCGCATTTGGATTATTGTAGTTGTTCCGTTTATGGAACAAAGTGGAAAAAAGGAGGCCAGGCAATAAACAGTTAAAATTGTTTATTAGGTTATCCATGTCTCGGTCTGTTTGCTTATGGCTTGGCTAGAGCGAGAGAGATTCTGAGGCACTGACAGCTCTTTTATGCTCAGCTGTCAGTGCACGGACCAATCAGCAGGTCCTGATTTCTCGCCGGCAAATTGCCGGTGATTGGACCAATCAGCAGCTCTTTCTTCCTTGCATAAGGAACGTCCATACGCAACAGTAATGCTTCAAGGTTACCTTTGAAGAGCATTTGGAAGCTATAACTGATGAAGAATGCAGTGTGGGCAGTTTTGGGGGCCCATAGAATGGCCCCAAGAACCACCACTCTGTGAGCTGCATTGGTTATTGGTCTCCTTCTGGGTGAATTCAAGGTGTTAGTGATCACCTTTAAAACCTTTCATGGCATAAGTACATGTTACTTGCGAGACCATCTCACCCTACTGGGATTGGTCCGTCCCACCCCTGCCGGCAAAGGAATCATGCTCTGAGTCCTGTTAGTCTGATTAGTCTAGCTGGTGATGTCCAGGAGAAGGGCCTTCTCTGCAGTTGCTCCTGCCCTCTGGTACATCTTGCCCCTCAATGTGAGGTTGGCCTCAACCCTCCTATCATTTCATAAGGGCCTAAAGACATGGCTTTGCCTGGGGCCCCAATTGGGGAACAGCTCAGGTATAGAGGTTGTTGATCGAGTAAAAACAGATCCCACCTCTCCCCCCCATTCCGCTTTCACCCTCCCCATGTGCCCTTAGGGTTAGAGTTAGGATTGATCTTAATTATCTATGTTTTAAACGTTTTATTATTGTAAGCTGTCCAGAGTTACCATGTGGTAGAATGGGTGGCCAATAAACTATATAAATAATAAAATAAAATAAAATAAAATAAAATAAAATTTAAAAAATTAAATTAAATTAAATTTAAAAAATAAAGTAAAATAAAATCAAATCAGATCAAATCCCTGGGTCCTTTCCATTCTGAAAATTTATCGTTATAAATCAATACTTTTCCAAGAAGTGAAATATCAGTTTTAAGAAGACAAGGAATGTAGTTTATTTGGTAATACACAGGAATTGAAAAGTAAATAAAAAAAGTGACAAGAAGAATGTGTATAGCATGGGCCATTTGAAACGAGGTCTTGTTCTACAAAGCACTTGGCATAAAACTAACCCCAAGGAGTTTCTTTGCTTGCAGACCATACAAAACCTTAGGTAGCTCACACTTGAGTCAGCTATATTCACTTCTCTTTTTTGAGAGAAGTTTTACAAGTTAGGCAAAATGCCAAACCACAAAAATCTGAAGTGATGCTTGAAAGATGAGTGATAGAGGAAATCTCAAGAAATTCTACTTCGATATACTTCCTGAGGAGATGGCAGAGCTTAGCAGAGGAGTTGTTTGAAGAAAAAGGTTTGAGCTTCTCTTGAAGGCAGGAGGGTTGGGCAGAGGTTTGATGGATTGGATTAAGCCTGCAGGTCAAATCTTTCCCATTCCTGGAATATGTTAATGATGGATCTCCCAAATATATAGAATAATCAAAGCATGAGATACAGAAGAAAAATCACATTTTTCAGAAATTTGCAGCATGTTCTGAAAGGGTTCACCTCTCTTACTGATGCCCCAAAAGGCAGACATAAGACTGGATAAATGAGTGTTGAATTCAAATGCTTCTAACTTTCAAAAGATTCCTCATTTACCATTGGATTGATTGTGTTGAAGATCAGTTAGGATGACTTTCAGCCTAACTTAGTTTGTGCCAACTTGGCAAGCATCCTCCTAATCTGTCTTGAGTCTGAATTCAGTTCTTTCCTGCTTCTCCTCATTTTTTGGCTTTACTTGTAGCATGTATATATTTGCTCTGCTGGCAGATTTCTTTACTAGTGAATTGCAAAGTAGCACATAAGAAATTTAGCTGAATGTGAGCTGGCAGAAAAGACTTGTGCTTGATCCGAATCCCCTCGCCTTGGCACATTTGTAGTTCTGATTTTATACTCAGAAAATATATACAAAATGCATATGAGGAAAAAAAAACCTTTCAGAAGTATACATGAATATGCATATGAACATTCATGCATGCTTGTTGCTCTGAGTTTTCAAATAACTGAACTGAATGGTATCTGCATGCACTCAAATTAGAGCACTGACATGGTTTTGTGTTTTTTTTTTTTAAAAGAATTGTCTATCCTCATGCCTTTCCAATCTTATTACCATGCCAGGAACATTAAAAAAAAACATCTTCTTTATCTCAAAAAGAAGGGAAGCCCCCCTTTTCCTTGATGAATTTCATCTATCTATCTATCTATCTATCTATCTATCTATCTATCTATCTATCTAT
>WNWU01000041.1:12360368-12433828 GCA_012654045.1 Ptyas mucosa | reverse complement strand
TCTATCTATCTATCTATCTATCTATCTATCTATCTATCTATATCTATATATATCTGCCAAGGTTTTGTGCATTTTCTCCTGAACAATTTTCTTGTTTTACTTTTACTCAAAATGACTCTACAGCAAGGTTGGTGCTTTAACACAGGCATTTGCTGCATGCCCTTATGGCGTAATGAAAGCTGACATTATATCAAACACAATAAAGGGTCTCAGCTGATGAAGATCATTGCTGAACACACAAACCTATTAAATGGAAGGGGGGAAAAATATCAATTCTACACACTTGCCAGCCAAAAGAAAATGTGATTTGTTATCTAAAAGGGAGTTATAAACACAGCTTTAGCGCACTTTCTGTGCTGTAATGAAAACTGGGTTTGAAATGAAAAGATGATTGCAAATTAGAGCATTTGGTTTTATTTTCTAGCATTTTTTTTTTTTGGGTAAACCTTCCACAAGGGCAAGTAGAAGGTTAAAGAGACAATCTCTCTGTTCTCTGTTGATAAGTGGGCTGTGTAATTAAGGGAGAATAAAAAATGAAATGGGGTGCTAAGCTTCCTTTGCCCTTCTTGACATGCTTGGAACACAAAGCAGACTTCAATAATACACTGCTGGAAATAAAATGATAGATATCATCTGTATCGGTGTCATTTGTACATATAAATTAGTGTATAGGTTCTCTGTGCTATGTATAATTTACATGTTTTCTTATATAGTTTACACATTATTCTTATAACAATACTATTAAAATTGTAAATCATTATAATTTTAAATTCTTACAGAAACTAAACATTTCACAGAGGAGTTGGTACAAACAAAAAAGTATTATCTGAAAATATCAGTTTAATCTGAACTGTACAGTAGCTCTGGTAGCGGAACTAAGATAGCATCATAAAGGTATACACTACAGAGGCAGAGGGAATAAATTCCATACATTAAGAGACAGAGGTTTCTACCTTTAATATCTAGAAAGATGGGCACAGTAGGGTGAGGATCAAAGATTCAAGCTGCAATCTAATTTAGAGCAGACTGAGAACAGAAATACCATATTCCTTATTATTCTTATGGACATGGCCAGTGATGAGATCTTAAAGCAGGAGAATTTTGGTTGAAGATTTTCCATTTAAAACCAATGGTGCATCCATATGTGAAATATTAAGAATAGTGCCACTGACTGCATTCCTTCTCTACATGTTCACATGAAATAAGCAGATTCCGCCTGGAGTAAATGTCCCCAACGTACATCAGAACTCAATTATATACAGTTTTTATAAGTCTAAAGCCATTTTTTGAATTGGATTCAGAAGCCTACTAATGCAGCTCTTGCAGAATCAGTGATATTCTGCTAAATTAGCTACCATCACTTGGCTGATGATTTTATTCTGTACATATTCTATGCAGTTGCAACTTCTGAGTCAACCTCATGAGAATGAATTGTAGTAGTCTGAGTAAAAAATGACAAAGGAACAAGTTAGGTATTCGGCATCTCCTCATCTAGGTATGGGTGCAATTCATTGCTTCACCGAAGCTGGAAAAATGCCAAAAGCCACAACGTTTACTTGCTACTCCATGAGACAGCAGTGTAAGAGAACCCCAATTGTACACTGGCCCTTTTTGGTGAACTGTAATCCCATATAGAGCAATACAGTGGTACTCAACTGCTTTGAAACTCATCAAATTTGGTACTCAACATATTTTGACACAAATATCTGGTACTCATTGGTTCGTGCTGAATGCATACGCTAGAACTTGTTGATGTTGGCTGCCTTGTGACCAGTAATGAAATCCATTTTTTTAAACTACTAGTTCTGTGGGCGTGGCTTGGTGGGCGTGGTGTGGCTTGGTGGGCGTGGCAGGGGAAGGATACTGCAAAATCTCCATTCCCACCCCACTCCAGGGGTAGGATACTGCAAAATCCCCATTTTCTCCCCACTCCTGGGGAAGGATATTGCAAAATCTCCATTCCCACCCCACTCTGGGGTCAGCCATGGTGGTATTTGCCACTTCTCTGAACTACTCAAAATTTCCGCTACCGGTTCAACAGAACCTGTCAGAACTGCTGGATTTCACCCCTGCTTGTGACTCACTACATTATTCCTCATGGGAAAAAATTATTTGGTACTCATCATTTTTGGTATTCATTGTGCCTTTCGGAACCATTTAACAATGAATACTGAGCTACCACTATACATGGAAATACCATGGAACCAGAGGGTTTCTGTGCAACAATAATTTCACCCTGCTGGCATTCACCTGAAATCTGTTTACCCTATCTAGTTCCTTACAACCTCCAACTACTGGGTCCAGAGTTCTACCACATTTCCTGTTCAGACTGGGATCAACATTGAAAGCTAGGCATTATCAGCATATTTATGATACAGGACTTTAAACTGACAGAAGAACCTTCCCACCAGCTTCACATCAATGTTAAATATGATGGGAGAGAAGGCCAATCCTTGGAGCATCCCATACCGTAAAGGATTTGTCCTTTTCTTCCCTATCCCTATCATTGACTGGGATAACTCCATGAAGAACTGGAATATATCTGAAAGTCCTAGTAAACTCTGTCCCATTTTGAGATGAAACTAAACTAACCCTTATGTTCAGTACCCATCTCTGAATACATCAATCTCTCCTATGCACTATCAACAATCATGAGGAATTCCTGCAACATTATTTAGCATCATTGTTATATTCTGTTACAGTCCTTGGAATAGACTGGCTTCAGGGTCACTTTCTATCCACAGCATAGGAAGCCTCAAGCCCTCTCCCTACTTACCACCCCACATCAGGAACTCCCTTCCATTTTGCCTGCCACATAAGCATAGGTTCTGTTCCCTCCATCTATTTTGTTTCTATAATGTCTGCCTTGTTCCTGGAGATCAAATTTCTACAAAACAGTACTAATGCAGTAAATAGAACTGCCATGCTTAAAAAAATTTCAATGAGAATTTACAAGTAAGATTCATCCTTCTACACTACCACTGGTCTAATTTTTGTTGCTGTTGTTAAAGAAAGTTGGGTCCTTAGTATAGCTTGAACTGTCACCAGTCCTATCCTGCAAGACTCTTGCTTACTGAAGATAAACTCCTTCTGTAAAACTCATCAACAGCAGGATCCTTAATGTTGGCTCAACGAACCAAGAATGACACGACACATGGGAGTTACTCCTGAGTAGTTTCTTTATTGCTGTTTGTCTATAGACAGAAATCTTGCCAGACTGAAGCAACTATCTGAATGATATACTCTGTGAATTACTGGGGTTGGGGAGAGGGATAGCCAGGAATGCACTTTCCCCTTCTTCCTGCATTCCAGGGATACCAAACTCCACTATCTCTTTGCTCTCTGGGAAAGCCCCTGCCTCATGCGACTGTGGATTGCATTCTACCACACACATATAAGTAGGCTCAGAGAGATGACCTTGCCTTTCACTTGCCTATCAAGGAGAATAGCATCACAATAACTTGCAATGTTTCCTCCTTACTTGTGGAAAGACCTTTTGCAGTTCTACAACAAGAGCTGGCCAGTTAGACATTTTGGATTACAGTACTCAAAAATTCATATTCAGCACTGAACTCAGGCTAATGCTTTACTTTAATCATACATAATCATATAATAATCTTTGGCAACTTTTTTTCCAGTCCTGGTAAAATTCCTGTTTAGCTAATTATTTAATTTGGTTAATTGCTGTTGCTGTTTTTCACCAGGTTCTGGAACATACATCCTGGTGCACCTCTGCATTGAAACCCTGCTGGAGGATAAGAAGAATCAGAAATGAAGTTTGGACTCCTAGCACATAAGGGGCAACCTGGAATCTCTTAGTTACTGGGATGGTTAATCTAGGCTTCCAGTGATCCTTGGAGGTGGCAGAAGCTGTACGTTTCCTTTGCCTCCTTAAATAGTTCCATCTGCAATTCCCTCTCAGTGATATACCTCTGGTGCTGCGAAGTGCAAAACTCGTTTGTATGCAAGTTTATTCTCTACAATCAATTTACTTATCTCACCTTTTGCATCTCCTTCAGGAATGGGGAGCTGAAATTATTTTTTGCTTTTTAGCTGGGCTTAAGTACCAAATGTACAGGATAAAAATATAAACATATTTTAAATATCAATTTAATTTTTCCTTCCACATAGAGGCATCTCATATTTTAAGATCCACACAAACAAGCTCTTTTATTCAGGTGGTCATTCTAGATTTACAATAATGCAAGTCACTGAAATTTGACTAATATAAAACCTGCAATTATATAACTCTGCTATGGTGACATTTTAAAAATGTAGATTATGGGTTTTTTACAAATCTATGGAGAAAATTATACATGTTATATCAAAGGCGTTAGGACTGTGCATGCTTTAAAAATGATTTGGGAGAAAAGCTTCAGGTCTCATGTGAATGCAGTGCCTCTCTGCCATTTAATGAAAAGGACTGACATTTTTGAGGTTGTTTTGTAAGCCTGAGGAAAAAAAAAAGAGGGTGACATTGAAACCTAAAAAAATATTATTCATATAAATGAATAATAGAGATGTGTTATGCTCGTTTGATGTCTGGAGTATTCCTTCTGAATCATTTTTAAAAAGTGCACAGTTGTAAAAGACACACATACTATAAAATAATACAGGGTATGGAAAACATAGAAAACATAGAGTGTACATAGAATTCGAATCAATAGTACCGGCTCTGTATTTTTCATGAGTATTATACAATCCACAATGATTGCCTTCCATTAGGGTAGGGGTGTCAAACTTCACTGTTTCCAGGGCGGTCCCGTGGTCCAGATCTAAGCATCCCATGGGCCGGATCTGGTCCAAGGGCCTTGAGTTTGACACCCCTGCATTAGGGCAATGTGTATGTTGCTCTGTCTTGCGTTGTTCCATTACATTCCGACCATAAATTTCCTCTAAAGGGTGTTTACAGAAGTGTCAAACTCACAGCCCGCAGGCTGGATGCATCATGCATTGGCCACACCTACTGCCATTTTAGCAAAAGGGGGGGAAGTTGCAACATGTCACGTGATAACAACGTGAGGATGCAAGTTTGACACCTCTGCTCTAAAGGAACAGTCATATTAATAAAAACTTCTTGTTGGGATATCAAGGAAGTAAGCTATGTTTCAAAAGCATGTAATTTTGTATGTAAAGCATTCACTCAATAATTTTTCATGGATATGATATAAGAAAAGAAGATTATAAGGAGAAGACAACTGCAATGATGGGAGCTAGAAAATATAGAACAAAAGAAGGGAGAAAACCAGTAATAAACATTTTATGAAGCAGAAAATTGCTTATAAAGAAGCCAACTTTTAAAGGCAGTTGATATAATCCTGCCAAGCACACATAAACAAGGAAATAACTCTCTCTGCAACTACTAAACACTTCTTTAAATGGGACAGATAGCTGCAGCCAAAAAAAGAAAAAAGAAAAAGGTCTCGGATGCCAAAGCAGATTAACAAAAAACAAAACAAAACAAAACACAAACAAAGAAAAAGAAAGACTGATAATGATAGAGGAGGAGGAGGAGGCAAATATGAAATATATTTATTTCATCTTCCTGTATTTCCTGTTGGGCAACATAAGATAGAAAGTACTGGCCAGTACATGCAAAGGGGCCGCTCATATGGCTAATGACATTTTATTAAGGTGATAACTGCACTGCAATTCTAATAATATACCTTAGGGCAGCTTAAAGAAATACTTCTGTCTTAGGACTTTTTCCACAAATGAGTTTAAGTGTTAATCACCCTTAATCAGCCAAAAACAATATTGGCATGTAATTTGCTATCCCCACCACCGAACCTACCATGCTACAGTTACCTTTGCCTGCCCTAGACTTCCTTTCAGGGTATGAATCAGAGGTGGGTTTCAGCAGGTTCTGACCAGTTCTGGAGAACCGGTAGCGAAAATTTTGAGTATTTCAGAGAACCGGTAAATACCACATCTGACTGGCCCCACCTCCATCTATTCTCTGTCTCCCGAGTCCCAGCTGATTGGGGAGAAATGGGGATTTTGTAGTATCCTTCCCCTGCCATGCCCACTAAGCTATGCCACGCCCACCAAACCACACCCACAGAACTGGTAGTAAAAATTTTTGAAACCCATCACTGGTATGAATGACAAAACTGAACAGACTATACTTTCCTTGGCTGGTGTCAGGATAGGCAGTAAAATATTACCTTAGTACTAGTGTTGTTAAGGGTAACTTATATCTGTCTCTCTTATGAGTTGGGGACTGGATAAAATGTAAAGAGCCAGAAAACGAAGCCTGGGCATGGCTGCACCATAGCTAAATCCAAATAAAGATATGCCTTGGGTTGAAGGGGTTGAAAGATTCTTGATTATGATTTGCAAAATAGAGCAACACCACACCCTCCACAGCTTTTAGAAATAAATCTGAATAATCTTTTTTTTAATGATTTGAGACTTTAAGACCCAAGATTTAGCATTTAACTTGGTGTTTTAAGCAATTTGTTTAGCACTTCAAAATGTAAAGATACAAAATATTTCACAGCTTTTATTTAATGTTATGTATGTGTGTCTCTGACTGTGTATATGCATTTGAATGAGGAAGCCCAAAGCTTTTTTTGAATATCTATCAGGGCCTCCAGTCACAGGTTTTAAGGGTTTTTATTAAGCCATCCAAATAGGGTTTTATTTTTCCCCCAAAGAAAGAATTGGAGTTCTTCAATTAAAAAGTCAGCATATAGCCTTCAGCAGGGAAGACATATGTTTATCTCCGAGTATAATGAAGTTCCTTACTTTAGCAGAGGGTGAACTAGCTCACTTTGAAGTAAATGAAGTAAACCTTTGATTTTACATTTGAATTTGGTTTCAAAGTTGCCCTCTGTTGATAAAGAATGCACACTGATTTTTATTAAAAAGACTCAACAACAATACAGTCTAGTAAAGAAAGGCTGCAGAAACATCTGTTTTTGAGTTTTCTTAGATATAGCTGTGGAAAAAAGTTTAACCATAGGATTGTGAGGAGAGGATAAAGTCCTAGGTTTGATACTTGCCATTCCTCTTAAATTATGGGAAGAAACCATTTGAAATATTGGAGAACTATTACTTATCTGTGTAGATCAAGGTTAGGCATTTTTTTCAGCATTCTCACACAACATGTCCCAGGGAAGAGACTTATTTATTTCTCAAATGGTTTCAGTGAATGGTGTGACCAGTTATGGCTCATGTTCATGCATTGCAGTTTTTATTTAGAAGTATTGTGAATGGATAGAATTACAGTCTCACTGACCTCTTTAAAATATTAAGGTATTTTTGAATGGAAGCTAAATGGACAAATAGGCTGCATTGGTATATATAAAGCAACTTCTTGTGTTCTATGCCCACAGAATACTTTTTCTCAATCATGGCAACTTTAAACTGTATGGACTTCATTTCCCAGAATTCCCCAACCAGCACACTGCCATAAAGCTTTAATTAGTGAAAATTTAACTAGGTTTATAATACGTACACATATAATAACACACACAGCATCAAAGAAGGGTTCAGTTGAGAAATTCTAGACCCAAAGGCTCTGATGCCACTTCAGAAAATAAACGAAGGCTGTGACATCATGAATCTTTCAACTTTCATAAGGTCCATTTCAACCTATTTTATTTCCCATATATCACTGGTCTGACTTCCCACTACCATCATCACCACTATAGATCAAGTTCTGTCTACAAACATACCAGTTTCAGCCTGCTCTGTTACGGTCTAACTAGCCTGTATAGGAGCAATTTACTTCCTACACCTTTTCAAGAAAAAGTGCAACAGGTAGTCCTTGTTTAATGACTTTCCTGTTGTTGTGGTCTGCCAGCAGCCTGCGGAGCTGGCAGCAGAGTCGGACAGTGAGGTGGCTGGGGAGGACCATAGGCCAGTCCTGGAGTCTGGGGAAGGCTCGGACGAGGGCTCTGCATTGGAGGGGAAAAAAAGGGCCATCTGGGAGGTACGTGATGCCTCCAGAGCCTCCAGAGTTGGACCTCAGCGAGGCAGAGGAACGGGGGAGCCTGTTCCCAGTGCATGCATGCGCAGAGCTGCCAGAAGGCAAGAACAGTTAAAACAAAAGGGATGACTCAGGAGTAGGGCTGGGAAATGATTGGCCCCTCCCATAAGACTTAAAAGAGGAGCAGGAAGCAACGTTTGTTCATTCGGTTCAGCTTAAAGCCTGAAGCTCTGTTTGATTCTGGACTCGGTGTGGCTTTACCAATTAGGTCTTTGGCAGCGTGTCAAGGGAGGTAAAGGTGGGTGATTATCCCGAAGGACTTCT
The DNA here is from genome assembly GCA_012654045.1 of Ptyas mucosa. Taxonomy (NCBI): domain Eukaryota; kingdom Metazoa; phylum Chordata; class Lepidosauria; order Squamata; family Colubridae; genus Ptyas; species Ptyas mucosa. The sequence continues at coordinate 12,425,568 of WNWU01000041.1, read as the reverse complement.
CCCGAAGGACTCTTTATAACTAATTGGGACTCATCTGTGAATGAACAGAATTCACAGCTGTTGCAATAAGAGGTTTTTGGGACTACTCGTGTGTTTTAATGACTCAGGAAGCCTAGGTCAGAACACCTGTCTGGTTTACCTGGCATGTCTGAAACACAACTAGATGAGCTATATCTAGGTATTGTAAGGCTACGTTAACCATATCTTGCAAGTCTAAAAGTACAAACTTCTTGCCTGTCACTTTTAACTGTTAGACCTGTTAAGGGCAGGTTCATTCTAAGTTTCTTTCTTTGACTGTTAAACATTTATTTAGTATATAAATATAATAAATAAATAATAAATAAATTTGCAGGCTCCTCCTGCCTCTCTTATCTGATGGTTTCCTAGGCAGCATCTCTTCTCCTCTTTTTTCAAGGTTAGTCATACATTCCATTACAGCAGGGGTGTCAAAGTCAATTTCATTGAGGGCTGCATCAGGGTTATGTTTAACTTTGGGGGGGCATGGCCAGGGGGCGTGGCCAGGTGACATCACTTGTGTCAGGAGCGCCTGTGGTGGGCCGAGTGCTCTGACAGTGAAAATGGGCTCCCGACCTCCGTTTTCTGCTGCGATGGGTTCCTGAAACTCTCTGCTAGTGAAAATGGAGCTTAGGAGAGCTGCCCGTGGCCCTCCCAAACTCCATTTTCGCTGGCAGAGGCTCTGCGGGCCAGTCCTTGCTGTTTTCAGGGTGGCCCCACAGGCCAGATCTAAGCACCCAACAGTCCGGATCTGGCCCCCCAGGGCTTGAATTTGACACCTCTGCATTACAGTGACTGACTTGTTTAGCAACTGTTACAGTTACAATGGTGATGAAAAAGTAACTTTGTGACCAATCGTTGCAGGTCTGTAAAGCAAAGGAAATCTGAAATCTGATTTTAAGTACAGTTGCAATTTCGCTTAGTGACTACTTCACTTAATGACCAAATTATCAGTCCCAACTGATAAATTAAAGGACGACCTGTACAGTATCTGAATGTGCCTCAGGCACCTGGAAGAAAGGGAAATCCAGAAAAACATATAAGAGGGAACAAGTATGAACCCACACATGCTGGTACATATATGTGGAGAAAAACTGTATCCAAGGTGATGGCTTCAGGGGGCAGAATACATATAGAAGGGACAATGATGGGTAATATACAGGTAGGTAATTCCCTTTCATGGCCATTATAAATCCAGTTGTAAAAAAGGAACAAATAAACTTATTACTAGATACTTTTAAGCTGCAGCTGCTGGCTTGAAATCACCCAAAAGAAATGTAATAACACCTTAGCTCTACTGTATTTTTTCTTTGGCATGGAGCACACAAAGAAAATTATAGAGAAGGAAAGAGAGGAACCAGCCGCCGTTGGTAGTTTTTATAGGTACATTCTGCACCTGTTTCTCCTCTGAAAGATGAAGTACAAACCAGATGATGAAATCTGCTGAGCAACATGGTTTATATTCGTTCCAAACCAAAGCGCCCAGCCTACGAGCTGTCTAAGCATAACTCAAAGCAGCAGGGAATGTTTGGGTGGCCTCTTATTCTTCCTTGGTGTTACCAGATGAGTCTGCAGAACTAGACTCATCACTGGCTGGGTTTTAAAAAGGGTACGAGTGCCAAGCTGCAATAGAACATAGCAGATCTTCCAAGGGAGGAATTTTCTGCTTCTGAAAAATGTAGTGAACCTATGTAAAAAAGCAAAACAATCTCACAACAGGCAAACAGGCAAAGACAGCTTTGTAAAATGCCTGAACCTGACTCTTCTTTGGTCCATGCCTCCTCCAATTCCAGGTGTCACGGAGCTGGAGTCTTACATATTAGCTGGCAAGAAGAGTGACTGATGGGTGGCCATAGAAGGCTTGTCCCAAGGACAGAAGTACCTCTGGTGATTTCCCCATTCAGTTCATCTTCTCCTCCTGCCAAGGTTGGAAGCCCAGCTTTAAATAAATAACACAGTCCACTATCCAGCTGGCCGGAAGAAAAATATTAGAATGATTTCTAGCTAATCAGATGATTCCTAGATTGGAGCAACTGGATATGAAAAACGTAAAATACATAGAATCATAAAGAGAGGCTGCTGATTTTGGTCATCCCATTTTTCTTTTTCTTTCTTTCTAGAAACAGATCTCTGGATACAGTGCAACATAAATTACTCATACCACTAACTACTCAAAGTGTAAACACTGCCTTGAAACACAAAATCTTTCTGCTACTTCGGAATCTGTCTACTGATTCAAGGACTTCGGCTCTCCTAATATGTCTTTCAAAAACAATATCAGATTTGCTACCTGCTCCTTAAAACGTGCTCCAGTTGTGGGACCCCAATCAAGTCACGAGGACCTCATTCCTGGGATGAAACAAATATCCATACATGCTAGAAGAAGTCAAGCTAGTATGTCTGGATGACAATGGAGCCTACAATGCCCATCATATTTCATCTTGAAAGAATTGGCAGGATGGGACCCCCAATTCATTACAAAGGGTTTTTTTATAGCTTGGCAATTCCTTATAGGAAATTCCCTGATTTTTTAAAAAATGATTATTTTTGCATGTGATCAGACAAATGTACACAATGTATGTCTCCATTGAACATGAGTCGATATGGTAATGCAAGCATTTTTCCTCATTTCATGTTGGATGACATACCTGCCATCTTCAAAAACATCATAGGAACCGGGTGATGAAAAATATAATGGCAAGAAAGTGTCTTCAATCTAGGTTCAAGATGTCATGGCAGTAGCAATTAGCTATTTTAAAGATTTCTTATTTCTTTCCCCTCTCCTTGCTCGTTCTAGCATCCTGATTATGAAGAGATTTGGAAAATTCAGAAAGAACATATTTTGTGTTATTTTAGTTGATCCCGGTAAAGGCATTACCCAGCTTGAAGGATACTGTGACTGCAGGGCTAAAAATAGTAGAGCCAGGATATACTGCATCCTCTCTTCACACTGAGAAGATTTAGTAATACAAAATGCAGAATTATAGATTTGCTTATTCCTGAAAACTACTGGAAAAAACAAACAAATAAAAACAGAGCTGGGACAAGTCTGAAGCGGAATATCAGTGTTTGATATGGTTGGGTGCTACCTGTCATGGCCCCCTCGGAGCCCAGTTTGGAGGAGGAGGAGGAGGAGGAGGAGGAGGAGGAGGAGGAGGAGGAGGAGGAGGAGGAGGAACAGGAACAACTGGGACTGTCCAACAGGGATGGCACGTCTCCCTTGGCATGTTTGGAGAGGCCAGAGTCTGAGAACATTGCTGTCCCAGGCTCCTAAGGCATTGGGGGAGGTGTTTGACCAGACAGAGAGCTGCCTGCCTTCACAGACACAAGGTGGATGGGCTGCTGACAGGCAGTTCCTTGTGATGTGGGTTGGGCAAGATAGGCAGCCAATCTCCTCTGATGAGGAACAGCTGCCTCTTCCACTTGATCCAAGGGCATGGAGAGTGGAGCGTAGGCAAGCCCAGAGAAGGGCCGCAAGGCTACTCGGGAGAAAGTTGCCCAACCCTCATACAAGGAACACCTGGAGTGGAATAATTTAAGGAGCCGCCATGGGGAATTAATCTTTGCCAGGAACAATTGTTTTGTTTTGGATTACATTGCCCCGGCTTTGACTCGGGGTTTTTTGCCCTTGTCATTTGTCTTGCCCTAGCCTTGTGGACTGCTTTTGCCCTTTGCTTTGCTTTACCTTCAGAACTGCCTTTGCCTTGTACCTTATCTTTGCCCTGAAGACTGACATTTTTCTTGTGTCTGGACTTTGCCTTGTGGACTTTCCTGATAATATATGGGCTGTTGTTTGGGCGACTGAAGTGGCTGCCTTCAGGGCGGGGTGGTGCCTTACTGGTCATTGGAGGGCTGTTTGTTGAACTCTTCTTGAGGTCAATACTGGATCTCTAAAGGCCTGCCTTGCCTTGACCATCTGGGTCATAACATTACCTGGAGTGTTCATACAGAAGGTAAAAGGAAAGTCCATTCCTGCTTTTCACAAATAGGTACTCCAGATAGCTTTTGCTATATAAAAACATTTCCCAACATGGTATCCATCAGATATACTGCATTTCAACTCTCATAATCTCCCAGCCAGTACAGCCAGAGGAACTATCAAAGTTGAAGGATAGCATATTTGGAAGACACCAAGCTGGGAAAGCCTGCTATAGATAAAGCATTTCTTAAGTACTTGATTTTTGGACTGTCATTTTTGGTCCTTTAAGTACAGAAATGTTTGGGGTGGGGGGGAATAGGAACATGTAACTTAATGTTGAGGCTCTGTCCATATCAATAGAGGCTTGAAAGTCACACCTAAAAATGTTACTTTTCATGGATATCTGAAGTAGTGGTGAAATCCAATTTTTTTTTACTACCGGTTCTGTGGGCGTGGGTTGGTGGGCGTGGATTGGTGGGTGTGGCAAGGGAAGGATACTGCAAAATCTCCATTCCCACCCCACTCCAGGGGAAGGATACTGCAAAATCCCCATTCCCTCCCCATTCCTGGGGGAAGGATATTGCAAAATCTCCATTCCCACCCCACTCCAGGGGAAGGATACTGCAAAATCCCCATTCCCTCCTCATTCCTGGGGGAAGGATATTGCAAAATCTCCATTCCCACTCCACTCTGGGGCCAGCCAGAGGTGGTATTTGCCGGTTCTCCAAACTGCTCAAAATTTCTGCTACCAGTTCTCCAGAACCTGTCAGAACCTGCTGGATTTCACCCCTGATCTAAAGGGAAGGGGAAGGAGAAGAGGAGAATCCATGTAGGAATCACACTTCTGACTGTTTGCCCAGCTGATGATTGCTAGAAACAGCCCACAGTCACTTTCATTCTCACTCTTGTTTCATTTCCCCCTGAACTTCCATAGCAACCCATCTGCAGTGAGTGACTCTAATGTTTAATGGTCCTGCCATTAGCACTAATGCATTCCAAACACTCAGCATCTGCTGTTGCGCATTCATATGGAAACACAAAAATAACCACATTCAGTGCAATCTGTCATAAATTCCAGCTTGAGGTTATAAAATGACATACTAAGAGAGTGAAAGAGAGAAATGGCCAAAATTAATGATACACTTGGTTAAAAAAAACAAAAGGAACAATAAAAAATACAGGCAAGTAAATACCCAATAAATAAATAAGGAAGATGTACAAGGTATTTAAAAAATACCAGGAAAAAAATGGTATTGCTAATGCTTACTCAGAACCATCCATGTAAGAAACAAAGAAATGTAGGTTTTTGAGAAATTATTTTCACAATAAAGCAGGAGACATAAGGAAGATCAATCAATCAATCAATCGCCCCCCCATGTTAAATGTGAACAAATAATGTAATACAAATAATAGGCAAAATAACTGGAGAACTAAACAATTGGCAAAGGGATAGGTTATAATGAGTATACCAGTAAATGAATAAACATTCTGACATTGTTGCTTCTAAAATACCTGACCAAGAAGATGGTATCCTAACATCAGAACAAGACTTGAATGTAGAATTAAGCAATTATCTTTACCAAGTTCATAAATGATTTCCAGTACAAGAACCAGAATATATGATTTTGTATTTCAGTAGAAGAAAAACACTGTATATTCCAACATGATTTATGGATTGTAATTTTAGTATAGTTAGACCATGTATAATTGACAGACTGGATTTTATCATAGATTTTAGTTGTTATTTATTCTTTTATACTAGAATTTTTAATCGTACATTTACTGAGTGTTTTTATTTGTTTTGGTCTCTGGTCTATGACTATAATTAATTAAATTGATTGATTGATAAAGAGGGCACATATGAAAAAAAAAGGGGGGTTCATTCTTGGGCAAGGAATTTTGAGGACCGAAATCAAACAAATAGCCAGCTGTTGTGATCTAAGAGCTGCAATATCCTACATTTAATCTCCCAGGTAAAACCATTCTGCCTTTAATTCTTATTTTTTTCCCCCAACAGATCAGCAGTGGGTTCTACTTACCTTTACTACCAGTTTGCAGCGGGGCTGCTCGCGCACGTGCTCTTCTGCATAAGCGTTTTGATGACATTGGGGTCGGTGGGTGGAGCCTCCCACCGATTTTACTACCGGTTCTATAGAACGGGTGCAAACTGGGGCCAACCCACCACTGCAACAGAGGTTATAACCATAGAATGGAGGGAATAACAGGACTATTTATAATATTTTATTATGTGAAGGGATTCTTCCAGATCATGTCTATAGTACACCAAGGAGGTTTGGAGGTATGCATATGTATTAGATATGTACCTACTAATGATAAAATGATTAGTACATGCTGGTAAGTCTTAATCAAAACAGAACAAGGGAGAATTATGAGCCTGGAGAACTACTTTTTTTTTTTTGGCTTTTAATCAAATATTCCTGGTTAATTGATGGTTGATCCACATGACTCATTTTAAAGACGCTTCCCTATAATGGTATTGCAGTTGTATAATGCTTGTCCCCCTAAAAACATAGCTAGCCTTAACAAAAAGCCTCAAATCTGTAATAGCTTACTTTTTAAAAAAATCAGGAAAATAATTACAAGATTGCTACATCTCTTCATTAGGTAAGCTGTTCCATAAAATAATGAGAAGAGACAAAAAAAAAGGACTGACTTGACAGTGAAGTCACAAGGTTAGTAAGGAGATATAATTTTTGAGAAACCAACATTTAATTTAGGCCATACGAGGTATAGGTATGTTATTTGCTTGTCCCTGTACAATATATTAATTTAAATTAATATACTGTACAGCAGTGGTGGGTTCCCCCCAGTTTGGACCAGTTCTATAGAACCAGTAGTAAAACCGGTGGGAGGCTCCGCCCACTGACCCTGACATCATCAGAACGCTTCTGCGCATGTGCAGAAGCTTCTGCGCCCGCACAGAAGAGCATATGCACGGCCCCATTGCAAACCGGTAGTAAAGGTAGGTAGAACCCACCCCTGCTGTTCAAAGTGACTGTTCAAAGTTACAATGGCACTGAAAAAAGTGACTTAAGTGACCATTTTTCACACTTACGACCACTGCACCATCCCCTTGGTCACGTGATAAAAATTCACACGCTTGGCAACTGACTCATATTTATGGCGGTTGCAGCATCCCAGGGTCATGTGATCCTCTTTTGCAACCTTCTGACAAGCAAAGTCAATGGGGAACTTAACAACCTTGTTACTAATTTAAAAACTGCAGTGATTCACTTAACAACCATGGCCAGAAAGGTCGTAACATGGGGCAAAAGTCATTTAACAAATGTCTCGCTTAGGCAACAGAAATGTTGGGCTGAATTGTGGTCGTAAGTCGGGGACTACCTGTATACGTCCTTTCATTACTTTAAAGGACAGAATGAAAGTTGTTTATATGATGGGAGAAGAATTTCTTTCCCTTAATTTGCAAGAAATGGATTATGATCCGAATGCATTTCTTTGGATTACTTCTAAACAAGAGTTTACTTTTAGGAATTTCACTGATGTTCCAACAGTGCAGTTTCTCACTTCTCTTTATGGCACCCCCACCAACACTGACAGGGAAGGCCACTAGAATGTAAACTGAAAGCAAACCATGCTCCCTACTTGCACTGGTGATGTTACCTAGTTTGGGCAGTGAAAGGTCTGCAAGAAAACAACCAAGTTCAGGGAGTGCCAAAGACCCTGCAGTTCAACCCTGAGCTACGAATATTTTCCTTTATCAAAACCAAACTCCTCCAGCAGTTTATGTGTCTGTATGTGTGTGCCTCTATATCTATTTGGCACTAATTTCAGATAAAATTAGACAGGTGGATCTCATGTTGTCAAGGTAGACACGAACAAGTGAAAGAATTCCCAATTTCAGCATTGAATGGTTTAGCTCCAATGTATTTTTGAAATCTACCTTGCTCCCAACGTTTGGCAATAAAGTGCACCATCAATGGTTTTGAATGGCAAATGAGCAGGTAGGTTCATGGGCCACACCAAAATTTCCCAGAAGGAGCGATGTATATATATTTATATGTTCAAGCAAATATATAAATGTGTATATCTATATAGAATTCCATCTCCTCTTGGATGAGCACAATAAAGAAACCAGCAGCTCTTGCTTTGCTGAGCTGCCAATCACTGCGGAGGAGCAGTGGGAGAGGAGCTGGCTTCTGCATGCTGTGAAGAGTATCCCAGGTAGGCAGGAGAACAGCTCTGGGCTATCCTGATAAAGCAGGCCTGCATTCTGCAGAGAAGTATCAGAGCATATCGGATTTGGGTGGCTTGTTCCTAATTACCTGCATCGTGATTAACTGGTACGATTGGTACCATTAAAACATTTTCCTGAGAATTTCTGAGCAGTTTGCGGCGTAAAATAAGCTAGCAGCCCACAGGCATGACAAATCATTTTAAAGAAGATAATTAACCTCTTTATGCCCCTCACAGGCACTGAATCAGATGCGGTGGATGCTGGCAATGACCATATACCCCTTTTTCATTGGCATAATGCTTAGTGGTCTGTGCGGAATGAGAGTGTGGCTATTGCTGGAGCAAAGAAGAGTTCCTAGCATATTACAGATTCCTCTTTCTTGCAGGCTGATCCATAGAAAAAGTGCATTGGATAAAAATAAGGTTGATCTCTCTTTGGTGTAAGTCATCACGATTTCTGCTCTCCCAAGAATTTCACAGACTTGGCAGTTAATCCACAAAACCAAAAGCCATGCAAATTGTTTCAGAAATGTGAATTGATATTGAAGCAAACACCAGGAACCGGCTGGACTGATATCTAAGGATTCTGAGCAAAATGTAGAGTAACAGGGATTTTCTCTCCACCGTTTAAACTGCCCATTCAGGAACGAATCCTCCAGGGCCATCTTATTCTTCTTTTATTTTTTCCAACCCAATAATTCTGAAACCTGAACAGAATGGGACCAAATATGGTGAGGGGAGGAAAATTTTCAAAAAGCATTCTCTGTATACTTTCTCTGTTACATAGATAGAGCACAGTCACAAACTGCTAGTAATCCTCTCCATTGCTGACAGAAGAGTCAACTGAGTTGCGGAGGGCAGCTGTGGACTTTGGCAAGACACTCAGAAGCAGGGGTGAAATCTACTTACCTTCCCTACCGGTTCGGAAGTTCTCCAAACCACCTGCTGCCATCGTTACCGATTCAGCCAAACCGGTCTGAACCGGTAGCATTTCACCCCTGCTCAAAAGGCTTTCTCTTCTAGTTATACACTGGGAAATAGGGGGTGGGTAGTGAGGGGAGAATCTCCTAGATCAGGAGTAAGACACTCCAGTACAGAGGGAAGCCAGTTGGATAAATAAAGTTATATGGTTTCAAAGTCAGAAGATATATTGAAAATAAAAGTCTGCTGTGGTTGGTCACACTTGTCCATTAGAATGATCAGTTCACAATCCTTCCATTGCAAGTCAAATGCCACAAACAAACAAACAAACAAACAACCCGTACCTACTTCCAGACATATGACATGTTTTTCCCTCTAGAACAGGGTTGAAATGTAAAATGTGTTACTACCGGTTCTGTGGGCATGGCTTGTGTGTGTGTGTGTGTGTGTGTGTGTGTGTGTGTGTGTGTAATGTGACTGGGTGGGCGTGGCCAACTTTTTTTTTTTAACTTTTCAAAGCATTTTTTCTAATGCTTTGAAAAGCCTCTTTGCCTATCAGGCAACTCAGCTGGGATCGTCAGAGACTTTTCAAAGCATTTTTTATGCCACCTCTTCGGCCAAGAGGTTGAAGAAAAAAATGCTTTGAAAAGCCTCTGAAGATCCCAGCTGAGCTGCATGATCATCAGAGCCTTTTTTTTTACTTTTAAAAGCATTTTTTCATCGGAAGAGATTGTAGAAAAAATGCTTTTAAAAGTAAAAAAAAAAAGCCTCTGATGATCACGCAGCTCAGCTGAGCATGGGGGGGGGGCAGGGATTTTTGCTACCGGTTCTCCAAACCACCCGCCACCATCACTATCGGATCGGGTGATCCAGTCCGAACCGGGAGCATTTCACCCCTTCCCTAGAACCCTGTCACTTTTCACAAATCTGGCAGTGCTTATGAGGTCCATGTACTAATGTGCAGCACAATAAACTCATCTGCCACTTCCTCACATTCAGTGAAGATGACATTTGTGCCTGGATTTGGCTTTGGAGAGTACACAGTCTTGGAAAGCTCATTGGATTCAAACATGGCCGTGTTTCTTTCCCACCATCACTCTCTGCAGCTTGTCTTTGTGAGACTTCACTGTTAGCGGACCAATTTAAAAGATTACCAGAGAGTCGTAGGGAATCAAAACCAGAAGTACTAAAGTAAAGAATCTGATGAAAATGCTAACATCAGTGGAGCACAGGGGAAGAAAAGGAGAGAAGTAATAAGTGAAAAAGCAAGAAATGTGTGTTTTTCAAGCCAGCGTTATATAAATTGATTTTGAGCTCAGACCATAGCATTCTTCTTCATTGGGAAACTGCTTTAAGAATGTAGAAATAAAAGCAAACCTTTTCTTCCACCAGGAATATAACAGGTGTCATCAGCCCAGGGGAGAATCCTGGGATCCAGCTAAGCAAATGTAGTGATGGTGGATGCATTTTCAAAAGCAAATGCAATAGCTCTATGTTAAGAGAACATGTCCTATTATCATCAATTTAGCTGCATACGGTATGTATTAATGTTGAAGGGAAGTGTGGTTAACTCCAGCCTGTGGAAAACACTTTTTTTCCTGCTTTGTAGTGAACCCCATACACACATCAGGGAAGACCCAATTAGATGCATGGTGTCTGAAATATATATTTCTCACATACTATTCTAAATAAAATGTTAGGCAGTTTCCCCAAACCAGAAGCAAGACACTTACAGAAGGTTTCCCCTCATAAAATGTATTGAGCTGAAAAGGATAGGTAATGGGAATTTTGAACAACTGAATTATTACTCACGCGGCCTTACTCCACTTATTTCTAAGTGACTTTTCTGTGAAATGGAGAGGAGGTGGACCTCTTGGTAGATAATGAGAAACCTTGTAGCTGCCTGTTTACCAAACCATCTCTCGAATCTTTATTAGTCTGTGAATTGACCATTACATGAAGTCAAGTCTCAACTCTTCACGTTGAGCTTGATAGTTGGTGATTTAATGGATTTTCTAGACAGTTTTGCAGGATAGTTTTTTAGGCAGTAACCCAGCGGTAATATACTGTATCTTACAGCCCAGGGATTGCCTGGATGTCTCCTGTCCAAATACAAATCAGCCCCAGACAAGATCATCCAATGCTGCCACTTTCTGAGACTTACTCTGCGCATGATCTATGCCTTAACCCAGGAGTGGGTTCTAAAAATTTTTACTACTGGTTCTGTGGGCGTGGCTTATTTTGTGGGCATGGCTTGATGGTCATGTGACAATTCTTTAGGATTTAGCAGAGGTACTGGTCTACTAGGCTTTTAACTGCTTGCAGAACTGTACCGATCTGCCCATTTATTTTTTTGCAGACACTGGTCTACCCATTTATTTTTGCAGGCACTGATCTACTCATGTATTTTTGCAGGCACTGGTCTACTCATTTGTTTTCTTTTAACACTGATCAGCTGTAGGGCGGCCCTTTGAAGCCCCGTGGCAAGATTTTAAACATTTTTTTCCCTCTAGCCATCAGCTGGGACTCAGGAGGCAGCAATAGATTGGGGGTGGGGCCAAATAAAAGATAAGAATAACGAGGGGGGCAGAACCAGTTTGGTGACATCCTATCATCACCGCTACTGGCTCAGGAGACCCGGGCCGAACCGGGAGGAACCCAACACTGCCTTAACCTTTGTTCATTTAACCTTTTTCTCTTTATATTTATATTCCCAAAACCTGTGAAGTGTTTAGCTACTGCAGCAAATGAAGCTACATTTATTTCTTTCACTGTATATATAATGTCTCCCCACAGACCATTACAGTTAACTTTAGCTGTTTATATAGTCTCATGCATCAGCTCCTTTCTATAACATTACTGTCACTCATACACATACGGTACATACACAAATACTTTCACCCTCAGGATTTTGAGCGCATATAATTAAATCTTTCTAAGTCCCGCACAAACATCCTGCAACTGAGAGAGACTATTTTCTTTTCTTTTATCCAATGCATAAAGCAACTTTCTATCCAAAAATTTCACCCATAATACCTATAAAAAAGAAAATACACAGATAAACAATAATAATAAAAAAAATCTATTAAAATAATACAAAAAATATGCACTTCCATTAAAATAGCACTAACAGCTAAACTGAAGAGATGCATCTTTTGTTGTCTTTCTAAAAAGTGGAAGGGGAAGGACAAATCACAATTCCAGAAGAAAACGAATACAGCAGGAATTATTTCTTTCTTATTTGACAAATGAGAGTCACAAGAAGAATATGGAACTTATTGTTTGAGGTTGTTCAAGGATAGCAGCACAATCCATCTATAGCAGCCTTCCCCAACCTTGTGCACTACAGATGTGTTGGTTATCCAGCTTAGAGAATGTCCAGCCATTGTTGCCAAAAGATTCTAGGAGCTACAGCCCAACCAGGGGTGGTATTCACTTACCTTCACTACCGGTTCGCAAATGTGAGCGTGCCCGTGCAGTGCAGGACCACCTTTGCGCATGCGCAGGACCTTCCACGCATGTGCAGAGCATCAAAAATGGGACGTGATGATGGCTGGCTGGGTGAGCAGAGCCTCCCACCGCCGCTGCTACCTGAACTGGATAGAACTGAATGCCACCACTGGTTGCAACAGTGGGAAGGGCTATTTTATGTGTATTTTCAAAAAAAAGGGCTCTCAGTATAAGCAGTGGACAGCCCAGGATTTAAATTCATTCCAGAGGTTAAGGGATAAGCTCTGCCAGTTGGGGCCTATTTCTTTTATGAAATGTGGAAACAATTGAAGCCAATGATTGAACCCACAAGCAAAAGCAAACAGCTTTTGTTTCAAGTTGTCAGGTGTTCCTTGGAGCCACCTGTGTTCCTTCTTTCCCAAGTATACAGTGGCCACACCACTTGTGTAATTGCCTGAAACAAAAGTATATCTAAAAAAGGGGACAGCAAGCCACCTCAGATATTAAAACTCGTTTCTCTGGCAAATATATTCTGTTCTCAAATTTTTAACCACAATATCCTTGGGGCAAAAGGAGGGAGGTCTTACATGAGGGAAACCATTAGGAGCCCATACAGAGTAATAAAAGGTAGACGCAGACTTCTCAGAGGAAAGCTTACCCATTTCCAATTACTTTTTTCTGCTTGCTTTAATTGTAATTTTTTTTTCAGTTGTCAGCCAGGCACTGGCTTCTGAAACGGCTGTGATAATTAAAGGGTGCTTCCATGTCCTGCTGTCTGTCGCCCCCAAAGCCTTAGAAAGTAGCCAGAAATTAAATTACTATTGCCTTCATGTCTGCAGACCCCCTATGTATTTATTTAGCCATCTAGCTACGTTTAGATGTTTCTCCAATTGTTACTGACTCTGAGTGCCTTATAGAGGGCTCTCTACCATAAACAGGGTTAAAACAATAAGCATAATAAACAATTACAAAACAGCACTCTAATACTAACACCCTTTTCATGCCCCAAAGGCATGAAATGACAAGGCAATTAAAACAGAATTCCCATAAGAGACTGGATCCATCTCAAAACAAAAACCACCTGTGGTTATAGTCCTGTTCTCTGGGGAAATCAGGAATAAATCTATATGTGCCAGAACGCTTTAGATACTCAATCTATTTTTTCTAGAGCTCTCCATAACTGCCGACTGCAATTCCATCACCTTCCCTCAGAAATGCAATTTTAGAAATTGACTGGTAGTTGTCCAAAATTGTCATGTTGAGCAATAGGTTTTTGAGGATGGGTCTACCAACCCCTCCTTCAAGATAGTTGACACTAACCCTCTGTGAAGGACGCATTCACTACTACTCTGACACAGCTTCCTGTCACCTCCAGAAGGCTTTGAGCAGATAGAAAGGGTAAGGATCCAGGCTACAGGCGAGAGAATTTAGAACCTTGTTCAATTTCTCACATAACTTGCCAAGGTGGTATCCGACACAACAGAGTGGTGCTTTGAGGAATTTACTAATTTACTTATAAGTAGGATAAATGGATACCACTTTGAACAGATCTGCCCAGTTTTATCCTACTTTTTTTTTTTTTTGATTTATATGCCGCCCTTCTCCGGAGACTCAGGGCGGCTTACAATGCGTTAAGCAATAGCCTTCATACTTTTGTATATATTTATTCAAAGTCAGCTTATTGCCCCCACAATCTGGGTCCTCATTATGTACTTATTAGTACATTCCTCAAAGCACCACTCTGTTCTGTTCTAACTCATTGTAATAGGGTTTAGCAAAGACATGGGTGAAAAGGTGGCGCAGTGGACTAATTCACTGTTATTAAGATCAGCTGCTTGTAATTACTGCAAGTTCAAATCCCACCAGGCTCAAGGTTGACTCAGCCTTCCATCCTTTCTAAGGTAGGTGAAATGAGGACCCAGATTGTGGAGGCAATAAACTGACTTTGTATAAATATACAAAAGTATGAAGGCTATTGCTTAATGCACTGTAAGCCGCCCTGAGTCTCCGGAGAAGGGCGGCATATAAATCAAATAATTAAAAAAAAGGGAATACATGAAAAAGAGTTGTAGGGTTCTTGCTCTCCTCTCTACCAATCTCCGTCTCTGCTTAAGAAAATCAGGAGACCCTCTCCAAGGTTCTTCACTGTGTTACAGGGAATCTATGAGCATGCTTAGCAATGCCTTCCCTCAACATCCTGTGGTTTCCTCTTGTCACTCCCAATCTAAGCCCTGCAACATATTTCTCCTAACAATCTCCAGTGATATTTAGTCACCGTTGTTCTTTGCATTTTTAACAGATGGTTTTATTTTTTCAGTGCTGACCCAAGTTCCTTTTTTTGCTGAATTTTTGTGCTTTCTTGTTTATGACTTTTCTTGTAAACCACTTTGACATTTAAAGAACTGAGCTGGATTTTTTTAAAAAAAAATATTTATAAGTGACAAAACTCACTCTTGCTGAGTGTGATTGCTGATGATTTTGATGAAATACCTGCTTATTGATCTCCATGGTTTAAAAATACTAGAAACTCTTTGCCAGAGGCAGGTATGATAGGAATCTGCCCTACAATGACAGAAATCTGATCCCTGGGTTAGAGGAAATGTTCTTTTGCTGCTCTTCACCGACTCAGTGCTGTCTCCTGCTAATCGGGACAGACAGCTGCTACGACACTAACACTTAGCAAGTGAACTACAGGATATGTTAATAGAGAGCAAAGTAGCAGCAGCAGCAACTGCAGTAAGAGGATTTTAAAATCACTGAGGCTTTTTCTTTGGAGGTGTGTGTGTGTGAAATGTGTTCAAGGAGAAAGGAGACTTGAAAATTAAAACGACTGGACTTGGAGAAGATAAACAGAGGCTAGAAAATCTCTCTAGCCAGGGCCTCCCTTCTTTTCTGTCCCATTTCCCTTCTGATTTTATTTGTTGAAGGATTGGAATAAATAGCACACATTTCAGTTTGTCCTGTGATTATTTTGCTGGTGATAGATTTGGGCACAATTGCCATACAGATGCCTGGAAAGGCTCAGTTGTCCCTACAGAGACTCAGCTGGGCTACTGCAATAAAAGGAGGAAAGGAACCCAAAGCAGCCTTAGGCTGAGAAGGGGAAAAGGTCTTATGACAGAAATAGGGGGTGGATCCCCCTTCTCTGCCCCTGTTTAGATCTTCAACATGGTGAGTCAGGTTGGAGAAACTGCTCTTCTCTCAATTAATTTCCAGAATTAAACCAAAGCTGTTGGTAATCGGTAGGGTGGGAAGGAAAGGATTGGAGGGGGAAAATGTTTTCACCCTTGATTCCAGTCTACAAAGGAAAATGGACTCTTTTCATTCCTTTTGCTTTGCCTCATAAGGATCAAAGTTATCTTCCTGGCACCACAGCACTACTCATAATAATCTAAACTCCAAATAATTTGGAGGAAGAATAGGAAAGGAAAAGTTGAAAATGCTTTCAGAAGAGAAACAAAGAAGAATGAGCTAATTGTGCATATCAGAGATGAAGGGGACCAGGAAAGGAATCATTAAGCTCTTCTTTTTTCTGGGGTTGCTGAATGTCTGAGATAACGGAGATGAAAGATGATTTGCTTATATTTACATGATGGCACAGTGGTCCATGGGTCACAAATAATAGACAAAGATGCATTTCTGGCTGGAGTGGAAAAGGAAGTCACAGAAAGGGCCCTTTGCACTATTGATGGAGGTCACTGCCACCATCCTAGGAGAAAGGTTACAGACCTGCCAGAGGCAGATAACAACATACAACAGTGGGGGTACTGTTTAAAAAAAACCTTAACTGTTCCCTTCTTTGAGCCCAAGTCATTTCTATTAGACTCTGCTGGGTACCAGCAAAGAGAGGAAATGGAGTGAGACCTAAAGACATTAATCTGCCAGGTGCATAAACTAGCTTCCAAGCCATCAAACATGTTATTATGGGACGGAGATTTAAAGATTTGTGGAGAAAACCTAGAATCATCTAGCCTAACTTGTTTAATGCCAAGAAATTCATGAAGTGTCTCTTGGTAAGTCATACATTTTAATAGAAATGTTAAATCCTGAATCATTTATTGATTTGCTTTTCTGGGCAGGCTGCTGAAACTCTTAATCACTGTCACTGTTTACAATTCTAAATCATATTTCTATCACAAATCTGTTAAGAGTCAAATTCCGTACCTTAAATCTAGCTTTCCTTGTTTAAACAGCCATGCTAAGCTCTTAATTGCTTCTTTGGGAAATGGTGGGTTAAATCTGCTAAATATATGTGCAACTCAAGCAGAACCAGGATGACAATATGTCATTTTTAAAGGAGCTGTTTTTCTAAAAAATATATGAAACAATTCTTGTGCCATTTTTGAATGCCTCTGTGTAGCTTTGGATGAAACAACGCAAGCAAATGTTGCCCCTTAAGTGACTTGGGAAAGGTGATTTTAAATCCATAATTGACCATAATTCTATACACTTGAACTCAGTGCACACATTAAGTTTTAAAGTCAAAATTGGGCAGTAAATAGTTGTTTGACAAGATATATTAAGTTAGTTTCAGATTAGCTTAGTTTCCAGGATAATTATACCACTGACATTGGAAAGGTCTTAGCAAAAGATTGTCCTATATGCCATACTGTTTGTCTTTCCTTCCTTTGAAAGCAGCAGATTACTTCACAAGATGATCCCTTATTTTTGCCAACTGATGCCCAACATATGTTTCTCACTTTTGACCTGTAATGGCAGCCTCTTCTACCTTTTACTTCATGGAAGTACGACAGCCTACTATGAAAATTGATTAAGTGATTAAAATGGCCAGAAGCTAAAAGTCTGCAGTACAAACCTGTACATTCTATACCACATTTTCCCAACAAGGCACACTTGAAATAACTTGGGATTGCAACTCCCAGAATCAATCTGTAGGCTGTCTAGAAATCCTGGAAGCTGCAATTTAAATCTGTTTGAAAGACATCCAATTGAGAAACATTTTTTATATAAATCTATATAGAAGATCTGAAGACCCTCTGCTTATCATGTTATGATCCTGATTCTAACTGACCAGTTCCTCCATCTGGATCAATGCCATCCTTCAATTACTGACTTAGACTATTGGTTCTGAGAACTCACATCTGTACAGCGTGACCCACCTCACAGCATTGTTGTTGAGGGGAAAATAGGAGGAAGAAGGTGTGTTAGATATGTTTGTTGCCTTGAACTATTTATAAAAACGAGATGAGAAAGAAAGAAAGAAAGAAAGAAAGAAAGAAAGAAAGAAAGAAAGAAAGAAAGAAGGAAGGAAGATTTTTTGGATTATTATTTCTACAAATTATCCGATAGGTATAGGCCAACAGATAATACCAAGGGTAAAAATAGATGGAATAAATATAAAACTTAATTGCTCCTCTATATTGTTACTCAGGTTCAAATATTTTCATCTGAATCGCCTGGTGCCCAGCTCGAAAAGCCAGAGCATCTTCTCAGATGTACTGATACTATTCAGCTGAGTAACCACAGAGGTGGTCGCATCAAGGGACAGGTCAAGATGGAATACAGAAAACCCTGTGCTGTGGGGTTTATGGAGCAACAACATTTGCTGCTCATTTCATGGAGTGGATAGGCAGAAAAATATAGTGGCTGCCCTCTGCCTCCTGCACTTATGCATTCACTATGTTATTAATATCTGGATGGGAGTGGAGCTGCTCCTGTGGGAATCAGGGCTCTGAACTAGAAATTTGGAGTTGTCAGCAGGGTAGCTTTGGAGATGTCACTCGTCTTCAAGGAGAAAACAGTTGTCTCCAGGCATTTATTATGTAATATTGAGATAACAAAACTCTACTAGATTCTGGCTTTGGGTTATGGAAATGAAAGGTAGACATATGAAAGTCAAACCTAAGTGGAAGGGATTGTTCTCTGTTCTCTCGCCACAGGCAGGAGAAGCTCAATGCCATCATTGTTCCTACACATTGCTATTGATATACACACCTTAGGAAGAGACAGTATGCAGGCTCTCAGATGTCTAGATTTGTTGGAAGACTAGAGCATACAAGGATATAAATAGATCTGCGTATTAAACATCCCTTCTCAAAAGCTGAGCCCCAGTATAGTTTGGAGAATATGACAGTCCAGTGAAAAACACAGTCTTGCTAAGCTTTAATAATGGGGTGAGAAAGCTATTTCTTCCCAGAGGCCAAACTAGCTCTAAGAAAATGCACCAAAAAGAAATGTCACAAATAAGTTGCCTTGACAGCCAAAGTACTGAAGATCCCAAAATTGTAGTTGCGCAGGCTCTTCGAATCTCCAAGGACCCTCCCATTTCATTTCATGTACTATGTCTCTACTTAGATCCCACAAGAGCAGTAAATGGAAACCCTGTAACGTTGCCTGGAAACTATAGTTTATTCTGACTCATAAGGGAACAATAGCAAGAGCAAGAGCACTTCGACTTATATACAGCTCCATATATGCTTTACAGGCCTCTCTAAGTGGTTTATAACGTCAACATATTGCCCCCAACAATCTGGGTCCTCATTTTACTGACCTCGGAAGAATGGAAGGATGAGTCAACCTTGAGCCAATGAGGATCGAACCCCTGGCTGTCAGGAGAATTAGCCTGCAATACTAATCACTGCACCCCCATGGCTCAAGACAGCTACACTGACTTAATTAAAACTATCTAATTCACAATTGATGTTGGGAGATATTATTCCATCTCCCTGTCTCTCTCCACAACCTCCAGTATAATGAAGACTATGGAATGCCAAGGAGGTATGACGGTAGTAAAGAATTCAGCAAGGCTTATGTTTTTTACACAGGAACAACAAGGTTATACGGAGTTAAATAAATTAAACTGACTCCATTCTGAACGGTGTACCGAATCTCTTACCTCAGAGCTGTAACAAATCTTTAATCACCAGAAATAGAATGATACCTCATGGAAAAGTTAATTTCACACCTGCTCTTCAGAGGAATCCGCATATCTGCATTGTCAACTCTGGCTTTGCTTTTAAAAGCTGTGGTCATAAATTTCACCTAAGATCAGAGGAAGAGA
This sequence comes from Ptyas mucosa, assembly GCA_012654045.1. Lineage (NCBI taxonomy): Eukaryota > Metazoa > Chordata > Lepidosauria > Squamata > Colubridae > Ptyas > Ptyas mucosa. Next base: position 12,406,024 of record WNWU01000041.1, on the reverse strand, counting down.
GAATGGCCAGGGAGTTTCTTTGAAGGGCCAAATTTATATATATATTTTAAAAAGCTGGAATGTGAAAGTCAACATTGCTTAGCTTCAGATCTCTTTAGTACAATATATTTACGAAGACCATCTTAATAGCAGCCTTCACCAACCTGGTGCCTTCCAAATGTACAGTTAGAGCCGTGGTGGCACAGTGGTTAGGATGAGTGGTTAGGATGCAGTACTGCAGCTACTTCTGCTGACTGCCGGCTGCCTGCAATTTGGCACTTCGAATCTCACCAGGCTCAAGGTTGACTCAGCCTTCCATCCTTCTGAGGTCGGTAAAATGAGGACCCAGATTGTTGGGGGCGATATGCTGATAGAGAGGGCTGTAAAACATCGTAAAGAGGTATATAAGTCTAAGTACTATTGCTATTATATATCTGGAGGTCAGCAGCCTGGGAAAAGTTTTTTCTAAAGAACAGCCTCATGTCCCTGGGGATTCTTTGAGTTCCAATTCTTGTCTTTATTTCTTTTTCTATTCTCTGCTTTTTTTCCCCACTCCTTCACTGATTCTCCTTTCTTGCTCTACCTCTTTCTGTTGTATAAATTTCCACTGCGGCATCTGAATCCTCCATGGGGTGGCCATTGCCATTCAGCATGTGTTTCACTCCTTTGTCTTTTCACAAATGATACTCTACTGGAGTCTTAGGTCTCAGACTCACTCAGGTGTAAAGTTATAACAACAGCCTTTAGCAGCACTCAGTGCTTGCCCTTAGATCCTTGAAAGAAGTAAACGGAATGTCACATTAGCTCATTTTAAAGAAAGAAATGTGTCTTAGTGAAGAAAGTGGACAGGCAGGCAGTGCAGATTGCCTAGTGCAATGGGAGAAGAGTGATGGGGAAATATTTTTCTTCCCATAAGACTTTTTTCATTGACCTTCAGTAGTTGCTCCCTCCAATCATTTATTCCTATCTATATACCTCTCTGTCTCCATCTCTATATGAAATAACCCCATCACCCAACAACCAAATAAAAAGGCAATAACTTCATTTAATCTTCGCCAGAACAGACTTTGATTCTATTTATAAGTGCATTCCACAGTATTAGAAGGATGCTATCTAGGTTAGAAGTGTTTTCACACATAAAATCCATCCTCTGTCCATAAGGGTGTCTTATAGTCTATCCAATTTAGGGATAACCTGAAATATTTCACAGCCTGATGTGGATTTGCAATTAGCACCCCACCTAAATTTACACTCCAGAGTACATTATTTTGTTTTCAAATCCTATTCACCTTTTGGAAAATGCTTGTATCTAAGATCTTAATTTTTCTGCTTTTTCTGGAATGGCAAACCATTTTCTTTTGGAATTGTTACCTCACCTCCCAAAGATCTCACATGATCATTGTGGGAATAGTTCTCCAGAATGACTGAATAAACCTATGCAAACAAAGAAAAAAACAAAGAAACCTTCTAAAGCATATTTGTAAACAAAACTGCTATAAACTGTAAGAGGCATATGGTGCATCCACATGCTTCCCGCATCAGATATATAGGAGAAATTATAACTTGAATCCAATGGATATTAAAGTCAGCTTATGCTTTATCCATGCAGCAGAATTTAGTGCCAGAAGCTAGTTGCTGTTGTGTTCAATCTGTTGCACTCAAAACAGTCTTTGAGTACCCTTAAAGACCAGCTAATTCATTATAGCACAAGATGTTGTGGACTATGATAATTTCATAATTAGTTGCATAAAATAATAGCCTTGAATTTCAAGTACATAGAGATCCATGACTGAAGATTATAAACAGAGCAATTCCTAACAGCTTCATGCACCTCTCACGTCCTTTAGTCCCAGAGTGTTTATTCAGGAGCAGAGAACAACCAGCTATGTTTCTAATTCCCATAAGTAAGTGATGAGCCCACCTTCCATTTCTTTGCCTGCAACATAATCCAAGTGATTCAGTCTATAGTAAAATCATAATTAATAATTATTAATGATTTTGAAGTTATAATTAGGAATCCAGTCCAGTGCCAAGTTCTAATTTAGTAAAGTTGTTAAAATAAAAGGCAGTGAAGAAAAAGTGAAGTAAAAAAATAAATAACAGCATAGAAACAAAATTTATACCAGGAGAGTTGTGTCTCTCCAACAGCGAAGGCAAACAAAAAGACATTAGAATCCCTCAAGCATTCTATGATGTGTTTGAGGCTTGCCAAAAATAAGGTAGGAGCACTAGTAGTTAGACATTTTGCCATATTCATGAAGGATCAATAATCAATTATCAGGGCTTTACATGTTAAGTGGCAGCCAAGGAAAAGGCCTGGTAACAGCAGGATTCATCAAAAATTAGTAAAGCTGTGGCTAAATCTTTCCTCTTGGAATTTTATCTTAAGTGTCTTTTTGCATTTTGTAAAAATTCTGTACTGGGCTACAGATTTAAAAGTTTATAACTTACATGAACAGATTCTAAAATAAAGCTAAGTAAATAAAAACAAAGTAAGGACTTAATAATTACCCACCCCTCAACTCAACACAAGTTTGGATTTCCCAACTGATATATCTCATTGCAAAAACTATCAATTTAAATGCACAATGATTATCTCCCATCAGAATGGTCATTTTGTGTAATGCAGATTCATGCATCATGATTATTAGAAGAGAATTGCAAATGACATTTAATTATGTATCCCACAATAAGCTTTGAGGCACTTCAAAATCAGGCACCCACATGACCAGGAAAACATGCAAGAGAATTGAAACAAATTGTAAAGAATATGAAACTTAAGATCTACATTGCAGAATTTTACTTGTCCAGAAGACCATCCTTTATGATAGAGGTTCCTAAACATTTTGCCTTGAGTGTAATCTTAAAGTACACCCCTCCCCTAAAAACCCATACACAGAAATGAACGCAAATGAACAATGAAAACAAAACCTTAGGAAAGATAGATTTATTGTAACAATGTAATGAAAAAGTTCCTCACACGTCCCCTGAATTCCTGTCTGCACCTTTCCCTTACGGTTTGGGAAACCCTGCTTTATGAGATGGCACTGAATCATGTATGTCCTAAGTCTTTTCTTTGGAGCAGTGTGACACAGAAACACAGTAATACAGAAACCCTTGATATGAAGACTTGCAGTTTGGATGTATCCTTCCTTTCTGTTTCAAAATATTTTTTTATTTAAAAAAAAATACCAAAGACAGAGACAGGAGGAAAAGAGAGACACATTCAAAATCCTTTGCAGCAAATACCGATATAAGTACAATTGCAAAATTATCTCTTACACCACGATTACTTTTTTCTTGTCCGCTTTTTTCCTAATCATTAAAACCAGCAATCATAAATCCATTTTTTTTCTATTTCATACAAAAAGTCTATAAGGGGTTTCCATTGAACTATAAATGTAGATATTGTTTTATTTCTAACCAATGAAATTAGTTTAGCCCTCTTTGCAAGTTCCATCATCTTCACCAACCATTCCTCCGTTGTAGATTGATATACTATTTTTGAGCATATAATAGTCTCACTGTTGTTTTCATATATAAAAGCAAGTTTCCATGACTTTTTTCCTAATGCTTATCCATGAGTCCCAATAGGCCTTTTCAAAAGTGTTATCTGTTAAATTCTAAGCAACTTCAGGTACCTAGAGGAGTATCATTTCAGATATCAAGAAGAATATAGAGCCGAGGTGGCGCAGTGGTTAGAGTGCAGTACTGCAGGCTACTTCAGCTGACTGTTAGCTGCAGTTCAGCAGTTCAAATCTCATCGGCTCAAGGTTGTCTCAGCCTTCCATCCTTCCAAGCTGGGTAAAATGAGGACCCAGATTGTTGGGGGCAATACGCTGACTCTGTAAACCACTTAGAGAGGGCTGTAAAAGCACTATGAAGTAGTATATACAGTAAGTGCTATTGCTATCACTCCTTTATAGAGCAACATGGACAACAAGGCCATTTTCTGAGGTTGCTTTCCAAGTACCCCTGCCAAATGGTGCTACCTGAATTAAGGTATGTCCTTCTCTTCTTGGAAAAGTTCAGATGATGCTTACACTGTAGTCTACAGTGTGTCTCAAGTGGAGACATTTTTATTCTCCCAGCTGCTTAGCCTTTTAATATTTCGCTTTAAAAGTTATTAGCATCATTTAGATTCTTCTATTCCTATTAGCCTCCCCTAGCTGTTTATTTTGGATTCATTCTGAGGCTGCTTTATTTGTTTAATGTTTTACATTAAGTTTTATTATATCTGTATATTTTATGGTCTCCACCATTAATTTCTGAAGTGCCCAGAGAGCTTTGGCTAGTGGATGGTGAAGAAATTCAATAAATAAATAAATACATTTGGAGAATACCATGGGGCTACGTTTTATAGTATGAAGAAAAACAGCTTGCATCAAGAAATATTCCTTCCCCTTACGCCCCTATAACATATGATTAGCAAGAGTAGATTGACTGGCTTGAAATTATTTTCCCCAATCTTCTTCCTGAAAGGAAAAGAAGATCTCTTTTCTTGGGTTTCATTTGGCTGAATGTCCAAGTAGAATACCCATTCCCTGGCATAGGTGCCAAAATTACAAACTCAAATGCAATCATTAAAGCAGCAACATTTGCTTGGCATCCATTTCAATTGGTCTTTCCTCCTCCAGAACCTACCTCAACTGGAATGAAATTGCATTAAATCCTATGGAAAAGATGAACGCAAAGAAAAATGCCAAGCTCCTGCTGCCCTCTTTCATTTAAGAATCATCTTTTTGGACATTCCCTGCAGGGCAACCTACACAATTACTCTCAGACTGCTGAGATGGCAAAATGGCAAGCTTTCCAAGGAGTTCTCCATGGCAACCTGAAAACAACTCTTTAACCATTACCTCGACCTTCGCCTTCAGTCTTTTGAATTGTCTTATTTCATGCACGTGTGAGCAGAGGTAATACTAAAAATGAGTTCAAAATGACATTATTCACTTTCATTACAGCTGGGAGGTGCTGAGAACTAAGAGAACTAGGAATCTCTGTCTTAGTTGAGTTTTTATAGTTTTAAATGCTTTTTAAACCATTGTTATATAATGGTTTTGGATAATGACTTCTGTATGTTTCTACTTTTTTATTGGATTATTGTAAATTACCCAAAATCGCTTTCTGTGAGATGGGTGGCCGTATACATTTGATTAAATGACTGAATAAATAAATGACCAGAACAGGGCATCTGCACATGAACTTGATAAGATGGAGCTTGCTTTCAGAATAGAAATCAGAGTGCTAGAATGTGACAGAAGTAGGAGACAGGGAAAGGAAAAGAAAGGTGATGGGAAATAATGTGCAAAGAAAACATGAGCTGTGAGAAATCTCGTAGTGCACAACTATGGTAGTACAATGTTAAAAGTCTGGATCCTGTAAAATATTCTAATTTTTGGTGTATCTTTAGGAGCAATGATAGATCACATCCATATCTGGAGACAGGTAAAAGTGTAGTTTAGGATCTGCAATAGGGATAATCTTATGTCACTTCAGTAGCACCTCTTGTGCGTAGATGTAAGAGGAAATGAGTTAATGGCCTACGATGCCTGGTTTTTTTTTAAAGGATACATTTGTGAGAAGAATGTTTGATAAATACATATTAGACCAGTTTTTACAAATCAAATACCTTCCTGGTGTATTGGGACTGCAATTGCCAGCATTCTTAGCCAGAATAGGAATTTTAGCTCAATACAGGTAGTCCTTGAGTTACGACCACAACTGAGCCCAACATTTTATGTTCCCTAAGGGAAACATTTGTTAAGTGAATTTGCCCCATTTTACAACTTTTCTTGCCACAATTGTTAAGTGAATCACTACATTTGCTAACTTAGTAAAACCTGGTTGTTAAATGAACATGGCTTCCCCATTGACTTTGCTTGTCAGAAGGTCACAGAAGGGGATCACATGACCTCAGGACACGACAACGGTCACAAATATGAACTACTTGCCAAGCATCTGAATTTCGATCATGTGACCATGGGGATGTTGAAGTGGTCGTAAGTGTGAAAAATGGCCAAGCCCAAGACAGGAAGATCAGAAGAGGCCACTCAAAGGTTTACAAACTTACCTTAATGTTGTCTTGCCATCGATGGGCCTTCTGAAACTTCTCTGCCGCATCGGCGAGTCTCTGAAATGAAAGAGAAGAAACAGCATGAGTCCATAAAGAGATAGTATGAATTGCAGTAATGACCAAGGACTCATTTTAACTCTGCTCTTTCACACGGGAAACCAGCTATATCGTTTTCCCAGCTTATTAAGTAGCAAAACATTTTCAGCACCCTTACTTGGCAGCTCGGCTGTGAAAAGACATTAATTAAAAATTTATGATTTCCATAAACATCTTCTATATGCAGCTCTGATCTTTCTTAATTAAATGCTCAAGCTATTGGAAAACCTTGCCTTTCGTTACTTTTATGGGATCATTTTACTTCTGTGTCAGTGCAGTGCAGTGCAGTGCTTCTACGTACAAATGAAAGTAAATAAATTACAATCAGTGGCATACTGAGTGCGATGGAGAAGCCACTCTTCAGAAAGCTCATGTTCAAAGTCCAAACCTTGAGGCCAAATTGATTAATTGATGAGGTTTGAAGCAGGCTAGCATGTTATTTTAATTTTTGAGTTAATACTATTGCCTTGATAGGTTTAATGCCTTGCAGTGTCCTAACAATATAAATATGATTGGAGAAGAAACTTATCAAACAGTCCTTTTATCCTCCAGAGTCAGCCTGGAGCTGGGCAAACAAACAACTGAGCCCTGCACATTTCCCTTGAAATTGGCTTGTTAAAAATAACTATTTGGTAATAGTTACAAGGCCATAAACTAGTATGATTCTAGCCTAAGTAGGAAACAATAAGCCTTTTGCTGGCTACAGCCTAAGAATTGATTGTGGATGTGGATGGTAGTCAGTTGTGGCTCACTTAAACCATGTCTAAAGGAAAGACCTGTGATTCCTTACACTGTTGTACAGCTGTATGGAACACTTTTTATGACATGTTTTTCAATTGTCTTACACTGTAGAATTATCCACTCAACCTACTGAAGGACTCAAAATTAATGTATATTGTAAGAGATTTAAGTTCATTTGCTAGCAAGAAGTTATAGACCAGTGACCAGTGATGGCTAACCTTTTTGCCATTGAGTGCCAAAGGTGGGGGGAGCGTGGTGGGGTCACACACACGTGTGCCCACATCCATAATTCTATGCACCCCGCCGCCCCTGTGCTCTCCCCACTTTTGGCATGGTGGGCCTGGTAGGCCCGTTTTTTGCTTTCCCCAGGCTCCAGAGCCTTTCTAGGAGCCTGGGGAGGGAAAGAACTGCCTTCCCCACCCCCCCCCAGGGGCCCTTCGGAGGCCAGAAACTGTGTGTTTCCTGACTTCTGGTGGGCCCAGAAGGCCTGAAAATCAGCTGGCTGGTGCATGCATGCGTGCCGGAACTGAGCTCACATGCCCACTGATATGGCTCCACGTGCCACCTATGGCACCCACGTGCCACCTGGGCCATAGGTTCACCATCATGGTTATAGACCATAGAGCTAGAATCAAGCCATTATATTTACTTACCCCTAAAAACAAAACTCCTGACCTACAGAAGTTCACTCCAACTTAAATTTAGTGGTTGTGAAATAGAATGAATTTAGTCCAACACCCGTTACTTTTTCTTCATTTTGACAGTTCATTTTTACCAAATTCAGTCTCCAAGAAGAACATGTACATATGTTCAACTTCCATCCATAAGAGACGCGGTGGCGCAGTGGTTAGAATGCAGTACTACAGGCTATTTCTGCTGACTGCTGGCTGACTGCAATTTGGCAGTTCGAATCACACCAGGCTCAAGGTTGACTCCTCCTTTCATCCTTCCGAGGTTGGTAAAAGGACCTAGATTGTTGGGGGCAATATGCTGACTCTGTAAACTGCTTAGAGAGGGCTATAAAGCAGTATATGTCTCAGTGCTCAGTGCTCAGTGCTAAGTGCCAATTGCAATGTACCAGCCATTCTACGATGCTGTTGAATGGTGGGGATCAAGAACTCAAGGTAGCATTCTAAACAAGTTTTTCTTATAATCACAAGCATCAAGCAAGAGCATTTAAAGACAGCACGGCCAATTCTATTCAATGTTAATGCAGATGCATGAAATATAAAAGATATAAATTGTTTCCCCCACCCATTCACACAACACATATAAACATGCATACATTTGAGAGTTGTGTTGCGTAATAGTTAATGTGCTAGACTAGGAGCACAGAGACTGCTATTCCACATTGCTCAAGCAAAGGCTCTGCATAACAAAAGCAGTTTTCTTCTCTTAGGCATGAAGCATTAACTTATAATCAGTGTATGCATCTTGGGTTCTTTAGAAACACCTTTCAGAATGGCAATTATCCCAAAGGAACATGCAACAGCCATAAACCCAATTTAGAACAATATATCACAAGAGTCCATAAAACAAAACGCAGTAGCTGTAAAGTATACAAGCATTAACCTGAGGCCAGCCATAACCATGCTTCCCCTAATATTCAGATTAAAAATGAAGCAAATTTTTTTTCCTTGATGGTGCAGAGGTTTTTCCTCTCTCAACGCAATGCAATATTGCAGCTTGGACTTTCTCAATAAAAAATCCAAAGACTCCATCTGGGCTGGGAGCATCCAAGCAGGAGCTCAGAGCAATCTCTCTTCCAAGCAAAGCTCATAAAAATATTTTTCAAGCTGCTTTTTAAAACCTGCTTGTTGAAAGGTTTCCAAAGTGTAGAGGAGAGAAGCCTTCAGAAGAGGAATGCCAATCTTTTCCAGGAAAGGAGAAGACTGTCCCTTTCAATTTTTCATCTTTTTTTTTTCAACCCTTTATAAACTAGTCACATTCTCGTTAGAAAAAAAAAATTCTTTTTCCTGTCTTACTTCTTCCATTCCATGCCAGCATATTTTCATTAGCTCTATTGGCTACATGAAAAATTATGGATACAGTACATTAGGATTTTCTGCATAAAATGTAACAGGTGTAGCAGTAAAACGTATGTTCCATTATTAGAGTGACTGGGAGTTGGACAGTGTACAAATTTAATAAATAAATAAATATGCAGAGAGCCTTTAAACACTGGGAAAATAACGGAGTAGATATCAAACTGAGTGGGGCCCTAATTTAATGCTGAAATAGAAATCAATCATGTCCCTCAACAAGTGGGGATGCTCTTGTGTTTTCCCATTACTCTTTAGAACTAAACGACTAAACGGGACTGAAATGAGGATAAAATCAATATTACTTCTTTTCCCTCTATAATGTTTAAAACCATCCATTCTGCCATTTAGATGGGAAGAAAACCAATTCCAACTGCTTGGCAAATAGCACAGAGTGCAATCAACCACAAAGTTATTTTTGAATTTTGATGTAGTTAAGGCTTCATTCTAAGTGTGTAGAATGACAACAAGAGTGTTACCCATTATTTAATATCACCCTCATTTTATCAACCTCAGAAGGATGGAAGGCTGAGTCAACCTTGAGCTGGTCAGGCTTGAACTCCTAGATGTGGGCAGAGTTAGCCTGCAATACTGCATTCTGACCACTGTACCACCACAGCTCTTAATGTACTGGAAGTAGACTGGCAGCTAGTGCAACTCCCATTGTTCAGATGTTTCATGGCTGTCATAAGCTGTCCTAGATCCTGCCCTGTCTGAAATTCCCCAGAACCAGAGATCTAGGCAAATCAATCTCCAACCCACCTGAGAGATCCAGTATTTGATCAGTGCTGATCAGTAATTCTGAGAGTCCAAGTTACCACACATCTGGAAAGTATCAGGAATGTCAATCTTCATATTGGATCAATATTTTTCCCCCAGGAAGTGATGTTGTTAAAGGTATCACAGCAGGTTAACTACTTTATTAAATGAAAATAAACTAGCAAGTAGGAATTTTATTTTCCTTCTCTGCCATTCAACAAAACTTCCTTCTTTCCACCCCCTCTCTCTTTCCTTCCATTCCTCCCTCCTTTTCCTCCTTCCTTCTTTCCTTTCCTTTTGCATCTGCTAAAGCAGGCATATAAATTTTGGTTCAGATACATTCACTTTAGCACTCATCTGCAGACAACCTGTTCCAGTTCTTTCCAAATATTGCCATTTCACTGTCTCTTTAAGTTTCATAGAAGTGTATATGGAAGCATTTCAGAAACATCTCATGGTAGACAGAAAGGTTTCCCATAATCCCACAGACTAAAGAAAAGTAGGAGAGCTGGGAAAGAAAGAAATTAAAAGTGCAGAGAATTGATTTGTGTAACACATTTACTCAGAAATAGCAGTGCTTGTTCTTTATTTTTAATTAAGCTAAAAGGTATGAATATACTGAGGCTATGGACTTCCAAAGGGATCAATTTTGCCTCAGGAAGTAAATTAAAAACAGAAAACGCAATAAATGACATCCAGCTTGTGGAACCAGTCAGTCTCTACCTTGGTTCTGAGGAATATATTTTCAGATAAGGAGAATAATTTCAGCCAGGCTAGCTGGGCCACTGGCTCTTGGGACTCAACCTTGCCCTCAGTCAGCGAGAGCTGAATGCACTTGTGCCATAAAGATGTAACCACTTGAGACTAAAGTTTAGGCACTTCTGTAAGCAAACACAAACTCATGGTTGTTCATTTCCCCACAGAGCAAGCCCATCCTTGGCTTCTTTCCACAGGGGAAATTGTATTCAGACATAATAATAGAGCCCTACACGGCAAAGTAAAAGAGTAATTAAAACTGCCATGAATTAACAATTACCACTAGAAACTGAGGGTAGAGATAAAATTACAATTGCATTAGTAATGGATAGATTTAATAAGCAAAATATTCTGCATTCAGTTGAAAACACTCATTGGTTTGATTTGTGTTCTTGGTGTGTGGTGGCAGAGTAACAATTTTCTTATTTTGTTTTGCCTTTGTTTTGCCTGAGACTTCAGTCTCAGTCTTCAAAATACATTTGAAGATTTTTTTTTCACAGCAGTTGTTAAGTGGGTTTTGCCTCATTTTACAACCTATTTTGTCACTGTTGTTAAGTGAATCTCTGTAGTTGCTAAGTGACTCATGTGGTTGTTAAATGTGAATCTGGCTCCCCCCCATTGATTTTGCTTGTCAGAAGCTGGCTGGGAAGGTTACATATGGTGATCACATGATCCCAGGATAATGCAACTGTCATAAATTAGGAGCCTGAGTGGCGTAGCAGGCTAATGCCTCCTATTAAAACAGCATTTAACATCCAGCTGCCTGCAATTACTGCGAGTTCTAATCTCACCAGGCTCAAGGTTGACTCAGCCTTCCATCCTTTCTAAGGTGGGTAAAATGAGGACCCGGTTTGTGGGGGCAATAAGCTGACTTTGTATAAATATACAAAAGTATGAAGGCTATTGCTTAACGCATTGTAAGCCGCCCTGAGTCTCCGGAGAAGGGCGGCATATAAATATAAATAAAAATAAATAAATAAATAAATAAAAAATAAATACATTTTATTTATTTATTTATTTATTGGTTCGATTTATATGCCACCCTTCTCCGGAGACTCAGGGCGGCTTAAAATGCGTTAAGCAATAGCCCTCATACTTTTGTATATACCTGCTTAGAAGGGATTTCAGCCCCTCCTAAGCGGTGTTCTTTTTTATACAAAGTCAGCTTATTGCCCCCACAATCTGGGTGCTCATTTTACCTCAAAAGGATGGAAGGCTGAGTCAACCTTGAGCCTGGTGAGATTCGAACTTGCAGTAATTGCAGGCAGCTGGTGCTAGTTAACAGCACTTTAGTCTGCTGCACCACCAAGGCTCTACATGCCAGTTGCAAAGTACCCAAATTTTGATCACGTGACTATGAGGATGCTGCCAAGGTCATTAGTGTGCAAAATGGTCATAAGTCACTTTTTTCAGTGCCATTATAACTTTGAACAGTCCCTAAAAGAATAGTTGTAAGTTGAGGACTGCCCATAGTAACCATATGAATCTTAGGACCCAAGATGGTAAGCCTCACAGTTCCAACAGTTATGAAACAAGAACAAGATCCTGTTTTGCTGTTGGCTTCCTGAAGGCCTATGAGTGGCAACAGCCAGAAGAAATTTGGTGGGATTTTGATAATAGCAATAGCACTTAGACTTATATACCGCTTTACAGTGCTTTACAGCCCTCTCTAAGCAGTTTACAGAGTCAGCATATTGCCCCCAACAATCTGGGTCCTCATTTTACCGACCTTGGAAGAATGGAAGGCTTAGTCAACCTTGAGCCTGGTGAGATTTGAACTACAAACTGCAGGCAATCAGCAGAAGTAGCTGCAGTACTGCATTCTAACCACTGCGCCACCGCAGCTCATAAGAACATAAGGAGAGCCTTCCATCCTGGATCCATTGCAAGCAGCATCGAGACAGAATCAGTCAAGCCCACTGCCTATATACTTGATCCAGACCTTGCAAGTTACCTGGGTAAATATGATCAGTGCAGGATCTACAGAGCTTAGAAGGCAGTTATGAAACCTGAGAAAAAAAGTTCCACTTCATATCAGAAAAAAATGCTATGTTTCCTTTGGCATTTCTGCAGTCAAAAGAAGTTTCTTCAGAAGCAAAGCACTCTTTGAACTAGCTGTACTCCACTAACAGTGATACCATCTATAATCAATAGTTGTTCTATAGTTGCTGAATACATCTATAGCAAAAGATATCCATCGCTTTCAGAGTTCAGAGGTACTCTGCTCCAGGTTTGGTGAGCTTATATAGTAGTTTTTATTTTTCAGGTTTTTTCACATTTGTAGAAATCCTGTGGTCACCCTCTTTCTGTTTATTGATCCCTCTCTTAGTGGCTCACTTTTGATTCCACTTAATGCCATCACTTTAATTCATATTAAAGGGAACCGTGTGCATTTTCAAATTGTGCCATGTACTATAAACAAATAATACACAGACAAACACAGAGTATAAAAATGAACAATAAAATGAATAAAAGACATTATTTCTTTGAATGGGTGTATTTGCATCAATCTTGTAAGGGCTTATAAGTGAAGACAGAGAATTTGCAAGCTGTGGCTAGTTTGTAAGAATTAATTTACTTTTTTTAAAAAAATGATAGTTAAAAAATTGGAGATCAGTGGGTGATATCAAGAAGTGTTACGGGTCCTATAACACCCATCAACACTGTGCTGTGGACTATTGCACTAATGTAAACTGATGGCAATAACAAGAGGCCTTTGCTACTATGTATACATAGAAGTTGAATTTGTTCCTACAAGATTTTGAACATGAATTTAAAGACCTCTTTCGATCCTGCCATTTATAATAATTAAACAGGGCAGCTTCCAAATTGTTTTTTCTCAAGAAAGCTCCAGAGCTCTTCAGAAAGCAATTTCTCGTCCTTGTGTGTGTGTGTGTGTGTGTGTGTCACTTCAGAATACACACCAATGTGTTTTTTACATTAAAAAGCAAAACAAATTAAATCACAGACATCAGCCCTGTATTAATGGGATAAACCTAGGCAGAGCTGAATATTTGTAAGAAGCATGGCAGTAAATATTTGTGATACTTAGCTTAGCTATAAAAGAGAGGTAACAAGTTTTGAATGCTAGTATACAGCATAAGTTGTAACTTCTGTACGGGAATAAGTTGAGTCTACTAGTAGTACACTGTTCATTTTTCTTATTTTTTTATATTTTATTTTATTTATTTTATTTTAATTTTTTATTGTATTTATTTAGAATATTTACAGTATACTGCTGCTTACTCACAAATGGCGACTGAAGGTGGCTTACAAGGATATAAAAACACCATATAAAAGAAATAAAAAGAATAAAAAGAAAAACAGTAAAATAATAACCCCCACCCCCCAACTTGGCAAGACCACACATTTCATACTAGCCATTTAATGGAGTCCATCCTGCTCTGGGTTCCCCAGGTCCGCTGGCAGAACCATGTTTTCAGGGCTTTCTGAAAGAGTATTAGAGTGGGGGCCAGCCTAATCTGAGTGGAGGCCACAGAGAAAGCCCTTCTTCTGGGTCCTGCCAGATGTATCTCCTTAGGGGATGGGACTGGCAACATTCCTTGCCTCCCTACTCTAGTGGGTCAGGTAGAGGTGACTGGCAAGAGATGGTCCCTCAGATAACCTGGTCACAAGCCATGAAGAGCTTTAAAAGTGACAACCAGCACCTTGAATTAAACCCAGAAGCAAATTGGCAACCAATGCAGTTCTCACAAGAGAAGTGATACATGTGCACACTGAGATCTGCACAAAACCATGTGGGCAGCTGTATTTTGCACCAATTGGAGCTTCCAGATACTTTTCAGGGGCAGCCCCATGTAGAGCGTATTGCAATCGTCAAGATGGGAGGTGACTAGGGCACAAGTGACCATGAGTAGGGATTGTTGGTCCAGGAAAGGGTATAACTGGAGCACAACCCACAGTTGTGCAAAGGCCCTTCTGACCATGACTGCCACCTACTTATTGCCAAGGAGCAGCTCTTTTTCAAGCTTTTGGATCTCACAGTTGGGCTGGTGATGGAATGCTCCAGTTTATTATCTTGAAGGAATTAGTTTCCATGCTCTGGGGATGGAATGGCCCAGGGGTGAAATTCTACTGGTTTGCTCTGGTTTGGGAAAACTGGTAGTGATAAAAACTACTGGTTTGGCTGAACCGGTAGTAAAAAAAAGCTACTGGATCAGGCGAACCTGTAGTTAGCTACTGGTTCAGTTGAACCGGTAGTTTAAAAAGCTACCGGTTCCTATGAACTAGTATTTCCGACGATCAGCTGTGCCGCAGGATTTAGCTTTGTTAGAAAGTAGGAAATCCTGCTTTCTAGTAAAGCTAAATCACGTGGCACAGATGATCCCCCCTCATGTTCTACTTACTTTGCCAAGCCTCCTTCTGGTGTGTACTGTGCATGCGCGCACAGTGGGCATTTGATGCACACTGCACATGCGCAGCCAGTGAACTGGTAGCAAACCGGTTCAGATTTCACCACTGGAATGGCCCACCATCTGGAATAGTCTTAGGTGCAATTTGTCACATGTGGAACCTGATATTTTCCTCAAAGGAGTCAACATGATTTGTAGGGAGTGGACACTATCATCAGTTCATTCTATTCTATTCTAAAGAAAGGAGTTGCAATACAAGATCAAAAGATGATGAATTCAATAAAAGTGCCTCTGGTACTTTCCCTCTGGAAAGCATATAAGAATGTTCTGTATGAGCAGAACATACAGGAATCTAGTGAATTACACTTCTGTCTTACAGTATACGGAAAATTCTAAAACACATACAGTAGCAGTTGAATACATTGACCTAGTTCATAGAATGGTCCCTCATTATTTGGTATCAGCAATTCACCAGGTGTTTCTTTCATGGAACAGAAAGGAGACAGATGATTCCTTCAGCACAGGTACCCATTTTCAGGAGCAGAACCTATCTCAAATGCATGCCTTTTCCATCTCTGTTGCAAGAATAATGTACTCTAAAGGCATGGGAAACCAATTTTTTTTTTATCCTGAGGAAGTTAACATTTACTTACTTTTGGGCACATCATGAAAAAATCATCCCTAATAACCATATGGCTCTGAATATAAACAGAGCCAGCATGTGCCAGGAGAAAGCAAACACTTTGACAAAATATTTGTACGCAGACGCCAACACATTTACATGTACACGATAAACACTATTCCGAACTTTGGTATGAATCAACGCAGCACGTGGCATCTACTAAGCAATTAGGAGACTATAGGCCAATGTTGTAAGAAGTATTATTTTCATCTCTTCACTTCCTCCATATGAAAAGAGGATTGCCTGGAGAATTAGAAGTATATTCTCTTTAGGAGCTGATACTCCCACTGTAGAGGAAGGCAAAACCCTCAGTATATGATGCTAATATTTTTGGTGAGGGAGTGAAGTTGGGCTTGCTGTCTTCTCTTTTCAAAGCAGCTACAGTGAGTCAGACAAGCATCCCTAGCTTCCCTCAAACATTCCTTGATTCCCTCAGAACTGCATTCTTGAGCAGACTTCAGCATTTTATGCACCCTGGGCCATATCTGGCCTTTGTCTAGCCCTGTCTGGCCAGCGTGAGGTCAACTAGAAATTAGAATCAAATGTAAATAAGTGTGCTGCAGGGGATGGGAAAAGAAGCCAAGTTGAATCTGTCTCTGTGCAGTCAACATGTGCTCCTTCAGTTGGCAGGACTGTGGGGTGGGGTGGAGTGAGGAAAGGCAGGACTGTGACAGTGTTCACCTCTAATCTGGAGCAGCCGGATGAGATAGTGCATTCATTGTGTGAGGGGACCCAGGCTCAGCCACCCACACTGTCTCAGTCAAAGTGCAGGTATTGGTTTGGTCCTCCACAACAGTCCCAGTTTCTCATGTGGGCCTTTGGGAAAATTAATTGCCCACTTCTGCTCTTGGGGATCCAAGCCAGTGTCTCTGATGCTCGGCTACACCCTGGGTTTTTCAAAGGTGGGCTAATGTCCAAAGGCAGCCTCACCCACCCAATCTTTGAAGCTTACAAAAGTAAATGCTACAACAGAATGGGAAGAGGGGAGTGTAGCAAGAAAAGTGAAAGCAAACAGCCTGCAGAAAGGAAGCGGAGACGATTTGCCACTATTACAAGCATTACACTTTCATTGAACTGCCAGAATCACAAGCTGTGGTGAGCAGCATATCCTGGTGGGAATCCCTCTTGTACCTTTGCTGGGAGCAGAGTAACAAAAAGGAACAACCACACTGAAGCAACTAATGCAAGAATGTTTGGAAACAGGCAAAGATTGTATGTTGCCTTGAGACTTTAGTGTGAACTGAGTATTGAATGCATACAAAGCACTTAGTAGCACAGAGTCAGTTATACAGTAACATTACCTTGCAAAGACTAGAAAGGTGGGGTTGACCCAGAGCAATAAGCCTGTTGTTGGGGAAGGGGTATGTTGTAATAAATTATTTTGCACAGATTTGCTATACTGTGGTGTATCCAGTTTTTGTAGAGCAAAGAACCCTCCCAATGGATTAGTAGTGGACTTGAGGAAAGGAAAAAAAAACTTTATATGGATCTGGTTTAGTTGATTTTTAAACCCTTTGCAATTTTGGGAAAGGAATGTGTATGCATAAACATTACAAATAGGCATACACAGACTCAAATTTTCGCAATATTTGGGAGTTTTAATGAAGTTCATGAGCTGTTTTTGATATTTTAAAAAAATAAAAATTTGGACGACCAGGGAGGCCTCCTGGTATTCGTGGACACTGTAGTACCAACCAGTGATGCAGCAAAAGATTAAGGAATCATTTTTCTAGGAGAAAGTAGTAGATATGCCAGTATAATCAGAACCTAAATGTGTCCCACTTTCAGTGGGAAAAACAATGAGGAAAGAATTAGAGATGTGCTTCATACAGAATGCAAAATCATGCAGAAACATGAAATGGAGTCATAAAGTTGCTTTGTAGCACAACTATTCTGAAAAGTCAGCCATTTTGTCAGCAGAAGTCTGTTTCATGCAAGACAGGCAAACTGACATGTTCATACTTCAGATAGCAAATCTCATTTCAATGCTGAAATGAAAACAAAGGAACCACTATTAGACACTTTAAGGAAGGGAAAATATCACAGCAAAGTAGATGGCCAATTCAGCCAAATGAAACACACAATCTGCAGCATGCTAAACATCCAGTTCCATGACCTCCCTACAAATTTATTGCATCAAGTATATCAATGAGGGATAAGAAGAGATTTAGAGAATAAAAATAATGAATTTATATAATCCAGCAGATCAGAGAAGGCCATTGAAGGTTTATTGAGGGGGGGGCACACCCAATGCTCCCAAGCCAACCGTCAGTTTGTCAGAACTCAATTTTATACTAGGTAGGTAGATGAAAGTTATTATTATTCGGCAGCCATATGGTTTAATATTTTTCTCACACTTTCTCATCTTTATTTTTCATTCTCCACCTAAGAAAATCCACTCTGAGCCTCCTGTTCTAGAGCCCCAAATCTAGGATTAAGGAGGATCAGAGCTAACACCACCCAGAATCAGCTGGAGTTAGACCGCATCAAAATTGAATTAATTAAAAAATGATTCAGAATTCACAGGCAGTACCTTAAAAAAAAAACTTACAAAACACTCAAATATATAGAATCTAATCTATATGATTGTCTTTCAACTTTTAGGTTATAAAGGAAGGAAAAGGTACCAGTAAGATAGGATGTCAAAACAACTTCATAAAAATAAAGGCATGGTATATTTATCCGAGTAAAACTGCAACATCTGCATTGGAAATAAATCCCTCGAAATTGCCATGGCAACCTAAATCTGCCGCCATCCTTTCTTCTGCTTTCTCTTTCTCGTTCATTAAACAAAGTGCAATATACTTTCCTTTTGTTTGCAGTTATGCCACAGACATTATGATTTGTCGAATTCTAATTATCTTATATGAAATTGGAGCAGTATAGAAGCTGAAGCAATAAATAAATAAATAGATCCAATCTTTTCTTATGTGGGTCAAAAAAAGGAGGCATTTTTTTTAAAAAAAGATAGCAATTAATCTACAAATTTGTGTTTTTTCCCCCCAAAAGGACACCATGTTCTAATCCAATTAGAATATCACCCATTTGATCAGTTGCTAGAACTGGACAAAAAGTAAAACTGCTGCATTTTTATTGTTTTACTGCTTTTTAAAAGATATACTACTCTAATGTACCCTATTTAAAATAAAATTATGCACATTTGTAAAAAAAGGAGGACTTTCTATTTGTTCTTCTGCTGAGACCAGAGAGGATTCTCCCCTATTAGACCACTCTTCTTTCTCAGTTCAGACCACCATCGATGCCAACAAGTCCACTTTCTGGCTGAAAGTGTGTCTGATGCAAATACAAATTAACCAAATCAATGTAATTCTTGAACAGGAGTAAAAAGAAACTGATATAAAACACACCAAAATATTCTCCCCAAGCCCAGCTGGCCAGTGATTCTGTTGAACATGTTAAACATAATAATTTGGAATTGCCTCTCAGGGAAATACAAGAAATGTTTCACAGATCCTCAAAAAAGGCTGGTTTTTCAAGTTAATCCTTTGGTTGCTGCCGACACGCTTTAATTTCCAAAATGAATAAAAGCTCTTTGGCATGTTTTCCTTTCCTATGATACAGAGACCGAAGCAAACTCATGCTAGAAGGAAGATCCGCATGGGACAATTTCCGCCATGCTTTTTCTGCCTAAATCACTGGAGCAAAGAATAATTATGTACTTTTAGAATTCATTCCCTCTCTTGGGCATCTAGGTGCATTTTTCTTTGTCCACTGGACCTTTTCCTTGTTGGATGCTTTTGATAAACATTGCATAAGAGAAAACTGATGCAGAAGACCAATAGTTAATGCTATATAAATTACAAGAGCGTTTTTTTTCTTATATATCAACCAGCAATGACAGAAAACAGTCTTTGTTATATTCTTGTGGAATATTGAATGTCTTCAGCGGATACTGTAAAGAAACCACTGATCTTCTGTAATAATCTCTGTGGCAAGTGATCCCATGGCTCTTGTTAGTCATGCATCCCTAATCTGAAATCTGCTAGGCAGCTGGTTATCCCACAGCTGAGTATTGATCAAGGAAGTAACTTCACAAAGTGCTGTTTTTCAAAGTACTAACATCTTTGTCAATAACTGTCTCGTCTGTAAAATAAAGGTTTAGTTAGTGAGAAGAATTCTGAGTTTTGGACAGGGATGGGGAATAGACTTACGTTCTAAACTGAGTGGCTGTTGGGGGCCCCATTCTGAATTGGGGGCCCCATTCCTTGGGATATTTCATCTTTAGTTGAGGATGGGGTTGCACTTGCCCACACAAGACTGGTATACAGTGTGGGAGTCATCTTGGATTTGCAGCCCCTGCTTGAAGAGCAGGAGGCAGCTATGTTCAAGACAGCCTTCACACAAATTAATCAAATGTATCAGTTGCACCTGATCCTAGACTGGAGTCACTCATGCCTTAATTATCCCAAGAATGGGCTACTGCTTTGTTCTCTACATGGGGCTGTCCTTGAAGACCACTTGGAAGATATCACTGATCAGAATGGGTAGTGTTTATAGTCATATCCAATTAATATATGCCGGTGGCTCCATGTCAAGCTGAAAGGTATAGTGCAGCACAGGGCTCTGTTGCAGGCTGTGCATTGTACGACGCACAAATCAACAGAAACCATTGTTCCCCTCTGTTTTGCATTGGTCAGATCATTATTAGAATATTGTGTCCAGTTTAGTGCACTGGAAGGACACAGACAAAATGGGACAGTAATCTAGAAAAGGGGTTTGTTTCAAGCTTCCTACTTTCTTCAATAAATATTATATAGCTATAGCTCCCCAATTACTTTTGAGCTTGGTTGGGTAGTTCATTCCTGACTATATCTGAGAGTTTGGCTATGAGAAATAATTATTATCCTACTGATATTGAGACCGATGGAAATGGGTATGTATAGCAGCCTTCACTGTCCTATTGTCCTGTGATGACAGAGAAGAATCTGTATTATGGGGATTGCTACCCTTTTGGTTGACCAGGGGGGAACACAGTTAGAGGTTAGTGTTGTTTTAAGTGAGAAAATAGTACAAAGTGGATAAAGCTATGTCAGATACATAGATGGGGCTGGAACCTGAGGTTTTGGAGAATTTAGGAGAATCGTTTGTTTCTTTCTAATTGCATTAAGCTTAATTTTATGGCTTATATCATATATTTTCACATCCTTCTTCAGAGTGGCAGCAGATTGTGACATCAGTTTTCGACTGTTATGATCAAAGCAGGCTCCTGAGGCCATGTTATCCCTTGTCCATAATGGTATTTTTCTTTTTGAGTACAGTAGAACCTCTGGTCACAACCATTAATTCGTTTCATAACTTTGGTCGCAAACCGATTTGGTCGTGACCCAAACCTAATTTTGGAAATTTGACGCTTACCAAAAAAAAAAAAAGGCACAGAAGGAGAAATCGGCCGCGAAAAAAAATTTTGGGTGAATTTTTTGGTCAGAACCCGATTTGGTCGTGGTCAGAAGCATTCGTTCTACTGTACAACCTTCTATGGAAATATAGACCCTCCATTGCGCTGATAGTTTTGTTCCTACAGTTTTAAATTTTTGCTTTAATGCCAGAAAGGGGATAGAGTTCTTAAATGTATTGCCAGTATACATAAGAGTGTGGGCCTGCATGTGCATGTGAGCAAGAAAAGGCCTCAAACCTGAAACCTGCTAAAAATAAGCATGCTACTGTGGATTTCAGTTTTAAAGTACTAGATCATTTGGAACAGAAACATGTGGAATCCTTAGTGCTCTCTGAGCTTGCTTGTTTGCTTGCTGATATTTCATTGCCCAACTAGATAACATAATCAGTACCAGTGAGAGTGACATATTCTTCCTGTTTATTAATAAATAAAGATAAATAACAAATAATGCTTACAATCTTTCTTCACTTTTCCTTTGCTTTACCGAGCTGTGAAGGTCATAAATGTGAGGATTGGTTGCAAAGTTGCTTTTTCATCACTGTCGTAACTGTGAATAGTCACTAAACAAGATTGCCACTACACTAGGACAATCTGAACACAACTGTATATGTTCAAATCCAGAGAACTAGACTCTAAATATGCATAACAAATGACATCTTCCCCCCCAAAATTCTCTGAATTCTACAAATGTCTTTTTGGGATCATAAGCTAAAACAACGTCTAACAGGATACCTTGATGCAACGAATACACATGAAGTTTCTGAGTCTATTTCTTGCCTTACTGCTTTTCTTAAGCAATTAGGGAATCATTTGTGTTTGCATGAGTTGTTTCAATCAGCTG
The DNA here is from genome assembly GCA_012654045.1 of Ptyas mucosa. Lineage (NCBI taxonomy): Eukaryota > Metazoa > Chordata > Lepidosauria > Squamata > Colubridae > Ptyas > Ptyas mucosa. Next base: position 12,384,263 of record WNWU01000041.1, on the reverse strand, counting down.
TTCTTCCATTCAGAAGAACAGAATGCAATTGTGAGAATTTGTACATAAAATGTAGGGCATGTGAGATGAGAGAGGATCTCCTCTGTGGGTCCGAGGACATCTTTTGATCTTCACTGACCCATTCGTGAGAGTTCCCAGGTATTTGAGAGAGATTTCAGAGAATTTTGCTCAGTTATCAATTGTAGAATTATGAAAACGTTCAGGGTAAAAGCTGATTACCAATGGTCACCATCTGCTTTATGGGTCAAAAATCTCATCAAGCTAATGTGCCCTACTTCATTTTCCAGTTAAGCAATTAAGAGAGAGCTCCTTCTCATAATTGCTTGTGCTCTATATAACCCGTGTACAATGAAGGTTGAAGGTGATGGAAGAGGACTAAGATGTCAAGCCTCATTCTACACGCATTCAGTAGATGCTCTCTATAGAAGCACAGAACTACAGAGAAGTTCTGAATGCAAAGGGGAAAAAACAAGGCTCCCCCACTGCTCTGGCAGTGTATACATGTGCATATAATTCTCTATATAATTTATTGAGGGACTGGTTAATCAGATCCATTTTATATCTACAGTCAGTCACTTATACAAATATTTCCCCTATAAATCAATTCTGCCTTGGTTTCTCATTATTCTGCAAATACATGTGTGGGTTTTCATAATCCACACATATATTTGCATTTCAATATCTATTTGCATGAATATTTTTAAAAAGTATTTTCTTGCAGAACACACATTTCTAAATGTATGCTGATACCTTTTATGAGTGAGGAATTGCAACAGAACATATGCAAACATCAGTAAATGTTTATTTCATTTTTCAACACTTGGCATGCTTTTTGAAGCAAATAGACTCTCTCTCTCTCTCATTCTTCCTCACCCCATGTTCTCTCTTCCTCTCTTCATTGTACTTCTGTAACTTCATGGTGTGTGAGCACTTTCACTGTGAAAGGCAAAAGTCAAAAACTTTTGGAAGCTGTGCAAGGCAACTTAAAGCAGTGACTGAAAATGGAGTCACTTTTGTCCATCCTTCTCCATTCCACTGAGAAAGGTAACAGAGCAATAGCATGAGAAGACCTCCTAAAAGAGCAGTACAAAGGAAGATCTTCTCTTGTAAACCTCAGATAGCTTGAAACAGTAGCTCACAATGGAAGTATCTGAAGCTCCTACCAGATTGAGCAGGGTAGAGTTTTAAAGGAGGGCTCCAGCCAGATTGGACTATGTTGTAGCTTGACATCTTTCCTGCTTCCTACCGAACCTGGCCTACTAGTTGAATTGGTGGTATAGGAAGTAGAGGTTGAAGACTCCGAATGCTAGAGGCCTTGGTGGAAGATATTTCTTGGAATCTTAGATTATCTAATTAAGATACTAGAGTGAATATATACACTAACATATGAAAGTGGGGCATACAATTCCAATTATATGCACAATATACAGATTTTCAAGGAAAATATGTCATCACAAATGGAAACATATCACAACAGAAACATTGGAGGACTTAAAATTCTGTGCTTTCACCCTCCTTCAATATGAAACAGTATATGCTTTGCTATATTTAGCACTGGCTCCAGGAGTAAATCCAAATTCAGACATCGTAACTGAGAACAACTTCTGACTATATACTGAATAAGTTACGATGGAGCTTCCCACAGCTATGTAAGACCCTTTTTTTCAAAGTTCTGACTGCCACACCAAAACCTTCAGTGATCACATGATCATATTTGGGTACTTGGCAATTAGTTCTCATTCATGGTCATTTTCAGCAAATGACAATCATGTATCTGCAACTTTTAGCATTTTTAGGGTCTGTTTCTGATGTTTAAATACATTTTTTGGCACAAAAAAATGCCTATTGGTGAAAACGGATTTACTTGAAGACCTTGTTGTTTACTTAATCAACATGGCGTTCACTTAACAACTGCCACAAAACTTGTAAAATTGGGTGTGGTCATGTGGTGATCCACTTAATGACTGCAACAACTTGCAACTATAATTCTGGGCCCAATTGCAATCGTTAGTCTAGGCCAGTGATGGCTAACCTTTTTGCCATCGTGTGCCAGGAAGGGGGGTAGGTGAGGGAGTCACACGTGCGTGTGCCCACACCCATAATTCTATGCACCCCGCCCCCACGCATGCTCGCAACACCTGCCCCCCCACTCCTGGCATGCGATGGCCTAGTAGGCCCATTTCTCTCTCTCTCTCACCTGGCTCCAGAGCCTCTCTAGGTGGGACTGGAAATTGGCAAACAGGACATTTTTGGCCTCCGGTGGACCTCCAGGGGGGTGGTGGGGAAGACCGTTTTGGCCCTCCCCAGACTCCTAGAAAGGCTCTGGAGCCAGGTGAGAGAGAAAAATGGGCCTTTCCCACTACTCTGAGGCCCTCTGTAGGCAGGAAACAACCTGTTTCCCTACTTCTGGTGGGCCCAGAAGGCCCAAAAATTAGTTGGCATGCACTGGAGCTGAGCTCGCATGCCCACTGATATGGCTATGCGTGCCACCTGTGGCACACATGCTATAGATTCGCCATCACGGGTCTAGGCCTACCCGCACAGGTTGTGTAATCAATAATAATTTCTCTTTTACTTTTATTCCTAGATGTGCTACATTTTCTTTATGTTAGTATTTTATGGACATCCAGCATGAATAGAAAGAAACTATTTTATTTTTTAAAAAATCAATCATGTTAGCTGGGCTGTTGTTTGCCTTGCCCTATACTATCTCTTTCAAGTGGCTGAAGCTATTCAAGCTATTCCAGCGTTGCTATCCACAAATCTTGTAATTAAGCCATGCAATATATATGTTTTACAGGTGACCATGACCCATCCTTGCCCTTTTTGAAATTTGTGGCATAGTACAGAATAGTAAGCCCTTTGGTATATCTGGCTTTTCTGAAGATGAATTCCTAATATTAAATAAAGGTATTGATTCATTTTAAGCATTTCTAAAACACTCTTCATCTCAACAGATTCCCAAGAAGTACACAATAAAAAAAATCAATGTAATAAAACAATATAATCATCAAAACCTTAGAAGCAATGAAATGTAACACTGAAAATAGAGGCAATAAAAACAATTTAAAATGTCTGGAACTATGAGACATCTTGATTTGGCATCAAAAAAACTCCACAGTGTTGGTACTTCTTGATCTTCCTTATGGAAAGTGTTGCACTACCTGGATCCCAATATCTCCCACCTTTTTTGTTTTTGCAATTTATCCCTAATTCATTATGTCACTCTGTAAATGTAGGTAAAGGTAAAAGAGTCCCAGCAGACTTTATATTTTGCTAATCCAGGGGTGTCAAACTCAATTTCATTAAGGGCCTCATCAGGGTTGTGTTTGACCTCGGGAGACTGAGTGGGCATGGCAAGAGTGGGAGTGACCAGCTCGATGTCCCACAGCCCTCTGCCAGTGAAAACAGAGCTCAGGAGGGCCATGCATGGCCCTCCAAGCTCCATTTTTGCTGGCAGAAGCACCACAGGCCAGTCCTTCACTGTTTCCAGGGTGGCCCCACAGGCCAGATCTAAGCACCCCATGGGCTGGATCCATGGGCGAGCCTTAAGTTTGACACCTCTGTGCAAGTCGTTGCTGGAGCGGGAGTGGTGCTGATCTCCATTTCAAGGCCATTTCAAGGCCATTGAACCAGCACTGTCCAAAGAGATTTCCATTTTCATGTTGCCCACATGACAAAGCAGAGTGTTCCCACCAAAGTGGTATCTATTTATCTACTTGCATTGTATGCTAGATTGGCAGGAGCTGGGGTGAAAACAGGAGCTCACCCCATCCTGTGATACTCTGGACTGCCGGCTTCCCAGCTGACAAGCCTAGCATCTTAACTGCTGAGTTAAGCCACTAACTCAGTTAATGGCTTAACTGAGCCATTACACCATCTCCTTAAATGTAGGTAAATTTCATAAAATGGCTAGTGTGCAACTAAGTGTTTTGGTTATTCTGTCTTTGTTTCCATTATATTCAGTTCAGTAGATTCTGCAACTAATACAGGCTTCCAAAACAAATCATTCCAAAATATCCAAAAAAATATTGGTTGATGACGAGGCTGCAATGATAATCAGAAAGTCAGTTCCTGTTATGGTGAAATCTATCGTGGAGTGAACTTGGTGCAAAATCTTTTTTGTTAATAAAACTGTGTATAATTATTGCTGGAATAGAGACAATGGTAACATGGAGATCTGTGTTAGTAGCTAACTGAGAGATTTAATTTAATTTTGTATAAATCTGAATTTTAAATGCACTATGTTTTAATCCATACATGTTTGTGGAAACCAAAATTTAAATAGAACTTTTTGAAACTGCTATTATTTTTTTAAAATTAGACAAGAGAGCAAAATGCCTCTTCTGACAATGAAATCTAACATCAGTAATGACACAGTCAAGAGGAAAGACGGCCAATCTGGTGTGATGGTTAAGACACCAAGCTAGAAACAGGGAGACCATGAATTCTAGTGCCACCTTAGGCACAAAACCAGATAGGTAGGTACCTTGGGCCAGATATTCTCTATCAGGCGTAAGAAGCAGGCAGTGGCAAACCACTCTGAAATCTGAGATAAATCTGCAATTCTGAAGGCATAAAAAAACTGCTTTTCAAAGAAGGAGAAGCCTGGGGCAAAACAGTATCAAAATATTAGGCATCTTTTTGGAGGTAAACAGCATGATCTGCAAATAATACAGTAAATGTTGTATCATCAGAACTCTTTTGTAATTCACTCAAGCAGAAAGAACCAGCAGTTCCAAATTTAAGCTATTTCACAGTACTTGTTAGCCTTTCCTCCAGCTGAATTTCCAGCAAGTCAGTTGTACAAGATTTGTGAGATGGACAAAAAAGTATAAAAAGGAACAGAATTAAACACCAACATTACCTCACTATTACCATACTTCACAAGGAAAATAATAGAGACAGATAAGGCTAACATTCTCATATTCTAGAATGAATCTGATAAAGGGATAAAGTCAGGGCAGGTGAAAAAGATCTAGACCAAGATGCTGTATCTGCATCTATTCATGGGGCTCCCATTTCTTCCCTCTTCCACCATGGAGGAAGCCAGGCTATAGGAGTGCTTTAATATCACATTTGGCACCCATAATTTTGACAGCTTACCCGGTGCACAATGAAGCCAAATAGTATAATATCAAATTTGTTATCTCACTTTGTTCCACCTTACAGATTGCTTCAATATATTCTTTACAGCTGTCTGATTCCTACAAATAATATACACAACTTCATCTGTTGATTGCGTAGTATTTATAGTGGGTCCTGTACTAGCCGCTTGGCTCTACACAAACGTATATATAGAACGATAAGGAGCAGACTCTGATATATTTTACACACACACACACACACACATAGAGAGAGAGAGCGAGCAAGCATGGTAGTATTTCAGAAGCAGTATCTAAATATATATATAAAACCGTATTCTAGGTGTGGTTTTAGAAAAGAAAACAACTAAGTTTTTAATTTGGACATTTCCAAGGTTATGTTTGAACACAAATCCAGAACGGCACGCATGTGTGTGCACGCACACACATGGTTTGACTCATTTTTTAAATCAATAGAATAATTCAGTGGGAATCAATCGGCGTCTCTTGCTTTGTCTAAATCATACTTTTTTTTAAAGGAAAAAAAATTGGTACCCATTTTTACCTGTGCTATGGGAAGAAGCAAGCTACAATCTATGTTTTGAAGGGATTCATGCCTGCTGGATTTTCTCAGCATGCTGTCACAGATAACCCTTTTACTGTTTCTTCAGGATCTAAATGGAAACAATAGAATCAAGTGCATTTCTGCGATAATCAAAACGAGTTGTAAACAAATGAATTGTGAACCTTGGTCACTGGGGGTATTATATTATTGAGCTGGCAATATTATTATTACAACATTTAATACATTGCTCTGTGCTAAGTGCCTTGATTCAACAAGGCTAGAATATGAGACCCCAGAGAAGATTAACAATAACCCATTCCTTTTAGACATTTCCAAAATAGATTTTGTGTCATTCATAATGTTGCCACGTTTAGATACCAAATCTGCCAGGGGTAGAAATAAATATACCAGCCCATCAGGAGAGAGTGATTTGCAACTCAGATGACGCTCAGAATCAATATAAAAATGTTTTTTTAAAAATGGACTGGGGCTAAGGATGCTTTCAGATGCAGGGTATCTCGTGTTCTAGTAATCAAAAGGTATTCTGTAACTATGCCATCATTTTCCCTTTAATGGTCTAGTTGTTGTATGGAACAGCAGTGTTACACAGCAGAGAGAGACTATGAGTGAGAAACTCTAAAGGGAGGGATATAAATTTTAAAAAAATGTCTGGGACTGGTGCTTGCATCAAAGAAAATCAAGGTTTTAGTTATGAAATCACCTGATGATAAGGAATCGAAGTTATCCAGCCTTTCTGCAGCTAAGAATCTGAAGCTTCTCTTCTCCGAATGAAGGCAAATATACATGTCCCGGGATAATGTTGCAGGATGCATGGAGAACATTTTGGAGAGAAAGCAGTTAAGTTCACTGAGGATGGGCTCCAGCAAGAGTCTGAACGTTTGGAAGAATAAAGCTCTGGTTCAGATGACTGACTGAGATTGGACCCTTGCTTTTCTCTACCATGGATGAAGAGCCAGACAAATTGGAATCCGAACCACACTGGTCAGAATCAAAAGAGAACTGAATCGAGACAGGTGAAAGTGTCTCGAGTGATGAAAGCTCTGAGAGCATTCAGTAGAATGCTTGTTACACAGAGACATTTAAAGAAAGGCTCTCATACAAGGGAAAGAGGTACAAGACCCTTCTGCCAACTATCCCTGCATTTATTCTCCAGTGGTCAATAGATACAAGCAACACTGAATTCTAACAGCTGGTAAATTAAAAAAAAAAAAAGGAGGGGGGAGGAATAAGAACTGGCAAAAAACAAACAAAAAGAACAACAGGGCTTGAGACAGACTGTTTTTAAAACTCTGTGAAATAATTATGCCAGGCTGGTTGCCTAGGAAAATTCTTACTTGAAAGCAACTCATCCCTGTATCTCATTTGTCATAACAGACAATATTGCTTCACTTCCTTTGGAATGGGATGCCAAATAAGAGAATATGGATTCTATATTAGTTTTCCTTCTTCCCGAGGTATCATAATTGTAGAACAGATGGTGAGAAACACACCTTTTTATCCAAGTCAATAGAAGTATACTTGTGCTCATTCATCTGTCTCTTTCTCAACTGGTTTGTTGAAGAAACACTTTTTAAAAAAATGCTGTAGGGTTCTCCCTTCTGGCATCTGCACATACGGGGAAAGATTTAGCACATGTCTATCTGAATAAGAATTACTGCAGAAATTCATGTGTGCTGTTAGAGATCTCGGGAAGCTGTTATCAATCACAAACAGATAAACTGGACAAACAAACAGGAGAACCAGTTTGGTCTAGTGGTTAAGGCACTGGCTTAGAAAGCAGGAGAAAATGAGTTCAAGTCCCGCCTTGACCGTGAAAGCCAGTTGGGTGAAGTTGGGCAATTCACTCTCTCCCTCCCTCCCTCCCTCCCTCCCCCCCCCCTCTCTCAGTTCAGCCCAACTCACAGGGTTGTTGTTGTGGGGAAAATAGGAGGATATGTTTGCGGCTGTAAGTTATTTGTAAAAATAATAAAGGTGGAATATAAATAGAGTTCAATTCTCACCAGGCTCAAGGTTGACTCAGCCTTCCATCCTTTCGAGGTAGGTAAAATGAGGACCCGGTTTGTGGGGGCAATAAGCTGTCTTTGTATAAAATAGAACACCACTCAGCGGGGGCCAAAAAGCAGGTATATACAAAAGTATGAAGGCTATTGCTTAATGCATTGTAAGGCACCCTGAGTCTCCGGAGAAGGGCGGCATATATAAACCAACCAACCAACCAACCAACCAACCAACAAACCAAATAAATAAATAAATAAATAGCACAAATTATTAAATACTGTATGTATGTGAATTGGGAATAAAATTAACTATGTATATATATTTAAATTAAATGTAATTGCAAGTGCACCAAATTTTGCCTCGCCACCAATTCTTTGAGAACATCCTTCAACAGGCCACTCAAAAGCCAAATACAGTCCTCAGCTTAGACAAAGCCTGACATATAAAGCCTGTTGAATTTTGAACTAAACCCCTTAGTGCTGTTGGAAATGACGAAATATTCATGAATGTTCATTGCTCATTGATCAAATGTATCTTATCAGAGAGAAACAACTAGAAAATGGGTAGCCTATTTTTCTTTGAAGGGGGGAGCACATCTTCTCTTGCAGCACCTAAATTCTGGCAGACCTTGCTATATTTTCAGAAGCAGGTCAAGCCTGTGGTTTCTTGGTGGTGCCTTTCAAAACAGTGTTTCCTGAGAAGCTGTGGTAATTGTTTCCTGATTTGGTTATTCTCACCAAAAATATTTCTTTATTCCTCTGGGAATAAATTAAAACAGCTTAGTCAATACATGGTAATTAGTTCAGAGGAACAATAAGAGGATCTCAAGAAACTGCCTAAACTTTCTAGTCGGTGTGCAGAACCCCTGGCATAAAAGTTTTGAGTTGGCTTGGCAAAGAAGATGCAAGAGAATAATGCTAATAAAATTCTGAGTTTCTATCCTGCCATCCTACTCACCATGGCTGGAAGCCCGCCTGCTAATGACAGCCCAAGTAGTGCATTGGATCTGGCTGTGAGCTAAAAGCTTAAGGATGGCCGTTATGCGTAAGCTCTCATTACAAAACCCTTCACAGATGAAGAATGCTCTTTTGTAGTTTAGAACACTGCATCTAACTCTTGGGTCCTGACATCCTACAGTGAAGGAGAATGGGATGTCCAGAGGAGCCCTTTATTCAGGCTAATTTGCTGACTGGCAGCTTCTCTTGTTGGCAAGTGCTAATCTTACTCTCCAGTGCTCCCAGCCACAATTGCTCTTTTGTTTATTACAGTTATTATCCTTGTTTAAAGAAGGGAGGGGAGTTAGTATATGCCTGGTGCCATTTATACACCAGCTGCCACACCTTGCTATTTCCTGCTCTCCGTCTCCCTCATATCAGTAATTGTTCTTCATATGTTTCATTTGTTAATGGGTGGGCTGGCATTGCACTAGGATGTGATTATTTCTGGGTTATTTTACACAAATTATTCTACTTTTTGGAAAGGGTTTGCCAGAGAGTTTGGAGAACTTTTGAAATTTAATAAAACAGCCTCCCTCCACTCATTTGTGTCCCCAGAAGTCATCACTTCTGGAACAAAGGAACTTCTATCAAGCAATTCTATTTTCCCTGCCTGTTTATTGCATTCTTCTCTGCTCAGCCTGAATATACAGTATGTAGTCCTCAACTTACAATCACAATTAAGCCCAATATTAAGTGAGACAGTTGTTAAGCAAAATTTGCTCCATTTTATGACCTTTTTTGTCCCAGTTGTTAAGTCAATCACTGCAGTTGTTCGCAAAATGACCCTGGATCACTGCAGCCATCATAAATATGAACTAGTTGCCAAACATCTGAATATTGATCACGTGATCAGGGGAATGTTGTAACAGTCCTAAGTGTGAAATACAGTCATAAGTAACCGTATGTATGTATGTATCAGGGGTGGTATTCACTTATCTTCACTACTGGTTTGCAAATGTGAGTGTGGGCGCAGGACCTTCTCCGCATGTGCAGAGCATCAAAAATGGACCAGATTACATCCGGACTGGTGGGCAGAGCCTCCCGCCGCTGCCGCTACCGGTTCTCCCGAATTGGATAGAACCGGCTGAATACCAGCCACTGATATGTATGTATATATATATTATATAAAAACTGTTAGGCCCACAGAAATTGAAGTCGAATTATATATTCACATATTGGCACCCACAGATACTTCAATACAATCAATACTGTAACTGAGATCCAAATAAGTCCTTATGAAGTCAGAAGAAGTTATTTGCGTCTCAGTTACAGGTAAGCATCTGTAGGTGCCGATTGTATAAATATAGAAAAGCCTGAATTGCTTAGGGAACCTATTTATTTATTTATTTATTTATTTTATTTATTTATATTTATATGCCACCCTTCTCCGGAGACTCAGGGCGGCTTACAATGCGTTAAGCAATAGTCTTCATACTTTTTGTATACTTATACAAAGTCAGCTTATTGCCCCCACAATCTGGGTCCTCATTTTACCCACCTTAGAAAGGATGGAAGGCTGAGTCAACCTTGAGCCTGAGATTAGAACTCGCAGTAATTGCAGGCAGCTGGATGTTAAATGCTGCCTTAATAGGAGGCATTAGCCTGCTACGCCACTCAGGCTATTATTGCTAAATGTTGATCAATCTCTGTATTCTCTGCTGTTTTTTTGCAACACCTTTTGATTTGTTTTTTAGACCTGACCTTGAGTTTCTTTTTCAGTCTGGCTCTGGATTTCACTTAACCCCTTGGTCCTGAAAACAGGTTTTCATCCCATCAGGTGGCTACTCACAAGCAAATTGCGATATAGTTTGGATAGCTTTGATTATTATTATTATTATGTAATAATAGAATATTTAGAATTCTTAAGTAGCCGGATGGCTTTTCTTAGCTCTTATCTTATCTTGTGTGTCACATATTCACCAATCAGAAGAGATGGGAAGAGCAAAATTAGTTTTAAAAGCTTTTCAGTAACAGAACAGATTAAGGAAGGGTGACATATTGGAATATAATAGACAGCTATTGCACCTGAATAAAGTTTGTTGATTACTCCCCAAAAATTCAAAATACTTTAAAACTAAATTTCTTATTCTACTTAAACTAACTTTATAAACATATATTGTCTGGAAAAATATTTTCAAAAAATAAATTCTTTTAGAATTTTTTTATGAGAATCTTTGATTTTCAGAATAGTTTTACAGAAAATGTAGTTATCAGTTAGTGAAGAAGGATCTGGTTTTCCAAATCTGGGATACATCATCATAGTTACCTATTGTCAATGAGTAAATACTAGAAGCTTTATTTTTCTGAATTGGGCAACTTTTAATATATTTATATAAGTATTTTTGGTCAGGTGGACAATATTAGGATCTGAATACTGAATACTAAAACTCTAGTAACTCTGGAAACAATTACACCAATTAAAAGAATTCTAATCTAATTCTAATTAGAAAATTATGGCATGTAATGAGAAATAAAAATATTTCAGCTTTTTTCCCTATGCTATATTAATTTTATGGGGAAACACAATTTAAAATTGGGGAAAAGATGAAAAATATGGAAAAATTAGGTGAAAGCAGGGATATTTACTTTGGATCAATTGACAGATTTAAAAGATACTAGAATACCTTCTTAAATCGTTTAAAACTAAAAAAACGTACTAATAGTTTTTACAGATATTTGTTATCAATAAATAAATTTAATATTGAGATGCCAAAAGAATTAATGGAATAAAGAATTAGAAGTTCCTATATTGCCTAGAAAATGGGAGGCTATTTAATTTTTATAGCAACAGTCAATGGATCTCAAATTATGATTTATACAACAAAAAATAATTAGAATTTTTTGGACTCTTATGTTTATATAGAAAATAACTGTAAAAAACAGTATTTTGTTGGAATAATACTTCCAAGTTTTTGGAAGAAAATATTGGATTATATAAAAATGGGAGAAAAGCTAAAATTTTCAGATGATAATGTTGTTTTGAACTACTTACTTAGTACTTGGAATTTGACAACCAAACGACATAAATGGATTCTCTGTGCCCTTGTTATACCCAAAAGACTGATACTGCAGCAATGAAAGTTCATGTTTGGGACTTTGACCCCTTTCATTCAATGGATTGAATCCCATATTACCCTTGACACCTATGAGCAGATTGCCTATAGATACAAATTTTCAATGGATAAAGATAATGAAATATGGGGATTATTTATATAAAATACAATAGGTTAAAATTATAGTTACATAATTGTATTTGAAGTAATTTGAGAATTTTTTTCAAGAGCATCTGATGTAAGGTTTATCAACATATTTGTTGCCCTTCTTTTAGAATACCTTGTAAAGGAGTTACAGACCCTGCCAATTTATTAAAATAATTGATTTAAAATTATAATTCCAAAATTCAGATTACCCAGCTGATTGCCTAGCTCTTCATTCCTAGTTTTTCCTTATCACTGTCCAACCATCAGCTTCTGAAATGCCACAAATCAAGAAGTGAGAAAGAAAAGCTTATTTTACCTGCCAGGAAGGTTAATAGAGTTCGTTTAGAGCAATAAAGGTTTGTGATATTAGGCTAGCAAAGCACTCATTATCTGTTGGAGGTAAAAGGGAGAAATGGTATGGATGTAGCAGACAGGTATTTTATCCATTTCTCCAGAGTCAGGGAGAAAAAAACCCTAAATAAATGTGAATCATTCATTCTACGAACATTTCCTAGGTCACATTAAAATACTATATATTGTTCCCATTGCGACCATCAGGTAGCTCAAAATGCACAATGTAATTTTAGTACAAATATAAGAAATATTGGCACTTAAAAATAATGTGTATTACTGATCATGGAATAGATAATTAAACAATGATGCATATAACTTGCCTTTTTGGCAAGAGGACATAAAATATCACGGGGTGTAAATTAAGTAGATTTTGCATTGGGCCATAGCAGTTAGATAGCTATTTCCTTTTTAGAGCTTACTCATACATTTCCTCTGAATACTATAGAAGAATTTAAGTCTTTAAGAATTTGTTCACTTAAGAATTAAATGAACTATTGGAAAATATTTTCTAAAAGTTAGTGAACTCTATATCACAAAAGGATCTAGAATTCTATTGCGGTTTAATTACTTGTTTCTATAAATTGATATTTTAATATTTTAATTTTTTTAAAAAATTGATTTATATGCCGCCCTTCTCTGGAGACTCAGGGCAGCTTACAATGTGTTATACCTTCATACTTTTGTATATTTATACAAAGTCAGCTTATTGCCCCCACAAACTGGGTCCTCATTTAACCTACCTTAGAAAGGATGGAAGGCTGAGTCAACCTTGAGCGTGGTGAGATTTGAACTTACAGTAATTGCAGACAGCTGGTATTGATCACTATGCTTTTAATCTGCTGAGCTAAACCAGGCTCCATTATTAAAAATAATGTTTTATTTTTGCTATCAATATTTAAGTAGGAGGACTTCATATCTAACATTTAAAACAACTGAATAGCATATCTGGTCTTTGATCATTCCAGGTAAATTTTATCATGGAAAACAATAAACACCTCAAGAGAAATACTAACTTCCTAAAATTACACTCTGACTTTCACTAGGAGGCAAAAGAGATTTTTATAGCATAAGAAATAAGACTGCAACATTTAATCAATTGCAATTAATTGCTTAACAACGAAGCCAACTAATTAGACAGATCACAGGATGTTATTAATTTATGTGGTTGTAAAAAAAGTAGAAATTATGAGCATTTAGAAAGAGGCATTCATTTTTTTTCCATACAAAAGAATGCCTCGTATTGTGCTTTTTATCACCCATAGACACACACAAACTTAAAACATATGATTTTACTGTAAATTTCATTTATGAGAAATTTAATCTTAATTTAATCTGTCAATCATTTATCTAGAAATTACTTGAATAATACTTTAATGAGAAATACCAGAAAATGCCAGGATTATAGACTAGGATAGGAAATACCGTGTTTCCCTGAAAATAAGACCCTGTCTTATATTTGTTTGAAGCCTGAAATAAGTGCTTGGCCTTATTGCCTTGCGCTCAAAAGCCCGATTGGGCTTATTATCGGAGATGTCTTATTTTGGGGGAAACAGGGTAATATTTCTGGGAAGAAGGAAGTAGAAAACCATTTTTATTGTTTGCAAAATGAATGTATCCATGAAGTCACCAGCAGTAAGCTCAACTCAAATAAATCATTTTTTCATATTTTTTAAAATCAGCCAAATTTAATCTGCTACGTTTTAATAATATATGCTTCTAAATAATGTATACATTTATAACATAATAAATTGTTTATTATAGAAATTTTTGTCAACAGGTCACTAGCTAAATAAATCTTACAATAGAAGTGTAATTATTTATAGGTTTTCAAATATGTACTCTTAAATAATAAACAGACTCAGAAATCTGAAGAAATCTGGAGATCATGAAAATCTCACCCCATGTGATCCAATTTTCAGTGGACACAGTGACATCTACAACATTATTGTCAGGCTAATGTCAGGCATGAAGAATCAGGACCAGAATTAAGTTGCAATTAAGATGATTTATTGCTCACACCTATACCCAAGAATCTAGTCAACTAATGGTCAGCACGAAATTGGTGCTAGATAAGCATCAACAGAATTTAAGAGGGGGCTGGTGGGAATGTAATTGCTTGTGGGAACATAATGACTTGATTGATTCATCTCTTAACTCCATCCCCAGGCTCTGCCTCTTCTTCTCCTACAAACAACCAACAGCTTGAAGAAATGGTCAAAGAGGTTTCTTTATTGATGAACAATAGTGTACAGGAATGTCGCCAGATATTTACCTTCCCTTGGGAAAGGACAGATATACTCCTAAAGCCTCGAGTTCAAATGCCACTTTTCCCACTTACAGAGTCTAAGCCGGAATGTCTTTTAACTCCCCTTTATCAGGGCTTCCTCCCCTTCAGTCAGTGGTCCACCACAATTTTGGTGTCACACTGAAAGCTCTGGTCCTTTGATGTATGTATGCAATGTTGACATGTACATGGAAAAGAGGCAGGGCTTGTGTTGCCATGGCATTGCTGTCATCACTCTGATTGCTCTCTCGCACTCTCTCTCTCACACACCCACACACACTATGATCACTATTGTACACAAAATGAAACTGCATTTCTCCCAAGACATATACTCTATGCCTGCTAGATGCCTCAAGGAAGAGGAAGGGACTGATGGTAGCTTGCTTTATTAACCGCATGTTAAGGTTTATTAGCATGTGGTTAATAAACCAAGCCAAACTCTGTAAAATCTGGTAGAGTAAGGATCTTTTTATTTTACTTGCCCTTGCTATAGTATTTTTTTTTACATCAAATAGATCAATTGAATAATGCAAGTATATATTGTCTTGTGAATGCTGTTTACTTGGTAGTTATTCTGCATGCACTGCTCAAAGTGAATAGCAACTCTCAATGCTGATTGCAGGTTTTAGAATGCTCTTTGATAATGTGTCGTCAATGGTTCTACTTCTTGCCACCATGCCTGCCCATATTTACATTCCTCCTTGGGAATCATTTGCATGACTTACTCATAGTCTTCTTGTTGTTCCCTCTCCTCGTTCCTGGTGCCATTTGTCCCATAGAATATACCCGCAAGAAGATGGAGTGGCAGTAGCAAAGGCAAGAGGGCAGGAAACTTAGTAGGTGATCAGTGGTACTTCTGATATCAAACCTGGTACTTGCAATTCCCCTTTACTTCACTAGCTTATGCCAGAGAATAACTGGGTAAAGTGCACTCTGCGTGAATAGGAAATTACATATGACAGTCTCTAAAAAGAGTTTTTTTATTGAAATGCTGTTTTCTGAATATATTTCTTTTCAAGGTAACTTTAGAGAACAGAAAAGGAGGAAGGGAAATAAAACAATTGTCTCCCAGAGTGATTTTGTACTAAATCCAGCAGCAAAATTGGCCTCTACTGTATAGAACAATGAGGTTCAGTTCCACAAATCACTCAAAGCAGCCTTCCATAGAGAATTGCTAGTCATGTACTACAAGCTTACATACAGCCACACAGGTCCCATCTAACTGTTTTTATAGATTCAGTTTGAGAGACCCAGCTAGGGTTCTTTATGCATTTCTCACCAGCCATCTCTTGAAGCAGACAACCTGAAGAAGCTCCAGGAGGTGAGGGAAATGGGTGGCACAATCATTTTTTAAAAACCAAAACCAGAATGAAGCAGTCAACTATCTGGAAAAAGTACAAAAAGCACAATAATTACAGTAAAAGGTTACACCAACTGTACAGGCTAGCGTATTTCAGATGGGAGATTCCTGAATACTTTTGAGACTGAAGAAACATATCCTATTTATCAAATGGGAAGGAAAAACAGGGAACATGAGCATATTGGAAGGAATGTGGGATCAACTATGCAATGGCATGATCCACATCATGTTATGTATGGGTATGCATAGATATATACTTTCTTTAGAGTGCAGGCAACAGATTTCCCTTTTTAATGTGTCCCAGTGTGCTGACAGTAAAAAATGACAATAAAGGTTATCTTAATTAATCTTAATAATATATTCCATCCTGCCAGAATGTTATGGCAAATCATTATGACTGAGATTATGTATGTATGTATGTATGTATGTATGCATGTATGCATGTATGTATGTATGCCATGCAGAAACCTGCACCAGTCAGTTCTGCCCCTCATGATTTCCATCAACAGGTGAACATGACCAAGTCAAGTCTAAAAACAATAGAGACTTTCTGGAAGCCTGGCACTCTGACAAATTAGCCGTCAATAGACATAAACAATATCTACATGTTGTGCAAAAGAGACAATCAGCAAGCCAAAAAGAGAACAAAAATACCCAAACACCTCTCCACTAGCGATCAATGCCCAGATTAGCATAGATTAATTCCAAGATTAACATCAGACTAACAATCAAGAAGTAAACAATACCCCAATCAAGGAACTGCCAAACAATCTAACAATAAACAGCCCAACCAAAGACCCTCCAAGATCACTTTCACCAACAACTGACAGGGCAAGCTTCTAGAATTTAAATTGAGAGCAAACCTCACTCCTTACCAGCACTGATGACGTTACCTAGTTTGGGTAATGAAACGTCTGTAAGAAAAGCACCAAGCTCAGAGAGCACTAAGGACCCCTCATTTCAACCCTGAGCCACAAATATCCTCCTTTACAGTGTGCAATCCCTCAAGATTTTATTAAAGTCATTGACTAGAAACACCAGTAGAATTTTTGTTGTGCAGGTATTACATGACAGCAGCGACTTTGAGTTATTAATAGTCACACCAAGAGTTGAGTTTTTCAGGTGGTCTAGCAAATATAGGAAGGCTAACGTATTGATTGAACATTTTGAATGCAAAATATGTGAGTTATTACTGAGTTATGAATCCTCTGTTATGGAATGGGACAGTTTGCTGCAGCCAACTCACTGTGGGACAGCTCACCACAGGACAATTCAATTCAATTCAATTCAATTCAATTACAGTATTTAAAATAATTATTTTAATTTTTGTCATTTCATTCTGTCCTTCCTTTTAGATCCTTTCTTTAATGATTCTATTCCATTTCTTTGATATTAGTATAACTCTTGTCCCGCAATGAGTTGTCCCACACCAAGTTGGCCAGGGCGAGTTGTCCTGCAGTGAGTTGGCCATGGCAAGTTGGCTGTGACAAGTTGGCCACAGCAAATTGTCATAGATCCTTCTTTTACATGGTTGAGAGTAAAACCTTTATCCCAAATAAATTTTGTAGATTACTTATATGCAGATAGTCCTTGACTTACATCCACAATTGAGCCCAACATTTCTGAAGCTTAGTAAGATATTTCTTAAGTGAGTTTTGCCCCATTTTATGAACGCTCTTGCCATGGTTGTTAAGTGGACCATTGCAGTTGTTAAGTAAATAACACGGTTAAGTGAATCTGGCACTTTGCTTGTCAGAAGCTTGCAAAAGCTGATCTCATGACCCCAGGACATTGCAACTGTCCTAAATATGAACCAGTTGCCAAGCATCCGAATTTTGATAATGTGACTATGGGGATACTGCAATGGTTGTTAAGTGTGAAAACAGTCATAAGTCACTTTTTTCAGTGCTGTTGAAACTTTGAATGGTCACTAAACAAACTGTTGTAAACCGAGGACTACCTGTACTTAACTACAAAAGTTAAGTTTTTCATGTATGTGTGTGTGTGGGTGTGTGTGTATGAGGTGTTCAGGGAGGAGTAGCACTTCTGGTGTAGGGGCATGTCGTGTCATTTTAGGGCAGCTCGTCTATCTTTGGTCCCCACCTGTCACTCAGCCCTCACCTGTGGCTCCTAGTAGCTGTAGCAAGAGCAGCAGCCACACCCCGGGCAACAGCTTTGACAGGCTGGCCAAACCAGGTTTAGAGTAGCCCTTGGGGCATTGACCTTCGGTGATATAGAGACTTGTCTATTCCAAACATGTGAAGACAGATTCCGGTGGATTGAGCGGATGAAACCTACTAGAATAAGACAACGGTCATGAAGGCGTGTATTTTTCTTGTATAAAATACTCATTATAGACGTATTTCCCAAAGTCCTTAAAAGAAGACAGCAAATTCCATTTTCTTTTGAAATGGAAATCTGATCTGTCTGACTTCCTTAATTTGGACAGTGACCTGGACAGAGAAAAGCTGCCTCTAGTTAGCCAAGATAATTATTGGAATCTGGTACAAAACATTTTAGGAGTTGAACTGTTCCAGCGTGTAGCTCAACTGTGAAAGTACGGCTGTTGGGCTGGTTTTATTTTCCTCATTCTGGAAAAGCACAAGCTGAAGAAATCTTTTTCTCTTACTGTCTTTTAGGTCTTTGCCTTTAAAGGGATTAAAAGCAGTTTCTTGCCAGTTCTGGGGATCTTTGATAACATTTGAACTTTAAAAGGCCATTTGGGGGCTGGCTAGATTAACCAAGAGGACCTTTGTTTTCTAGTTATATTAATATATACTGCAGTGTATTTAAGTATCCCGTCTCTACCTGAATTTTTCCTATAAAATTCAGCAAATGCTGCTTCCAATTCCCCCTTTTTTATTTGCCCTTACAAAAAGAAAGGGAAAGGAGCCAGCTGCCTAAAAAAATCAAGTTTCCCAAACCTTATTTTGGCTCACAGTATTGATATTAAAATATGAAAAATCAAGCAGTGATTGACGTGTGCATTTTATTTTAAAAGAAGGGATAAATGAGGGAGTGAAAGTGAATTCCCTCAGGGAAATGCCGCCAAGTGAAACAAGATTTTTACAGTTACACATTCCCTGACCTTTTCCACAGTCATATCTTTAATGTTTCACTGGCAAACTTGATAAAAAGAAAAAAATCAAATTCATTTCATTTTTTTAAAAGGTCAGGACACGTGTTTCAGAGGAAAACTCATTTCAGTTTCTACCTTCCACGTGTCAAAGAGAGACTTGTTCCCTTCCTCGCTAGGGGACCTTTTCCCGCCTGTGAACTGAGTCATTGGTTTTGATTTTACTTGTTTCTAGCATAGTCAGCACCTACGCAAGCTTCCCCCCCGCCCCACACCATCCAAACAATATTTAAATAATCAGTCTTAATTACTCAGAGAAGGAGTGAATAAATCATGGGGTTCATTTTGACACTTGCAAAATGTAGTTGATATACCCAGGACACTTAACCACTTTCCATCCCTTGCTTTCTTCAAACATTGTGGTAGCTGTAGAGAAAAATATTAGAAAAGGAGACACATACTGGAACCCTGAATATTCTCCCTGATTTCAGCACTGGAAATAATTGATTCAAAGTACTTGTTAAAAAAAAACTTTGGAAGTAATTATAGCTACTATAATTACTTTATACACTAAACCTATGGTTAATTGTTCCTTCTATAAAACAGGTGGCCTATGTAGTATTGCTTAGGGAACAAGACAGCAAGGCTACCTATAATGTTCATTTTAAAAATTACATATAGCACCCTCCATCCATTCACAATTGCAAGGCCTAGTAAGAGACATTACAAAGATCTACTACAGGTAGTCCTCAACTTACAACAATTTATTTAGTGACTGTTTAAAGTTACAATGGCACTGAAAAAAAGTGACTTATGACCGTTTTTCACGCTTACAACCATTGCAGCATCCTCATGGTCATTGATCAACATTCAGATGCTGGGCAATTGACTCATATTTATGATTGTTGAAGTGTCCTGGGGTCATGTGATAACATTTGGTGACCTTCTGAAAAGTAAATTCAATGGAAAAGTCAGATTCACTTAATAACTGTATTACTAACTTAACAATTGTGGCAAGAAAGGTTGTAAAATGAAGCAAAAGTCTCTTAATAAATGTCTTGCTTAGCAACAGAAATTTGGGGCTCAACTGTGGTTGTAAGTTGAGGATTGCCAGTATTCTACCCAAACTTTACCTAAATTTGGGTAGAGCTTGTTTAGATAAATTTGATAAATCTATAGTTTTAGAATACATCTCTTAACAAGGCCTGTGTGTACTCTTTGATAGAATGAAAAGAAGAAAATGAGTTTAATTTTTTTTAAATGAGAAAAGTAGACTTTTATTGAATATTTACATTTCAGTATAAATGTATACTGTATACTAATGAATACTGTAAGTTATTTTATATGTTCTATAGAGAGATCACTGTATCCATAAAATACAGTAGACCACTTGCTGCACATGGAAAAGGGAAATCCATGGTTTCCTGGATAGTTCTGGAATTTTGTACCACTTTATCTGGGTTGGCAAGTGAAGATGGGGGGTGGGCGGCATGTAGGGAGTATGATGGCTAAGATGCCATAAAATTTTACTCCCACTGATCTATGAGATTTACTTAGATCTAACCTGGCCAAAGAAACATCATCTTATTTCAATGAAAGCAAAGAAGAGGTTTCACCAAGTTCTCCCACATTTTTTGTTCTAGTTACTATAAGATGTTTTTGCCTAGGAAGTGGTGTGTTTAACAGAACGACAGAGTTGGAAAGGACCTTGGAGGTCTTCTAGTCCAACCTCATGCTCAAGCAGGAAACCCTATAGCTTTTCAGAAAAATGGCTGTCCAGTCTCTTTCTAAAAGCCTCTAATGATGGAGTACCCACAACTTGTGAAGGCAAGTTGTTCCAATGATTTATGTCCTCACTGTCAGGAAATTTCTCCTTGTCTGCCTTCTAACTAATACCCCACATGTTTTTGAGAAAACAATGTAACTACTAATTGTAGAGAACACATTATTTGCATGTATTCAGGTACAGAGTACTTATCCCTAGCCATTTTATTTCAAATTTTCAGTTTGAATGAGTAGAATTTCCTCAGCTGAGGGTAATTTCTTGGAGATTTTGAGAGGTTCCTGAAAAGATCAATCACCAATCCAATAGACAGAAAAAATCTTTTGTACTGAAAAATAGTTCTTAAATATTTATTCTGTCAATCTTCAAAGGGATAAGAAGCAGTGAAACTAATTTTATTATTATGCACTGAAACTGGTTTCATAAAAATTGTAAATATATCAGACAGGTTCATTATAATTTTAGGCAAGGACTAGCTTCTCAGATTGTTTTTTGAATGCTTCATAAATAATAAAAGATTTAGAATATGTTGTCAAACACACCGATGGGCAAGACTTAACTGATTCTTTTAAAAATCTATATTCTGATTTTTTATTGAATTACAACAAAATGTAATTTATCGATGTTAGTCAAAAATTACCCACATAACTTCTTGCCATGTTATTAAATAGCAGTGAGAAGGAAAGAGAAATTACAGTACATCATCTATTATACTGTACAGCCATCAAGATGAATCAAAGTGAAAGCACACAATGAATGGAAAGCACATTAATCTGAACATTAGTATAACAGAATACAATACCTGCCATTCAACCAGTGTAATTATTGCTATACTTCACAGAATTGACTAGAGAGATATAAAGCAAGAATTAGAAAAAAAAGGGGGGGGGAAGGGAGCATTATTGTGCAGTGCCATTAAGAAAGACAAACCTACTGTTATCGTTGCTTCCTATAGTTATTTGCAAGCCCTAAGAATGCAGGATTATCCACCTCCTGAAATTACATTTGAAATTTAAAGATATGAGAGCTAGTTTGCTTTGTGGATAAAGTATCAGGCTAGAAACTAGAGATTATGAGTTCCAATGTTGCCTTAGTCATGAAGGAAACTGGATGACTTTGGTGCAGTCACTCTCTCTCAGCCCTAGGAAGAAGGCAAACCCTGTCAAAAAAACTGCAAGGGCCTTGTCCATGCAACTGCCAGGAGTCAACACTGACAGTAAGGGACATTTTTTAAAAATGATATAGGGGAAGTTATAAAGGAAGAAGAACCTCTCCCCAATCCTAAGAGGTCTTTAAGGGGCGTTCATAAGCGCACCAGAGTGCCTACCATCCCTGTCCTAAGGTTCCCTTTTATTCGTATGCATTTCATGTATTCAGAATCATGGTTATACTTATATCTGTTATCTAATACATGCTTGACTAAATAGATAGATAGATAGATAGATAGATAGATAGATAGATAGATAGATAGATAGATAAATAAAGTTATTTAAACCATTAATGTGCATTCAAGTTATTTTTACTGAGTTCTTGTTCATCAGCGCTGGTATCCAATAACATTTTCAATTAACAATTATATTATAGCAATTATCTATGTTATAAGACTGTTAATAAAATAGGAGAATCTGTCCATGTAACTTCCCACCATAGCAGACTTATTCATGCATCAGCCTCACACCTAAACAAGCATGTAGACCACTTTTGTCTCAGAAGGTGGTAACGCCTCTGGAGAATAACAGGACTATAGGCTAAAACCAGGGAGTCAAAAATGGAGCTCTTCTCTACTGCTGCCAAGAAAAGTATGTGGATATGTCCATGAAGTCACCAAGAGTTGAGCTGTACTTGAAGGAGACTATACAGTTAGGTACAGCTTTATACTTCATTAACTCAATGTCTTTCACAAGGGAATGCACAATGCAGATCATACATTGAAATAATACATAAAAGAAAGACCCTAAATTTAAAATTGTTGTTGTGAAAAGGAAAACTCTGTACATGTGTGTGTGTGTAGAGGGGGGGAGAGGGGAGGAGCTGAAATCAATCCTAAAAGCCAACCCTCCCGATGAATGTCTACATGTGACACATTTGGAGGTATACCTACAGGAAACCATATTAAAAAATGAACAAGGTTTGGATCACTTGTAGTGTCCTTCTCTATAAAGAACGAATTATTGAAATTAAGTGCCTGTAAAATAAGATATTTCATTTACAAAATTAGTGGAGTCCCTCCTTGGCATATGCCAGCCAATCCCTTTCTCCAACTCAAAAAACTCAAGTAGAAACATACAGACAGTCCCTCTAGCAGAAACAGGGGAAAAAAAGAAAGAAGAACATTCTTCCTCAGGATACAGTAGAAACAAGCTGCATAAAGAAAAGTAAAAGAAAAGAGGAACACAACTGTTTGAAGATGAAGAGGTTTATTTATTTATCAAATTATATAGTCACCCATCTCATACAACAGGACTCTGAGAGCATACAACAATAAAATATAAAATAAATATATAACTACAAGACAGAAAAGGAAGCAAAAGAAAGAGGCTTCCATTCTTTTCAGCAAATATTAAAACACATTTTCCCGCATCACAAATCCATAGGTAATTATTTGAGAAAAGAAAAAAACCCTCAGCTCACCTTGACAATATGATAAGATGTTCACATTAGCTGCATTATGACTGTCTCTATATTCAGCATCTCTGGTTACTAAGATGGGGCCAATTATGTATCTAATATAACCTAATGCCTATTGACTCATTTCTACAGTACTGTTAACCTGTTTCATTCTAGAAAGGGGGCAACTGAATACGAGATCCAAGATGCAATCTCCTGAATCAGTTAAGGGGATAACCCATTTCCCCCTCCTATTTCCTGACTTTCTCCACCTTCAGATATTTCTTTGAAGAAAAAACTCAAATGCCACATCTACATTTCTCCTGGCATGACAAACAGCATCTTGAGTGAGGCTGGCTTGATTTTTAACTGTAATCCATTGCAGCCCTCAGCCTTTTCCAAGTTGCAGAGGCTGGTTTAATCAACTTCTTAAAACACAAACAAAATGCAGCAGTGTAAATCCTAAATGTCCAAACTGCATCATAGGTGCTGAAAATCTCTCTCTCTCTCTCTCTCATTATCTATCTATCTATCTATCTATCTATCTATCTATCTATCTATCTAT
>WNWU01000041.1:12318144-12360358 GCA_012654045.1 Ptyas mucosa | reverse complement strand
TATCTATCTATCTATCTATCTATCTATCTATCTATCTATCTATCTATCTATCTATCTATCTACCTATCTATCTAGAGAGATTGGATGCTATATTATCTAAACTATCTAAACAGCCAAAATAAAGCTACTGGAAAACTAGACAACTGAAAAACAACATGCTGGGGAAACTCTTGAAACTGAGGAAGAAGCAGCTAAAGACAGAGAAAGGCTTCATGCAAAAAGACAATGAAGACTGACCATATTCAGAATGTCACTTATCTATTTCTGAATGTCTCTAGAAGGGATGAAAAGAAAACAAATAAAACAATGAAGGAAAGTAATCTGCACTAAAATGTTGTGTTGAAGACATCATTCCCTTTCTTCCTCCCAAATCCTGCTATGTCACCTCATTGTGGTGTATGTGTGTGTATGTATGCACATGTGTGTGTGTTCCTAGGAGACGTGAGTCAAGAATACCAGAAGTATATGCCTACAGTGTATAATCCCAGCAGCATCTCCCGAGGTCTGAAGGTCAATCCAGCTACCTAGCTAAAGCAAGTAGACAATTTCGTAGGGACATCAGTCACATGAGAAAATGCTGAAGATAGAAGGTCAGTTTATGAGAATGGGAAAGGAAATCTCTTCATACCAAGCAGAAGAAGGCAATGTAAAACAGTCCAATATTTTACCAAGAAAATCACAGGGATAGAAAATACAAAATGATTGATATACTGCCAGATAATGGTCACCTCAGGTCAGATAGCACTCAGTGTATGACTGAGAAACAACTATGGATCTTCCAGAATACTAATGGGGTTCACAACACTGCTATCTTAAACCTTTAGGATGTCTAGCTGCTAATGTTGCCATGCAGAAAAATGAAAAGCTGAGGCTGCAAAGACAGAATTACAGTGGGAGCATGGAACATAATAAGCTTGAATGTGGGAAAGCTCAACACTGTGAAAAATGAATTCACAAAACATTGATATCTTATGCATCATTGAATTGAGATGGGCTGAAATTGGACATTTTCTATCAAAAGATCACTGTTTGCTATTCAGGACATGAGAAACAAAGAAAGAACAACAGTGCCTTCATTGTTAGGAAAGGTATGGCAAGATCAGTACCTGGCTGCAATGCAATCAATGACTGAATAATATAAATTAGACTTCATGGACAATCCTTTAATGTGACTATTACCTAAGTTTATGCTCTTATCACTGATGCAGAAGAGAAGGTGATGAGTTTTATTATCAAGTTTAATTTGAAATTGACAGAACATGTAGCAAGAGGTGCAGCTTGGAATGGAGACCAGAATGCCAAAGTAGGAATTATTAGGGAGAAAAATGTTGCTGGGATGCATAGCCTAGAAAATCAAAATAAAGCAGAATAATTTATCAGTTTCTGCCAATCTTCATTGCTAACATGGACTTCAAACAATTGAAATGACACTTTTATACATGGACATCACCAGATGGAGTACACAGAAATAAAACTGACTATATTATTGGTAGGAGATGGAACAGCTACTCAATTGCAACAGCAAAAACGTGGCCAGGGGTGACTGAATTACAAATTGCTCATATGCTAGTTCCAAGTTAAGGTAAAGTGGAAGAAATATACAATCAGTTTCCAGCATATGATCTTGAGCATATACGAACCATTTTCAAGGACAGCATCAGTTTTAAAGTTCCGAATCTCATTGACTGAAAACCAGAGAAAATGTGGAATGAACTTAATAAATGGTTAAGAATGAATGTAAAAAGTGACTGCCAAAGATCAAGAAAGTTAGGAATATATTAGAAATTGCCAAGATGAGAAGCCAATGACAAGAAAGACAAGGATTTCAGGAATGAACCCAGTAAAGAATTTCAGAAGCAATAGTACATCAACTTATGTAAAGACCCTGAAGATGGAAACAGGGGAAAAGAGGAAGGTCTTTCAGAAGATTTCTGAACTGAGAAGGTATGATCAATGCACTTAAAATAACTTATTCAAGCAAGGTCAAACAAAGATGGAAAGTATATATTGAAAATTACTGTACTACAAAAATGTCAGCATCTAGAAAACCTTAGATAATAGTCCCACTTTACAAGAACTTTGTGTACAAGAAGATGTATTGGTAATTAAATTAGCATTCTGATCATTACTAACTTGAAATGCTATAGAAATGGATGAAATGTCCACATAAATATAGCAAACAACAGAAGAAATAAAGATTTGAACCAAGCTATGTGAGCAAATCTGGAGAATGACACACTGGCCAATAGATCTGAAGAGATCAATATAGTTTCCAATTCCAGTGAAAGTAGACTTAAAAGAGTATGCAAACTACAGTACAATATTCTTAGTTTTACATGCCAGCAAATTAATGCTTAGGATCATCCAACACAGATTAAAGCCTTACACAGAAAGGAGGATGTCAGATATACATAAGGGTTTTATAAAGGGATGAGGAACATGAGACATTATTGCTGATTCATCCTTGAAAAAGCCTAAGATAAGCCCAAATAAGTCAGTACGTGTTTCACTGCAATAAATCAGGTGAACTATTGGTTGTCAGAAATGCTGTGACATCATGAGTTTGTTTCATGCTCACAGATGTCTTAGAAAAGCTTTGGAGCCTCAAAGCAAGCACCGCAAATGAGAGACAGGAATGCTATAATAAAACAGGAAGTTAAATGGAGAGGGATGAAATTATTTTCAGTGTAACTTGTGTATAATACCATGATCATGTCATGTTCTATATCTCATGAGCAGGCCAGAATATATATCTATATATATCTATATATATCTATATATATCTATATATATCTATATATATCTATATATGTGTGTGTGTGTGTGTGTGTGTATAAAACTCTCTCTCTCTTTATATATATATATAACTTGTGAATGAGATTTCACAGAACCAGGGCTGCATAACATCTTGGCTTACGTAGGTAGAACCTAGTTAGAGAGAAATGCACATAAAACCTACGAAAAAGAAAGAAAAAGAAACATTGTACTTTTACAGGGAGGATACATGAGATGAGGGTGTGGCTCACTGATGAAGCCTTATAAGGCAGAAATAGATCTATCTGAGTCTCCCAAAAAACAGCACAGAGTTGGCTGTCTGCTAGCAAGGGAAAAAAAAGCCCAGAAACTTGTGAATGAGATTTCACAGAACCAGGGCTGCATAACATCTTGGCTTACGTAGGTAGAACCTGGCTAGAGAGAAATGCACATAAAACCTACAAAAAAGAAAGAAAAAGAAATATATATATATATACATATATATACATATACATATATATATATATATATATATATATATATATATATATATATATATATATATATATGAGACAAATATCAATAATTAACTATAACTTCTTTAATATGAATAAAATAAGCCACTCACACAAAACAGTCTCTCCCAACTCATGCAAAAAACAAGTTAAAATTCCTCAGTATGTTTATAATGAAATAAGGAGCTAAAAAAACTTTCATACTACATATTGAATTATTCTACCACATGCTGCTGCAAGAAATAATGCCAACACATGAACTGATCCACCTGAAATAACATAATTTGGCCAGATTATTGCATTCAATGGGATGCCAGACTGTATTCCCATTTCAACGAAGTAGCATTAATTGTGGATCCACAAAGCATTCTGATTTTTTGATCAGGGCATCAGCCTTGATCTGTTAACAAGACTCCTGGGGAATTATTAAACAGTGCAATACACTTGGTACATATATAAATATTCTCTGTACATATCAGTCCTGAAAATTATCACGTCTATATTTAAATTTTAACTTTGTCCCCACCAATGTAGAAGATTGAAAACTTAGCACAATCAGCTGGTAATCTCAGGCAAACTTCAATGATCAAGAATTTTAACATCAAAATGTAGTAAAGCTCAACTTCACAGTTCCGTGCATGTGCACATACCACAAATGGTTAGCAGGCTATATAAAATTATTTTTATGTAACCAAGCAACATAAAAAAGCAAGAGTTCTTAGCTTCTGAAACCAGCACTTCAGTTTCCCAACCTGAAAGACTCACTGCTAGATCCAAAAGAAACTAATCCTAGGTCCCCCTAGGTTATGTCCACTACTAATGAGAAGGCTATGATAGATGCTAGTCTAATATTATCTCCTTCTGATAAATGCAGGGGAAGCAAATCTGTAGGTGCAGAACCATGGATAAGAAGTGGAAGCATTTAAACCTTCCACCGATTATAAATTTTCCTAGCAGACTATGCTAGATCCCCATAGATTCCTATCGGGACGCTGCCATTCTGACAGGAGCGGAGAGCCTCAAAGTCTTTTATGACTTGCCACTTGCTTTGGTCCTTTTCCCACTTTGATGTACTTTCCAGGGAATGGGGGGGGGGGGGGAACGACTGTTTTGTCTCAGCTCTGAAGAGATGAGAACACAGTGCCTGAGAACAACTTTTTATCACCTTCTCAGCTTGAAGTTCTCACAACAACTTCACACTTGGAGATTGACTCGCATAGGACTGAGCAGTGAGGCGGGGTTTCTATGAACAACTTTTGACCTAACATTTTTCGTGCGGGAACTTCAGATCCTGCCTATTCTCCTTGCTATCACTATCTCCCAATAAAAGTTCCTTTTGAAATGCTGCCTGTTTCAAGAGTTCTGCTTTCTTGAGGGGGTAGTTGAGGCAAGACCTTACACCCGTCCACATTTAGTGCACCTGTAGGAATCAATCCCCAAAAAGAAATATCCTGGGGAGATGAAAAATGATAAAAAAAAAGAGAATTATATATCTTTTGGAGTTCTACTGGTTTCCCCCCTCCCACCTTTTTGTTATGTCTTTTTAATAAGACATGTATGCCTCTCTCTTTCTCTCTAGATTAATCTATCACCCAAAAATGTCAGCTCTTAGTAGGAATTTACATTCTTAGGCAAAACTTGTCTTATCCTGAAGTAGGTTGGAGATACATCCTGAGCAATTTTTCCATAAATAGAGTAATGAATATCTGACTACCATAAAAGCCTGATCTTGCTGCATGTAACTAAAGTGAAGGCCTTTACAAATACCTCTATATATCCTGTTTATTTCTTTGGCTTTGAAGTTTTAGGGGACTTTGATGTTTACTCTCATTAAGGACCACTTTTCTCCATTCTGCTGTTTTGCCCCCAATATACTATGTAATTTTAGATGTTCCAGACAATATGAGGAGTCTACTGAGAAATTAGAGAAGTGGACTACAAATGGAATGCACTTAAGGTCTCCTATGTTATCGCTGCAATTTTTCTAATCATTTTTGGATCTTAACTATTCACTTTGTAAACGAAAAAGGTAGGATTGCTAATTAACTACATACTAGATTTAACAACCACTATGTCAATTATTTTTTCACACAGTTCTTAACTTCTAGGAAAATAAATAGTAACAAGTACAGCATAAACTATTTATACATCAGCCAACCATCAGCATCAACTTTAAAAGGGCAAACATAAAATCATGGAATCATGGGGATGAAAGGAACCTCAGAGTCCACCCCTCCCTGCTCAAGGCAGAAGCTTTATACCCAGTGGTGGGATTCAAATAATTTAACAACCAGTTCTCTGCCCTAATGACTGGCTTGGTGGGCATGTGACTGGGTGGGCTCACCCTTAGGAAATTTCTCCAACTCACAACAAAATAGCACATTAAAATAGCAATGTTCCAATATTTAGAATATAATAGAATAACAGAGTTGGAAGGGACCTTGGAGGTTTTCTAGTCCAACCCTACACCACTTCAGACAAATGGTTATCCAATCTATTCTTTAAAACTTCCAGTGTTGGAACATTTACAACTTTTGGAGACAAGTTGTTCCACTGATTAATTGTTCTGTCAGGAAATTTGAGGGGCTTCTACAAAAATGAGAGGGTCAAACTATTTTCCATGCACCAAAAGGCATGACAAGAAACAATGGATGTAAACTAACCAAAGGGAGAAGCAGCCTAGGACTAAGAAGAAATTTCCTAAGGGTGAGACCAACCAACCAATGGAATAGCTTGCCTTCAGAAGTTGTGGGTGCTCCATCACACACAAGCAATAAAGTTACAAGATAATTTGAAATCTTTACAGCCTAATACTGTAAGTTAACCCTTAAATGCTGAAAATTCAGGATCAAAATACATAAACATAGAAACAGCATTGCAACCCTATTCCAAATTAATAAAATCAATTCTGCTAATTAGAACATGAATTTAAAAAGACATAAGAACTCTGACAAGAAACTCCTACTCTGTATTAACATTTTAAAAGCTCCTTCCTTGGCCTAATCCTGTCAAGAACAAGGAGAGATTCAACATAGAAATAAGGAGGAATTTTCTGACTGAGAAAAATCAACCAATGGAACATTGCCTTCGGAAATTGGGGGAGCTTCATCACTGGAGGCTTTCACAAAGACATTGAACTACCATTTGACAGAAATGGTGTGGGCGGGGTGGGGAGTTGGACTAGATGACCTACAAGGTCCCTTCCAACTCTGTTAATCAGTATGATCTGTAAGTTTCTATTGTTTCTGTGCTGACTGCATTCCTGTCCTTATCACAACTAAGTATTCGCCTGTTAAAGGGTTCTTGGCTGTCTGCCTGGGCCAGAACTATTAACTGAAGGGAGAGAGAAGGAAAAAAACCCCCTTCTCTTGCACTTTAAGCCTGAGTTTTAAAGGGGCTAGAATTTTTCTGCTGAGGAAATGGCTATGTGGTTATTCATTCTTTATCTTTTCCCTTCCTTTGGTTAACTACAAACAACCAGGAATGTCCGAGGTGTGTGTGACCTACTGGAATCGTTAGGCAGGCAGGCAGGCAGGCAGCCTTGACTAGTCAGCCGGTTCATAGAACTCCACAAAGAGTTAACAAGCAGTTCTCCCAAACTGGTGTGAACCAGTTGAATACCACCACTGCTTATACCATTCCAGTCAAATGGTTTCCAGTGTATTTTAGAAAACCTCCAGAGATGGAGCACCCAGAAGTCCATGAGGCAAGCTATTCCAACAATCAATTATTCTCACTGCCAGAAATTTTCTTCTTACTTTTAGGATGGATCTCCTCTAACAACCCTCCACCCATTACCTCTAACCTGCCCTCGGGTGCCTTAGAGAATAAGTCAATCCTCTCTTCTGTGTGATAGTCCTTCAAGTACTAGAAGACAGTTATCATGTCTCCCCTAACCCTTTTGATCAATAGACTAGATACACCTAGACCCCTCAACCATTCATCATATGATTTCGCTTCCAGACCCTTTATGGGGTTTTTTTCTTGTAGAGTCTCAACATCTTTTTTATATTGTGGTGACCAGCAACGGATGCAGAATTCCAAGTGTAGTCTCATCAGTGGGATACTATCACTTCTCATTGTGAAGCATATAACAGTTTTATCTTAACTCATTCAATACGCCTGTAACTACCAATGGTTAACTCCACATTTACTACAATTACTACGAAGAATATCTGATGATAGTCAAATATGCTTGCAATTTCCAGTTGTAGTTGAAAAATCAAGTAAATAGCTATTTAAAATAGTCATTTTAAATTCATTGCCATTAAAGCGCTCAGGTTTACATGCTATGGTAACTTTACAAGTCCAACACTGTGTATCTGCAAGTTTCCTTAGTCTTTCAGACCAACTTGAAACTGGAGAGGATGTGTTAAGATAGACCATTAAACAGATGACAAATGTATGCCTGATACCTTTGTACAGTCATTTCTGAAATGAGAGGGTTATGAGGCCCTCTGCTGCATTATGCCTGAGCCTACATGTGGATCCCAAATAGCCCCTGGTTCTCCTGGGACATCATGGTATAACAAGTGAATCTGACTAGTTGTAGATAATGCCCTTTACTAAGTATTATCACCGTGGTGATAGGAAGCTGCTGAAGATATTTTCCCATCCTGTATAAGGTGAACTGATCTTATCTTCTTAGGGAGGAATGAGTCAGAAGACATTCATGCATATGATGTCATACTGCTATTAAGACAGCTTTTGCTACGCCAGTACCCCTTTTGCTGGGGATTTTTCTGAGACATCCCTCTTCCCCCCACAATGCAAGTATTCACTTTGCAATCAACGGTATGGCAAACGAAGTGAAATGGCACATTCTCACTTTCAGGTTTTACCCATCTCCATCTCCTGATATGCTGTGCCTGTGGTTGAAGGCTCCACCTGCTGGCTCAGCTTGCCCAAATGTCTCATTATAACTGAAGCTGCATTCTGGGAATGATGAATGATGGAAGATTTCTGGAAAATAGTCCAAACTTTCTCTTGCAGAGGTTGCAGAAATTTTCTCTGGCACATATATTTTGCATGCATTTCAGCTGAGCATGGCCACTATTCTAATTTTGGAAAGGAGGTCACAGGAGGATCAACTCCCCCATTATTGGCAAAGGTTTGTAATCATTCAGGAAGACACTGGAAGGAGATTTTCTTTGGCTTTCTGACTACCTTCTTAGCTTGGTCTAGTTTTATATGTACTAGATTGCAAATGTCATTATCTAAATCAAGAGAGGTAACAGATCATGGATAACGGACAACACAGTCCAACTTGTATAGAGAATAGTTTTAGATTAACACAACAACACTAGCAATGTCAAGGCAGAAGCACAAGGGACACAAAAATCAATAACGGGGAAGCCAAAGTGACAAAGTGAAAAGAGTTCAATCGGTTAGCTTTACTATTCATTTTATTTTAAATACAGGTAGTCCTCGACTTACAACAGTTCACTTAGTGACTGTTCAAAGTTACAATGGTACTGAAAAAAAGTGATTAATGACCATTTTTCATACTTACAGCCATTGCAGCCTCCCCATGGCCACATGAACAAAATTCGGACACTTGGCAACTGAGAGATATTTAGGATGGTTGCAGTGTCCAGGGGTCATGGGATTACCTTTTGCAAGCAAAGTCAGTGGGGAAGCCAGATTCACTTAACCATGTCACTAACTTAAAAAACTGCAGTGATTCGTTTAACAACTGTGGCAAGAAAAATAGTAAAATGGGGCAACATTTACTTTGCCCCAAATGACTCGCTTAGAAACAGAAATTTGGGGCTCAGTTATGGTTGAAAGTCAAGGATTACCTGAAATAGTACTGGTAGTTATTGACTTATTACTGTTCATTTAATGACAGTTTGAAGTTAAGATAAACTTGAAAAAAGTTAATTTATGATCCATCCTCAAAATTATGACTGCCATACCAACCCCACAGTCACATGATTGCATTGTGGGCACCTGCCAACTGGCTCACATTTATGACTGGTTGCAGTGTTCCGTAGTGACGTGATTGTATTTTGTGACTTTTTTGCTATTTTCTGCCAAAAGTGCCCATTGGATAAGCTGTATTTGGATTTATAAGATTGTAATTTGCTGAAAGACTGTAATGATTCACTTAACAGCCATTGTAAAAATGTTAATAGAATCAAGTCGGGTCACATGGTGATTTATGACCACAATGTTTTACAACCAAAATTATAATTTCAATTGTGGCCATAAGTTGAAGACTACCTGTAAATAGGTAGCACCCTGCTTGTGTGGTCAGTACAGCATTAAGGGCCTTAAGAGTGGTATGTTAATATCATCTCATATTAATAAATAATGATCCTGTACATCTATAACTTCAGCAGTTCCTTGATCATTTATCTGGGATCAGTGAGCATTCTAATGTTGCTTTTTTAAAATCCAATAGAAAATATATCCTTTATATTAATAAGTAATATAAGTTGGTTTTATATACTACTGAAGCAATGGAGTTTGAAAAGCAGATTAGGAACATTGCAGAGGGTACAGGGAATGGCTTTGAAGGACAGGAAGAAGAACCGCTAGCAAAGCAAAGATCAGATAAATAGAACTTGAGCCTGCACCAAGAAAATAACTTGAGAAAATGACTCAGACAAGCCTCACTGGTTACAACAAAACCCTACATGGCATTGGTTTCTAATGTGAATTACTTTGTTGGTCTGTCAACAACCAAGAATGGTTGCCCGTTGTAAAACTAGGTGTGGGCTACTTGTAGATATCTCATTGGCCATAACTCCTAAGTACATGATTGATTACATGGATCTGCCTAGGAGAAGTATTCTTAGGTTTTGATCTACTATATCTGGCCAGGAAAAAGCCAGATGACCTCTAAATAGCAGCAAATACAGAAAATTCAAATTCTTTACTCACAGCTTGCAGTTGTCCCAATTTTCACCAAACCCAGATATGGTACCTCTATTTATATTCCTACATTAATTAGAATTCATACTGTAAGAATATCAGGAAGATAAAGAGCCATGCCTTACAACAAATCCCCACTCTTTTGGACTGGATGGGCTTATTTGGAATGTATAGATGAAGGTATTGAGGCGTGGTGGCGCAGTGGTTAGAATGCAGTATTCCAGGCTAATTCTGCTGACTGCCAGCAGTTTGATCCTAACTGGCTCAAGGTTGCCTCAGTCTTCCATCCTTCTGAGGTCGGTAAAATAAGGATCCAGATTGTTGGGGAAAATATGCTGACACTGTGAACTGCTTAGAGAGGGCTGTAAAGCACCAGGAAGCGGTATATAAGTTAAGTACTATTGCTATTGCTAGAGATGCTTTTGCAAAACTGCTACCTGTTTGCCTGTTCACCAAAGATATGGTGGGTGTGACCAGTCATTTACCAGGAGGTGGTAAAGGTGAAGAAGTACCCAACCACCCAAGTTCCTCAGGATACTGACAATTTATCTCTATTTTACAAGGCACTGGTTATTCCATTACTGTGCATATGTTTACTATGTGGCATTCATGTCTTAGTAATATTTTTAAAAGAAGAAACTATTCATCACATGTTCCTCATGTTACTCTGCTGTTGCACCACAATTTCAATGTCATTGCTGTACAGTTTCAATAGTAAGAAATACGCCCCTTATCTTATCTCAGTGCTTATCTCAGAATTACATGCAAAGATCACCCCTAGATTAGAGAGCTTTGCTACTTTCCTCTGACTCTTTTCTTACAAGGCCACAGGTGTCCTCTTAAGTAGTAGAGTTTTCTTCTTTCACCTTCTGGAAACATTATTTTTACATTCTTGTTAAAATACAACACTAAGAGAGGCTTCTTGACTATATTAACATTAGGAATCTAATCAGCAATCAGGCAGCTCATAATTTTCTGATTAGCTCTGATTATGTTCAATCTCTGAAAAGGGAAAAAAAAGAAGAAAGAGAAAAGAAAGACTCACTCCCTACATTTTTCAATATTTTAATCCTATCTCAGGGGGGATGAACAGAGCAGAAACATAAGCACGGATACCTGATATGCAGACACATGCTAAGAGTCTTCATAATGTGCTTGCTCTATAATGATTGATGTAAAAATACTTTGCTCATGTGAAAACGTTAATCTGAGGTACTGCATTTTTTCTGCTCCTCAGTTTGCATTTCTGCTGCAACTTCCTTTGGGAAAAAATATTATTTTCTTTTATCATGGGGATTCAGGAATCAGCTAGCAGATTCTTCCGCTGTCTACCTAGTCGGATACTATATTTCGTTTCCAGTCAATTTGTATCATAGCATTGCCTTAGATCAGTCTATTCACTGTCTCTAGATTCAATGACTAATATGTCAGTTGATGTTTCAGAGAAAGGATATGATAATAATCAAGCCATTCTAAGGACAATAAACTTATTAATCAATAAAGCCATACAAAGCAGATTCATTTCCAGCTGAAGTAAGGAATGCTTCTGTATTGAAGCATGAGATTTGATTATTCATATCTATACAAAGCCTGCAGAAATACAGGCATTGATAATGGTCCACAAGTTACTGTATATAGCTGACTTTTAAGAACCAGTTTGGATAATACTGACTTTCGTACTGTCCTCTGGCAGTAAAGCTGCAATCTAATAACTGACCAGGTTACATGTGTTCTTAGAAAATATTCCTTAAAAAGCAAGCACTGGACATCTCTTGCTGTGAGTTCCTAAAAGTTTAGGGTCTGTTTTCATTGAAAATTATTTGTCAAAGTTAAGCTTAATCAAAATCGTTATCTTGCTATACTTAAGATAAATAGCTCCTACCTTTCAGCTCATAATAAATGGTTCCCCTTCCAATAAAGATGGGGCTCCTAGTTCTAGAAAAATTTGGTTGCTATACATGACAACTAATATTTCCCTCAAGTCTAGCTCAACTTCTGGTGAATTCACAGATATAAGATTTTATACTTATGTTGTTCAGATCTTAAAATCCTGATTTTCAAAGAAAAGAAAAAATAATGCATGCTTTTATACTAACTAAAGGTCTGAATGCTTTTCTATAATTATGGACATTTTCTGGAATTAACATTCATTTCAAAATATTACTTTTTATATTACCACTGTACCACTTTGTATATTACCACTGTAGCTTTCCAGTATCAACTGGAATCCAATTTAACATCCTGATGTAGACGTTCTAAATTCAACAAGGCAAACTTTCTGAATAGTTTCTTCAAAGATCTTAGTCAAAAGGTCTTGCTAAAGTCCACAATCCCGGAATTTTAAAAAAAAATGCTATAGTGGATCGCCATTAAATTAGATTGCCAAATCTATCTTAAGGCAAATAGTAGTTTCCTACTTGTAAATTGCATGTCTCAATATTTTACATTTCATTTTTCAGTGACACTTTTGACAGCCATCACATACTGCAGAAGGGCTTGGGGCAAATGGAAATAATGGTTTCAAATGCCAAAATAAAACATTGGAGTGATTAGTTGTTGGATGATCCTTTACCCATCAGAGTAAAAGAGATTCATTTCAACTTGGCTACTTTAAATTCCAGCATAAAATTGCTCCCAGCTGGAAACTGGAATTTGGCACCAGGTAAATATATGATTAGTGGATGGACTCTTTTGTTTATTTTCAGCAGGGCCTGAACTCTGTGCACTATTGTGCTTGTTGCACTCGACATAAGCTCCATGTTTGGAAGCCTGTGTAAACAGAACCACATGCAAGACTCCTATAATTAAACTACCCAAATGTATGCATTAAAAGCTAGCCAAGTTCACATGGCTAGTGGCCTTTCCCCCTCCCTCTTCAGTACTATAAAATCTCCTGGTTGCACTTCAAACCATGTAATCACATCCATGCAGCCTCTTTTGTAAAGCAGCACTGGGAATGTAATTAGTTGGAGGTGACCTCTGAAAGAAAAAAAGTTCAAGTTTAAAAAGAAAATATCTCTGGTTAATACTATGCAAATCACCAGAGAGGCAATCAGGCTGACTTTTTAAAAGCGAGCCCCTGCCACAAGCACTTGCAACAGAGTTTATTGTCTCTTTCCCAATTTGCATCTCATTACCCACAATCCTCTGCACTTTGGATGTCACCTTTTGGGTGTGCACACTACAGCAAAATAGCAGCTTGATATAATATGGTTATGAGAGTTGACAAGTATTTAACATAGAGACAGCCCCAAAGGACTTGCTTCCAGAATCCCCAGGTAAAGTGGTTGTCCTTTTCAACTTGTTCTACAGATGCCAAAAGGAAATGATGCCCTTTTCCAACCTAGTTTTGCTACATATGTTAGACCTGTGACACCCTGGTTTTTCAGCCAGCAATATCTTTTTGCAGTTGCAGTCTCAAAATTTCTCTGATATGCAGTACTGTGTTGGAGAAGACTTGTGTACAGACAGACATCACCGTTGCCAAAGTCTTGAGTTTGCTCCCCAAACCATTCACCATTTCAATCATGATTTAGTCCTTTAATTTTGGCTATTGTGGATCTCCTCACTGTGCATCACTCACCTCTTGAAATTTACATGCCCTTAAACCCTTGCTATAAACTGCAACCAAGGTAAGAGGTATTTATAAACCAGTTGGTCTGAATGAGATGTTTGAACTGCAAATAGTGAAACAGTAAAATGAGATCCAGATGTAACCATTACTCAGGCCTAGGAGTTACTGGGACAGGCCCATGGTCACTATGGAGCTCCCCCCACCCACACAGAGGCACACCATGACACCTGCCAGACCTCACTCAGAAAGTGTGGAAATTCAAGTTCCCCAGGCAGCCCTAGTAATCGTGGAGAGTCCAATACCAGCACAACAACACTGTCCAGCAGTTCAGGAAGGGATTCTGCAGGAGACAAGGGCATCCATGCCCTTGAAATAGATTTATGGGGAAAGATGACCTGAAATGTATCAGTCTAAAAGGTTTGTTGGAGTAAAAACAGTGGCTATGTCCCAAGGTCCTCTCCAAACAATAACATTTGCAGAGGTATCCAAGTGCAACTTCAACATTGTCTCCTAATGAAGATCACACAAAGACGCCCTATATAAGTAGTAGATTTACATTTTTAAAAAAATACTGTAAATTTATTCTGTTAGGAAAACATATTATATCATGTTTAAAGAAGTCTATAATTAATCAGTCACAGCTGAGTACACTGGATATTCTTGAAATGACAGATGCCAAGAAACAGAACAGCCCACATCTGTTTTCAGAAGCAGTGGAGATACATGCCAAATTGAGTTTAGACTATGAGTTTCTGTATTCAAAGATTTCTTATACATATTTACCTAGAATTAAGACACTATGAACTAGTACAGAATTTTATTTAATGGTGCATGGGATTTACCCTTCATAATTCTCTCCCACATTTTCTGTCGCGTTCAATATCAAAATACTTTCTGGTTTTCCAAAGTTACAGAAATCAGCTAATAACAGGTGAGTCCCTTTTTTTAATATACAGATACATTTTTCTATTTTTTCCCCATTTAATTCCTAAACTAG
Organism: Ptyas mucosa; assembly: GCA_012654045.1. NCBI lineage: Eukaryota > Metazoa > Chordata > Lepidosauria > Squamata > Colubridae > Ptyas > Ptyas mucosa. The sequence goes on along the minus strand of WNWU01000041.1, from coordinate 12,345,639 downwards.
AAACTTTAGGAATTCTAAAGATGTGGTTTTCCCCATGTTTCATTTCTTATAAGACACCTATAAGGCACCTTTCTTTAGCTTCTTGCTCAAGCAGCGTAAAACTTCAGCGTTGCTAAGCACTTTCAGTGGCCTGGAGCCAACCCGAAGATGCCACATCAGTCATCCAGGCTAGAAGTGCCAAGACTATGAAGCGATTTTTAATAGGCAAGAAAGTACCATTGTGAGGAAGAAAATGGGATCATTTAAAAACCCTTCTGAGTAATGAGGCCACCTCCCTGCTGCTCAAATCAGCTACTGCATTTGGTTATTATGATAACTAAATATGGTTGATTTTAACAGCTGGAAACACAGCAACAATATTTAAAAGAGGGTTTTTTAAAATATCAAGATTGCATTCAACAAAAGTAATGGGCTATTTAAAGTACATTGTTTTGGTTCTGCTGCTCTTTCCACATTGTGCTAGTAGGAGCTGTGAAGCCACCACTTGCCTGGAGGTGGCAGGCATTTAACGCCTGCTGAAAAGCAAATGTACATTTTGGCAATGACAAACGTGCATTTGCTCCTTCTTCGCTCCTTTATTTCCTTGCTTCATTTTGGCTACAGGCTACAGGAAATTAGAAATGACTGCAAAGTATGCCAGATTACACAGCCACTGTAATCTTATCAGGAAGTAAGACTTGACCTAAATCCTTTGGAACTTCAGTGTCAAGCAAATAGGCTGTTTCACATCTTACTTGAAATAGAAACGGTTTTTAATGGAACAGTTGTTTGTTGATTTTACTGCAAAGTAAGACCCTTGTGAGACCCCAAGGACTAAAAAATGTATTGTGAAATAAGCTTTTAGATTCTACTCCATGTTCTTATTCATGATAAATATCCATTTTCTAAGAACCCCGTAAGTTGGTTGTTAAAATTGTATTACTCTGCTTTACAAGTATCATCATTGTTAGGATGGATAATACTGTTTATGCTGGAACATTGAATTCCAGAGTTAATACCAATTCCAGAACAAAAGGATAATTTGCATCACAGTTGCTTCCTACAACTAAAAAAAGACTATTGTGTCTTAGATGTCAGGACTGAGTAACACATATTATTCTTAAGGGGGGGGGGGGAGATACTTACAAGCAATTCTTAACTGTTGCTTTTTAAGACTGTTGCTAAGTAAAATAATTTAAAACATACAACCGTTGAAAATATTGTCTGTGGTTTAAAACTAAAATGAGTTTTAAACCTTTTTTTAAAAAAAGACTTGGTTTTTTTTATTAAACTGTAGAATCTGAAAAATGTAGCACATTGAAAATAATTTTGGAAGGTTTGCGTTTCCTGTGTTTTCTGAATCAAGGGTGCTAAAACAGTGCTTCCCCAAAATTTTTCCTTTATTACCCCGATCTGCTTATGAGAAAGTCCTTTTTATCCAATGTACGTAAAACACTTTAAGATGACTTAAATGTCCCTGTTGTGATTGGGTAATAGGTTCATGTGTCATTACCCAAAGAAAAACCATTTTCATCCAATTTTGAGTAATTTACCGAGGTTTGGGAAGCACTGTGTTAAATGACACAACTATTGGGAACTTGACAAGCTTTATGCACAGATAAGATATTTAACCTGTGTTCAGTTTAAGAAGTGGCAAATGCAAACATGTGTAAGTAGAACTCTACCACAAATATGCAGGTGACTTGTAATATATACTTGTATTTTATTGTTAGCAATATGAATTAATTAGTTGAGCAGCCCCATGTATGAGCTCACTGATGGGAAAAATGGACATCAAACTGCAGTCTTAATGCTACTTGTGTATTCTACATTCTTCCTTCGTGACTCTCAGAAGACTGTACTTAAGAGTTTCCAATTGGTTTTTCAGCTAAGTAACAACTAGTTAAGCTTTAGCAACTTTACTGTATCATCAGTATCATCATATAATGACACTTCAGAAAGTCCCCCCCAAGAATTTCCCCCCTCCCAAAAAAGAGGATGAATTCAGATGTTAATCCATGCCTGTTTTCTCAAGCAGCATTTAGAGAAGAAAAGGAAGGTACATGATGACATCTCAGGAGCCTGTTTCAGTTGGACTCTCCTCATCACAGGGCCTTTATCTGCTCTCTGAAAAACTGCCCAGTCATTTTCAGGGTTGTTGTTTGTTTAAACATTATTTATTGCATTTGTGTTACTTTTGCCTGTAATCTATTTTAGTTAGATTTGCATTCTGGAAAGTAGAAAATAAATATCTGTAATAAATAAGAGCCTGGTGGCGCAGTGGACTAAGTGCTGTTAAAGTAGCACTTAAGTTGCCAGCTGCCTGCAATTAGTGCAAATTCTAATCCCACCAGGCTCAAGGTTGACTCAGCCTTCCATCCTTTCTAAAGTAGGTAAAATGAGGACCCAGATTGTGGGGGCAATAAGCTGACTTTGTATAAATATACAAAAGTATGAAGGCTATTACTTAACGCATTGTAAGCCTCCCTGAGTCTCCGGAGAAGGGCGGCATATAAATCAAATTAAAAAAAAAAAGTAAACAAATTTGTACCAACGTAGGTCTCATTATAAAATATAAGGTGCAGTAACCTCCCTTAAAATTTCTTGGGATGGGCTGTCTTGGAAAGGTTTATTTCATTAGAAGCTGCTCATAGAAAGCTTAAAATATTATACCAATCTAGTGTTTACATTTGTGAATTTTAAACAGGGATACTGTTTTATTTTCTTCATTGACAAACATTTCCAGAGGTCATTACTTCAACCAATTTTACTTTTCTTGCCTATTCCTAGAATTATGATTCTATCATCTTGACCTCTCAAAGCTTCTATATTGCCATCTTTTCATGCTCTGTGAAAGTTTACTATCTGGCAAGAGTTTCATTCAACTTTTGAAAACACACTGAACATATTCATATACTAAGGATTAATAGTATAACACCAGCTAAACCCTAGTGAAACCCTAGTGAAAAGGAAGTGCAAGATCTATTTCACAAACAAAAGCCAAGAAAAGCTCCAGGCCCAGACAAGATAACTCCTTCTTGCTTAAAAGTCTGTACTGACCAATTGGCCCCCATCTTCACCCGTATCTTCAATAAATCGCTAGAGATGTGCTATGTTCCTTCTTGCTTCACGCTCTACTATCGTCCCAGTTCCGAAGAAGCCCATCATCAAGGAACTGAATGACTACAGACCAGTTGCTAACATCTGTAGTCATGAAAACCTTTAAAAGGCTAATGCTGTCCCACATGAAAACCATCACAGATTTGTTGTTAGACCCCTTGCAATTTGCATACCGAGCAAACAGATCAACAAATGATGCTGTTAATATGGCTTTGCACTACATCCTACAACATCTTGAATCTCCAAAGACCTATGCAAGGGTCCTCTTTGTAGACTTTAGTTCAGCATTCAATACCATCATTCTGGACACCCTTCTAACTAAGCTAAACCAGCTGCAGGTATCTGAACACACTTGTAAGTGGATCGTAAGCTTCGTAACAAACAGGAAGCAGCAGATGAAGCTAAGCAGAATCACATCAGATATCTGTACAATTAGCACAGGGGCCCCACAAGGCTGTGTGCTCTCCCCACTTCTCTTCTAGCTGTATACCAACGACTGCATCTCTAACAATCCATCTGTTAAACTACTGAAGTTCGCAGATGACACAACAGTGATTGATCTCATTTGAGACAATGATGAATCCGCATACAGACAGAAGGTTGAACAACTAGCCTTGTGGTGTGACCGGAACAATCTGGAACTGAACACACTCAAAACCATAGAAATGGTGGTAGATTTTAGGAGAAACCCTTCCATACTTCCACCTCTCACAATACTAGACAACACAATATCAACAGAGACCTTCAAATTTCTAAGTTCTATCACAAGATCTAAAATGGATAGCTAACATCAAAAACATCATCAAAAAAGCAAAACAGATAATGTTCTTTCTGCGCCAACTCAGAAAGCTCAAACTGCCCAAGGAACTGCTGATACAGTTCTACAGAGGAATTATTGAGTCTGTCATCTGCACCTCTATAACTGTCTGGTTTAGTTCTGCAACCCAACAAGACAGACACAGACTTCAGAGGATAATTCGAACTTCAGAAAAAACAATTGCTACCAACCTGCATTCCATTGAGGACCTGTATACTGCACAAGTCAAAAAGAGGGCTCGCATCCTGAACATAAACTGTTTCAATTCCTACCCTCAAAACGACGCTATAGAGCACTGCACACCGGAACAACTAGACACAAGAACAGTTTTTTCCCGAACGCCATCACTCTGCTAAACAAATAATTCCCTCAACGCTATCTAACTATTTACTAAGTCTGCATTACTATTAATCTTCTCATCGTTCCCATCACCCATCTCCTTCCACTTATGATTGTATGACTGTAACTTTGTTGCTTGTATCCTTACGATTTATATTGATATTGTTTCCTGATTGCTTATTTGTACCCCTGTGACTATCATTAAAGGTTGTGTCTTATGACTCTTGATGAACGTATCTTTTCTTTTATGTACATATGCACCAAGACAAATTCCTTGTGTGTCCAATCACACTTGGCCAATAAAAAATTATATTCTATTCTACCAGCTAAACTTTGTTATATCTTAAAAAAACCCACAAAGATATTGAAAAAACACAAGAGTGACAAGATGTTTATTTATAGGTACATTTAGTGGAAAAATAGCAGACAACTACGGTAAGTAGCTCTAGAATATCTATAATTATCTTTCCTGGTCTGGAAATAATATATGTAAAAAAAATACCATGTGCTATTCATCTGTACAGTTTGTCTTTATTTTTTCAAATAGACAAGCATTCAGAGTTTTGCAAATACCTGTCAGGTGTGAAGACTCAGGACCACAAGTTAAGTTCCATTTAAGAAGATTTATTGCTCACGCCTAGACACAAGAATTTAATCAAGTAACAATCAGCACTAAATTAGTGCTAGATATCAACATAATTCAAGGGGAACCGGAACCAGAGAGTTTGTGGACTTGTAACAAATTTAGGCTGATTCCACCCCTTTGCCTTTTTTTGCTCCTCCATCACCGTGTAATACAGACAGAGCTGTCTTATTGTACAGCTTCTATACAGAGATGACATTATTGACAATTTTTATGTCTCTAGAAAAACAGCTTTGAAATAAATCATTAGCATATAGTTCACTAACTATATTTAAAATACTAATCGAATAGCCATTAGCCAACTTAGCTTTTTTGAAAACAAAAAACAATTATTATTGACCAGGATCATCCCTCAGGGATCTATCCAGTGTGCTCAAAATGAATAAATAAAAATGTCAAAACACGGGCCCAGTAATCAAGATTTTTCTTTAGTTTCATCTGAATCAAATTGCCCACTGTTACTTTACGTGATAATTAGTTCAAGGTTATGTAAGGTTAATCTGGAAAGTCATTTAAAGACAATTCAAGAAAGAACAAGATTCACTCATGGCTGCGTAACACATAGAAATGTTCAGCCCTAACCTCATGTGGAGCTGATCTTCAAAGCCCAGATAAGTTTATCAAGTGCTCCCAAAATTAGGAATCCTTATCCTTAACCACTTGGACTATGCCAGTCATCTAATTGGGTGTCTTTGTCTTTAGCAGGGATTTATAAATTCTTTTTCAAGCCTAGTGCTGGCTTCTACAGAGGCTAATCATTACTTTATTCACTCCACGAGCCCTAGAATCTTTGACTAATTCAGTTTTAGTTATGGCACATACATGATCATACCAGGGTTGGACATTGGACTAAAATCTGGAATTTTCCACTGGTATATTTACTATTAACATCTCCCAAGGCCTAGCAAATAGTTGTTGAAAGATATGCAATACTTTTGGAGAGTACTTCCCAGAACAGATGGCCTGATACAACTGTGCAGCTATAGAAAGTTGAAAAATTGTGAAACTATTGTTTCCAGGTGTCTAGACTATTCGAGTCCTTAATAGTCCTTAAACATTAGTGTTTTGGACAACAAAACCCAAGCATTATCAGCTAATTTCACAAATAACCATGAATAGCCACTATTGAAATGGATATGAATTATGAAAAGAGCAATTGTGCTAATTAAGAAAACTAGATAGATGGGATTGGATTCTCGTCTACCCCAGGTTGTATAGTCTGCATTACAGTCTCTATGCACTCAGCTCATCAAAATAAATAAGTCAAGCTTGAAGACTATTTATATTGCCTCTTATAATTCCTTTGTCTTATAAAAGTGGGTCAAACCATTAAATGGAATGCATTCACTCTCTAATATACAGTACTAATTTCATTAGTAATATCTGCCCTGGTGATCTCCACTTTCCTGGAAAAAGCTATAGAAATATTTACATTTGGATTGATAATATTTGCTTCGCTAAAATTCATTCAACTATACATTAAGGATGCTTAAGGTGATTCTTCCGTGGAACAGAGGTTATACTATAGCAGTAGCACTTAGACTTATATATCACTTCACAGTGCTTTACAGCCCTCTCTAAATGGTTTACAAGAGTCAGCATATTACCTCCAACAATCTGGGTCTTCATTTTACCCACCTCGGAAGGATGGAAGGCTGAATCAACCTTGACCCTGGGAAGATTTGAACTGCCAAATTGCAGGCAGGGAGCAGTCAGCAGAAGTAGACTACAGTACTGCACTCTAACCGCTGCACCGCCGTGGCTCATAAATATTTGAAAGGATAAAATATAAATAAATATTTCCTTTTAATTCAATCATTCTAAATTCTGTGCTTCATATTAACTCCTAATAACCACAAATGGAATATATAACACAGAAGAACCAGCTTGGTAAAGCATGAGACCAGAAACAAGAGCACTGAGTTCTAGTCCCACCTTATGCACAAAACCAACTGGAATTCAAATGGTGGAATTCAAATTTTTTTATACTACTGGTTCTGTGGGCGTGGCTAGGTGGGTGTGGTGTGGCTTGGTGGGTGTGGCAGGGGAAGGATATTGCAAAATCTCCATTCCCACCCCACTCTGGGGCCAGACAGAGGTGGTATTTGCCAGTTCTCCGAACTACTCAAAATTTCCTCTACTGGTTCTCCAGAACCTGTCAGAACTTGCTGAATTTCATCCCTGCAACTGGGTGACCTTGGGACTGGGGCTCTGAGCCCTAGGAAGCAGACAATGGCAAACCACTTCTGAAATCTTGCTAAGAAAACTGCAGGGTGTAGTCCAGGCAGTTGCCAAGAGTCATTGCTGACTTGAAGGCACACACATACAAACACACAAACAAAACAAAAAGTTAAAAAGAGGAAATCAAAAGCCAAATTACAAAGAAATATGTAATCATGGAAGAAAAACATAAGGAAAAAAATAAAGTACAATATTTCCATATTAGAAACTGTTTAAAAATATTTTTCACTCTAATGAAATTCAAACACTGATAAGTAATATCAGATAAATAATATTTATAATTATTCAGCTTACAAATCTGCCATTTTTTGGAAATCCACCATGTACAACGAGTCCTTCTGTTACAATATTTTTGTAAACCCTGCTCATTTCACCTTATTCACATTCCAGTTGGATTATTGCAATGTGTCTACATGAGACTGCCCTAGAAGAATATTTGGAAGCTTCTGCAAATTTTATTTTATTTATTTTTATTTTATTATTCATATTTCTATGCCGCCCACTCTCTGAGGACTCTGGACGGCTTACACCAAAGACAGTATACTAAATAGCATATTGCCCCCAACAATCTGGGTCCTCATTTTATCCACCTTGGAAGGATGGAAGGCTGAGTCAACCTTGAGCCAGTGAGATTTGATCCGCTGATCTGCTGAACTAGCAGTCAGCTGAAGTAGCTGCAGTACTGCACCCTAACCACTGCGCCACCTCGGCTCATAAAATGTGGCTATATAGGCAGTTATGGCTGCTGGTTATCTGTCACAAACTGTGAGAGAGTATCATCTGGTGAGACCCAGGAGGAGGGCCTTTTTCTGCCATAGTGCCTGTTCCTCAGAAGATCATCCCCCCCCCCCCCGAGAAATCAGGCTGCATCAACCCTACTGGTCTTTTGCAAGACATTAAAAACTTGGTTCTGCCATTAAATCTGAGACCCTGATAGTGTGAAAGAGCCCATTTCTTTGGATATATTAATTGTGGGATGCTGTTGAATTTCTCAGTTGCTAATTTTATGTTATTTCTGTTTATAATTATTGACTGTGCTTTTATGTTCTTTTAACTACCCAGAAGTATGTATATGAGATAGGCAGCCATATAAAATAATTAAACAAGCAACAAGTGGTGTCAAATATTGCTCTGAAAAGCAAAAGCAAACAGAAATTTCAATAGAAATTGCTTTGAAAAAGGCCCCTATAAAAGCCCAGTGTTTACCATGAAAATAGAATAGAATAGAAGTTTTTGTTGGCCAAGTGTGATTGGACACACAAGGAATTTGTCTTGGTGCATATGCTCTTGGTGTACATAAAAGAAAAGACACGTTCATCAAGAATCATAAGGTAAAAACATTTAATTTTTTCTACAATAGAATGAATACCTTATTTTTGAGAATGAAAGCATAGTCTCTCTGTGATTATAAAGCAAGGCATATCTTATTTCAGAAAGAACAGGATATTCAACTCTTTTCAGATACCTTAAATTTAAGCTTGACTAAGCTCTTCCTGCCCCCCTATAGATTTAAATAATCTGAATATGGAATAACCATGCAGATTACCGGGGGGGGGGGGGGGGGGGGGGGGGGGCGGGGAGAGTCAAGAGAGTAACAGATTTAAGGATATTCCTGTGCATATTTGAAAGAAAGAAGGCAGGAAGGAGAATATCCTCCTTTCTGGGGAAGAAGTGGCAAGGGCAGAGAAGAAAAGGAGGGGGACCTTTGTTCAGGCAATGACCCAGGAGAAATGTGCTTATTTCATTGTGCTTATTCATAGGCATTGGTGGCCTTCACCTTGATGTCCATTTAATGTTGTCCTATTCAGCAAAGGTTCCTATGATCAGGTAATTATCTTTCATTTATAGAAACACATCTCTGTGTTTCAAACACTTTCCTCACCAGTTCTGCTATAGATCAATATCTCCTTAAGACCTTGCACTATTGTTTGGGAGAATGATATTGATTTCTCCAAGGAACAAGGGATGATGTTTGCATGAAGGGGGAGCGGGGAAGTAATGCCACAGATGCCTCTGTACCAAATTCTGGCTGAAAGATGTGTTACAGTCAAGTAATAAATTGTACTCCTTGGCATTTTGAACGATGGTGTCACATATTGTATTTTTATGCTCACAGTTCATTTCCAAGTCACAATGCAAGGAAGCATCCAGTCCCTATCATTTAAAAAGCCAACTTATTTACAAAGCATTATAGGAAGTTTCTATTTCCTAAGGTTTCTGCAGATTAAAGCTAATTAAACATAGATTTAAAATCTATTTGTGAAAAAACACAAATTTTTCATCTAACCGGTAGTGGCGAAAAATGGTTGATTTGGAAGGGATAGGTACCATTTACTATTTGCATGATCTTTCAGTAATAAGTAGTAATAAAGTCACTATGAAGTTTGTCCTTTTCACATTTCACAATGTGAAAAAAGCCCTTTTTACACAAACAAGAGTTTTACAGAAGAAATTCAAAAGTGTCTTTATAAAGTTAATTCCTGAGGAACAACATTCTTCCCAGCATTTTTTTTTTAATCAGTGTACAGGCTGATTACAATCTGCTATTATTTCTAATGATATTGTTTGGCAAGAGTGTTAAGAACAATCAATCAACAAATCAATCAATTCTTTATTTTGGTCAAAGACCAGCATGAAATATTAAGATAACATTTTGATCAGTTTAAAACATTGCTGTTGCAAGCAGCCTAAAAATTAAAGCAGTAAATAGCTACTGGAAATGCTAGATTACAATCATTAACGTGTACATAATCAAAAATAGTTTTCTTCTTTATGAAAAATGTTTCAAGACTGACCCTGATATATGAGACAAGAAAGAACAAATCAGGGCTTCCTAAATGCATGCATAAATGAAGATTTTTCAGAAACAAAATTGAATGGTCTGTGCTCTGTTCCTGCACCTTTGGAGGGGGGTGGGATGCCCTTCTGGTCTTACCTTGGATAACAAAACGTTGTGTTTTCTTGGGTTGCTGAACTTTTACCATCATCAGAACTTTCAGGAAAGCCACATGCCTTGGGCAATCAATACTGTGAAAATGAATACATTTCTGGGTGAAACCTTTTAAGTGTATCCCAGTGTTTGTGTATTTTTAAAGCACTTGAAGGCAGAATGTGAGGTTGATCTGTGCTTTATTTATTACTCGCCATTCAAAGGTTTTCAACCATCAAGTTTCTCCTGCAGCAACTAGAGATAATTAAAGAGAAGGCAAGAATGCAGAGAGCTGTGCTAAACAATATGATTTCTCCTTTCTCTGGTTTTATGTCATGGGTTCTTAGCTGACAATATATTCTCAAATCCAAAGAAGAAGAATGGAACTGTAGCTCTGGGTTTATATTTATTTATTTTGGAAGTGCTTTTAGATGTTCCATAAGCTTAATGCATCAGGGATGACACTTGAAGAAAAGAAAGGTCAGGGTAGGCAGAAGAAATATCTTGATAACTACTTTTCTGCCATTATATTCAGTAATGTTCACTCTTACGGAATATTTAATCAATATTGACTCACTTGTCAGTTGAAACTGAATAAAGGATCTAAGAAGATATGTCCTGTTCTATGCTTTTCTAACAAGTGAATAATCTTTGTCTCTTGAGACATCTTTAAGATAAGCCTTTGCTTTACAAATATAGTCCTTCTATTTGATTCTTTGGAGCATATTTATTAATAGGAATAAGAAAAAAATGAAGTTATAAAGAATAAACAAAGATGCCTCATAATGTCAAATCAATTCTGTTGTCTTCTACTCTGTTTCCCTGAAAATAAGACATCCCCTGATAATAAGCCCAATTGAGCTTTTGAGCATATGTGCTAAAATAAGCCTCCCTCCAAAAAAAGCCCTCCCCGAAAATATTTAAACACAGAGCTGGAAATCAGGTAAAATGGCAAAAGAAGCCCCATCTTGCTCCACATGCCCCAAAATAATAAGAACTCCCCGAAAATAAGGCCAAGCACTTATTTCGGGGTTAAAAAAAATTTAAGACAGAGTTTTATTTTTGGGGAAACACGATGTTGTCCCATTATATCAAGAAGTGCTTCCTCCTGTAATATCCTGCCTCTTTTAAACCCTCAGTTGAGCCTCTACCTCTCAATTGCAAGAAAGCAGTTGAAAACAAACACTCTTTTTGCCTGTGGCATCTGAGTGTTAGAAAGCCTTCTCCAGGAAGCAGGCTTTGCAGGTATTGGCAGTATTGGGGGATTTGAATGGGAGGAGACACAGGACAAATCCTGGTTTTAAGCTTTGAAAATATAGGCACTTGTCTGACTCTGCTTAACAGAAGCTTCTATTGTTCCTTTTACTGATGTGATGTGAAGATAGTTCTAATAAAACTGGTTGGAAGCAACCTCTTTAGAAGTTAAACTAGGAGTCTGTCCCACGTATTTACATGCAAAGTTTGCCACAAGGAAGGGAAACTGAAGGATGAAAAGTTAAGCCACCCATGTAGATGTAAAAATTCCCATTTTATTGAGAATCTTTAAAATAAAATATTTGAATATTTTATATCTTGACTGTTATAAATTACAGTGTTGCAAAAGTAAGAAGCAAATCAGCAGTGTGCATTAAAGATGAATTAATATCAGTTACTCCATAATTGGGTTTTTTTTAAATTTTACGTTCATTCCATCATATTCCCACATTTGTTTAGAATGTTTGAAAATATGCATAAAAGTAATATTTAATATTATTCTCATTTTCCCTAAGATATATGCTTTGAATGCAAATTTTATTTGGTATACTTCTTTGTAAACAATTCCTCCCCCCCATATATAAATTAGTTGATTCAGAAAAGAAAGAGAATACTTGGCCTTCCAGCATCAGCAAATAGTGTGGGAAGTCCATTAGAGCCCTCTTCATGTATGAGACATTGTAGTTGATTCACAGCCAGCCATTTTACTCTGGCAAGCTCTCAAGGTGGTAAATCATCTTTAAAAACAACACCCAAAATGAAAAGCACAGATTAAATCTAACAAATTAAAAAAAACAAACCCAAAATCATTTAACCAGCAAAAAGTTCATTTCTTTACAGCATTTCTAAAAACGGATTTTATGGAGGCCAAATCCTGCTAATAAGGGAGTGAGAACCAGTTTCCAGAAGGCAAGAGGTAAATGAAAGTCAGGGCAGCAGCATGTCCACAATATTTGCAATGTGAGTATGATGAGCATAACTTTAACTGCAAAGGTGGATAAATTCATGAAGCTGTCCTTTGACTGGCTCATGTTTTTTTAAATTAAGACTAGGAAGAATAGAATAGAATACAGAATAATTTGGTTGGGAGAGACTTGGATCATGGAAGTCATCAACCAACAAATCAACAATCAGAAAAAAAATATTTTGCAGGAAAATAATTAGTGATGGAATACATGTTCAGCATTCCCTGATGAGGAGCCATCACACTGATGGACTATAAAGTCGGTGAAGAAATGTGATTGTCTTCCCTATCTATTTGTGATCTTTCAAAAAAGACATTCTACCATTAACTTTTATTTTATTTATTTTGTTTTATTCTTTGTTGTAAGCCACCCAGAGTCCCTTGGGAGTTGGACAGCATAGAAATGCGACAAAATAATGAATAAATAATAATAAACTACTGATCAAGCTACACATTATGTAAATTAATTTTAAATAAATACCAAGGAGCTGGTCATTTATAAATCTAAAGTAAACATCTAGATCCCAAAGGTGATCAGGTCTATTATGCAGTGAGGAGAAGGATTCAAAATTTCTTCTATGAAATCCTCTTCCCATTTCAAATAGCACAGAAATTGTTAAAAAGGCAACACAAAAAACCCTCACGGAAACCAAGAGAAGAAATGATAATATTTTAGCCCTGTGTACAATCCAATATTGAGGGAGGGAGGGAGGGAGAGAGGGAGGAAGGGAATAATGGAAATAACATTTCAAGGTTCACAATTCTTCTTGCAGTATCTCTTGTTTCCCTGTCATTTATGTGGCCATAAAGTTGTAGAATTTGTTTACTAAAGTGGATATTACATTAATTGAACCAATTAATGATTCTGATTCTACCAATCCATCTTGGTGCATTTATGTGTATCTGTGGATGGGGAAAAACGTTAGCCATTACCGGTAGTTATCTGAATTATAAATGCTCAACAAACTTTCATATCTTCTTTGCTTTCATTTAGTCATATATGTTGGCAACTTTGTCTCCTGTTATTTCTGGACATCAGTCTCTTTATGAAATAGATCTCACTCCATCAACGAACATTCATTCATTAAATATACATTTGAATTGCAACAGGAAAAAGCATCCAGTTACTGTTAAATATGCATGTGCATTTTAACACTATTAGTCAAGAATGAGACAGAATTAGAAGCACAAACCATCCATGTAGCAAATATAAATATGATATTTTGGATCATGTTTTGAAAAGGCACAATGTAGTGCTGCTTTGATGCATACTCATTTTAAACATATCCTATTCTTGCAGAATATATCATCCATAGCATTTTCTATGCTAATTCCACATTTTTAAAGATTCTTTCTGTACCTCTACTGCTAATAACATCACCATAGCTGCGTATTCACTGTGGCTAGGAAATTAATACTGTTCTTATTGTTGAAAGAAGAAACTGCATCGCCACAAAATATGAGTTTTTTTGTTTTTACTCTGCAGAACATCTAATTCACACAGTACTGTCTTATGTCTATTTATTCTTGTAATATGGCTATATAACTATTTTCCCTCTCATCTTTTTTACAATCTTATTGGAATCATTACTATTATTATTATTATTATTATTATTATTATTATTGCTCTGTCGTTTTGCATACACTGAGACTTTCTGCAGCAGAGATAAATTCCTTGTGTTTAATCACACCTGGCCAAATAAAGTATTCTATTTCCATTCCTATTCCAATTTCCATCCTAATTCTATCCCATCCCATTCTATTTTGAATAGCATTTTTTTTTTGAATTTCCATAACAATTCTTCACCCCATTTTTTTTAAATTTGATTTATATGCCGCCCTTCTCCAGAGCGGCTTACAATGCATTAAGCAATAGCCTTCATACTTTTGTATATTTTATACAAAGTCATTGCCTCCATAAACTGGGTCCTCATTTAACCTACCTTAGAAAGGATGGAAGGCTGAGTCAACCTTGAGCCTGGTGAGATTTGAACTTATAGTAATTGCAGACAGCTGGTTTTAATCACTATGCTTTTAGTCTGCTGAGCTAAACCAGGCATTGACTATTTCTATTCAAATAGTTTGAAGGTCTTCCTATAGTCTTTTTGCAATGAAGTAACTCTAATTCTTTGTGCTATGATAAAATATGTTGTGGCATGAATGTAAGAGTAATATATCTCCAACCAGAAAATGTCATTTGGGAATGTCAAAATATTGCTTTTTCTGCTACATAAAGTTTATGTAGCATGACATTGTGGTTAGTTACAGACATTTATATCTGGCTTTAGAAAGGAGACTCCTTGTAATTTTTCTAAGGATTTCCTGGATTTCTATAATTAGGGGAGACCCCTGATTTAAGTAATTAAGAATTTAAATATAAATTTAGGGATTTAGGAAAACCCAGTTTTGGAAATAAATAGCAAAATGGTTTTAGAGTGTTGATTTTGGAAAGTTAAAAATGGACTAAATGTACAGATGGATTTGAAATAAGACTTTGAATTAATTATAACAATTATTCTTGTAGGGAATGGCTGTTGTTTGGATTCCTTAGGGGGGGAAAAGATAGGATGCAACTTTGAAGGTTGGACGCTAGAGAAAATTAGCTAGAAGAAATTAAAGATTACAATTAAAGGAGAATATTTAAATTTGACTTGCTAGCACAGAATGATGTAAATATTTTTAACATTGGACACATTGAATAATGGACTCAGAAGCTAATTTTTAAAATGTTTGCCATTATAGCTAAACTGTATTTAAATATTGTTGTGACAGAGAAGCAAGTTCTACCAGAAATTGATTCTACCAGACTGAAATTGATTTGAATGTGGATTTTTAAATGACAAGCTACAAGAATGTTATGGAAACAGATGTTATACTGGATATACAATGAAACCAGCTGATGTGTTAATAATTAAAAGGAACATACAAACCAAAAGAATGACTTGGATAATTCTTCTATATTAGATTTACAAAAGAAACCTAATAAAGTTTTGAAGGATTTTCTGAGAAGAGTTAATAGAAAAAATTAGGTTAATGTGTTTGTGGGCCCCGTTGTGTATTTATTACTATGTTTGTCCTATGGGCCATTACTACTGTATGGTTGCCTGTCCTGTCCCATTTTGCTTAATGTTTTTTTTTCAACAATGTATTTGGATTTTGTAAGCTGCCTAGAATTTATGGGAGTGAGCAGCCATGATAAATAATAACTATATGATAATGCTTGTTTTGAATTTAATCAGTGGATACCAATGTACAGCTCTAATTGTTCAGAGTTGCTATCTGGATGAAGTATCTTAAATAGTGACAAAAAATAGGTGATATTCCCTTTACCAATGAAGAGCGTATCAAATGTTTTTCCAAAAGCAACTGGATTTTCTTGTTTTTTCCATGAAAACATTTTGCTTCTCATCCAAGAAACTTCTTCGGTTTTCTGTTCTTTGATTGAGAATCTCAACTGACAATGAATGGAGTAATTTTCACAATTCATAAAAGAGCATAAGCCAGAACGCTGCTATTGATTCAAAGGACATTTTGAGAGTTAATCTATTCTTTTCAATTTGTATCTTAGTAACTGACAATTTAGTCCCCCATATTATAAACAAACAAAGCAACCTCTAAATATGTTACAGAATAATCTTTGATTCAATCAATGTGTAGTTTTACTTCTACTTAATCTTAACGTATTTTGCATGTGTTTTGTTGAATCAGTACAAAACAATTTTCCTGCGTTGTATTTTAAAATGTCAATAAAGTCACTTCCTGATGCTGATATTTTTAGTCATAAGATATATAGTAGTAGTAGTAAGATATGAAAGCATAAACTTTATGACTGTTGTGGCATCTCTTTAGTCATGTGATTGAGAGATGTACACTTCACAATTGATGGGCATTTACCACTATAGCACTGCAATCACATAATTGCTATTTGCATGCTTCACAACTGGCTTCCAACAAGAAGAGTTATTGGCAAAGTCAGCAGTAAAATCACAAGTTCAATCAGAATAGAGCTGGAAGGGACCTTGGAGGTCTTCTAGTCCAACTCTCTGCTCAAGTGACTGTCCAGTCTCTTCTTAAAAGTCTCCAGTGATGAAGCATTTACAACTTCTGATGGCAAGCTGTTCCACTGGTTAATTGTCCTTAGTGTTGGGAAGCTTCTCCTTAGTTCCAGGTTGCTTCTCTCATTGATTAATTTCCATCCATTCTTTCTTGTCCTGCCCTCTGGTGCTGTAGAAAATAAGTTGACTCCCTCCTCTTTGTGGCAATCTCTCAAATATTGGAATACTGCTATCGTGTCCCCCCTAGTCTTTTTCTCTAGACTAGCCATACCCAAATCCTGCAACCATTCTTCGTATATTTTAGTCTCGAGGCCTTTAATCATCTTAGTTGCTTAGTTTAGGTCAGATGATATCATACTTAACAACTGCAGATGATTCATTTAGTGACTGCTACAGAAGCTGGTTGCGGTGAGATGAAGTCTTGCTTTATGACTGAATTGCTTAGCAACAGAGTTGTCAGTCCCAATTGTGATCATTAAACTGGGACTACCTGTAGAGTATCACTGCCTGCAGACCCAACAAAATAAACTTTCAGCTACTTGTGCAATGTGCGAAAGGGAAATAAAAACTGTTCTTAGTAGTTCATGTTGCCGTCTTTTCCTCCACCGCCCAAAAGCAATCCATCTTGGAAGAAAAAAACTGTTTATTAAATGATCCTTTTACATGTTTTGTGGGGTTGTTGGGTTTTTTTTAGTTCCATGAAGCTGTCACTGTAAAATGAGAGGGTTTTTAGTACTCTTTGAAATAAGGATGTGATGTGGGATCAATTTTCTATGGCAGTAAAGTAAAAGGAGAAAATGGAAGCAATTTTCTCTTTTGAACATGCCCTATTTAATGAAATTGATGTCACAGTAAAGCTTTATTTAAGGAAGATGCAGGAAGAGCCACAAAATGATACTGTGGTCAAAGACTTCCACTCTGAATATTTCCTTGCTCCTCCTCCTCCTCCTCCTTCTTCTTCTTTTTTAGTAGCTACTTTCATGGATAATAGATAGTAGTAGCCACAATTCGATCTCCACAATTTCCCACCACCACCCGTCTTTCTCTCTGCTTCACCTAAACAAATAAATAAAACAGACCCTGGAGTTTTTTTGGGTGGTGGGTGGGGTGCTAGACAAAACTTTTTTAAATAACAAACTTTGCCTGCATGTTGTGTTTCCTATTCAGTTCTATATCCAAGATCCAAAAATAATACACTAATGTATTAGTGGATACATTAAAGAGAATGGGACATAAATTATTTTTTTTTTAAAAAAGCAAAGTAAATAAAGATGAGATGCAATGGACATTGTGATTGTCTGCATTCAACCATGGGTTCCTGTTGTCTGTTCATGTATCCACATAGCCAATCGAAGAAACTTGTTGTTCTAGTGACTATACCATATATAGTCACAGAAAAATTGAGAATTTTAGGTGTCAAAATATACACCCCCCCAATTGAATTCAGCTTATCCATGGATGGGCTGCATTGCAAAGCACCTGTCAGAAGCATGAAGGCACTTCTGGTGAGATCACCATTGCTTGGGGGGGACACCCAATTGGTGACTCCTTTCATAGGAGTCACTCCTTTCCCCAGGAAGACAGATGGGCTTATCATATATATAAATGATAATACTTGCTTCTAAAGTGCCTGTGTGTCCTATATATACTCATATCCATGGATAAGCCAATCCTCAAATTTTTAACCAAAATACTATGGAAAAATGCATTACCCAGTTTTAAGAGTTGACTTATCCATGGGTGGTGTATTTTTTATGGTACTTGGTTAAAATTTGAGGGTGAGCTTATTCACAGATGGGCTTATCCACAAGTATATACGGCCAGTAGTAGTAGAGTAGAACAATAGCTTCATTGCCCATAGGAAAATGCTTCTATAAGAGAAGGAAAGTTGAAGTAGAGCTGGAGTCTTAAGAAATCAGAGATGACTCTACAAAGAAGAACTGGAAGGAGAACTCTGATAAAGAAAATATAATGGATGATACAATCTAAGTAAGATGTAGACAGCAGTAACTGTTGAAAATGTGTGACTAGTTTCAGTAAAGAGCTATGTTGACTGATAACCCAAAATTGTACTGGCAATGTTATGCTGCTGAAGATTTGTTATTGTTCCTGAGATGCTGAAAGACATCAGAAACAGGGGAGGCATGATTAAGAAAAATGTGCCAAAATCGAACAGAAGGATGCACCTTGGGATCTTGTCTGCTCTTTACTGAAGATCTCTCAAAGATTTGAGATAGCCAGAAAATAAGAGGTTTTATCTGCCAGAAGGAAGCCTCTTGTTAGTCTGAAAGAAAGAATAACAGCTGTATATGCATTCCCTCTTTGTCCTTGTAGGAACTTAGCAGAATAATTAGAAACATTCATGTGTTCATTAATTCAACATTATAGCATGAAATATATGCAGTTAGATCAATGTTAGACTGCAACCTTGAGTACGGAAAAGAAAATGTTATTTGCAATGCATTTTTAATCTATAGGCTGAAGAGGTAAGGAGAACAGAGATGACCTTGCCTTCTCTGTAGTAAATAATCCTCACTGATTTTTGCTAAAGAATGTAGTAAATTATAAGTAACTTGCTCATTTTGATTTATTTTCTTAATAAGATTTTTAAAAAGACCTGAAAAAGCGTATGTGCCTTTCATTGATTCCTACAAACTCACAAGAAGCTCCTGTGACAAAGCCAAAAATGTAACTTAACTTGTAAAAAGGAAGCATACTATCATGTGTTCTCTATAGTCAAGAAAGGAAGGGTGGATGCTCATTAGAAAGAAAGAATTCTTAATAATGGCACACCAGTTGCGTAACAACATTTCAGGAGAGGAGTGGTTAGTGCAGCTTTCATTAATATTAGCGTTGCACATGTTCTCACTTTATGCTGTCCTAATTTCTCTGCAAATCAGCAATAAAAACCTCTAGTTGCTACTCTATAAAAGTTGGAAGAATCTATCTTAATGTATGTTTTTCTATACAACTTAAGTGAATTGTATAGTATACATTTTTCAACTTAGTACCTGGTTCAACTTTCATAGATAAACATTAACTTTGATAGAACTTCCCAAACTCATGCTTTGAAAGATCAACTTTCCTAAATGTCAGCTGATTGTATAAATGTTTCTAATTGAAAGTGACATTGGACATCTTAGGGAATGAAAATGGCTCTTTGGCACATACATAAACTCATAGTCATACATATTATCCCAGATCATTCATCTATTGGATATAGAAAAACTTAAAACAACAACAACAGAGTGTGAAATCAGTGAGGAACCGCTGGTAAAGGACTGAACTTGCATAATCCATATTTGTAATCTCCAAGAAGCTGGAGAAATTAGAAAATTAAAGCAGAGGACCATTTCTTTTTGTTTCTGTACAAATTAAGTAAAATATGTACCCAGGAATTTCTGCTACATTTTTATTTCTCTTTTGCTAAGCCTCATTTTCTATATCCCTTTGTAACAGTTATGGGATTTGGTGTTAAATTTGCACTTTCACTTGTATTTCAGGCTGTGTTCATGAAATATAGATTTTTAAAAAACTTTTGTAATAATCTGAACTCCATCCTCAGAGTCGTCAAATCTCCTCAGAGATTTTGAGCAGCAAGCTCTTCATTTGCGAACTATACAGAATACTTTTTCCTTTAGATTTTTCTTCTTTAACTAATTTGCAAGCTACTGTATTCTGGGCAGCACTGTATTTATCTTCTTTCACAATGAATGTCTGCATTTTAACACTTACAGTTAAAAGGTTTTTTCCCTTAAAAAAGACTTTTCTCTTTTAAAAAGATAAAGATTGATTTTGTTTATCTCCCATGAGCTTAGTCTATCTCCCAAGGGGGAAGGAAGGACTGAATCTTCTAATAATCATGCCCTTATACTAAACAGTTAGGAGACAGCAATATCAAAATTACTTCAACTTTTACATTTTAACCTTTTAATTAGCATGGGATTACGGAGCCCCATCTCTTTTGAATGCCAGGTTGTGGGGAGGGCATGCCCTTAGAAGATAGCTCACAACATCAGGAACTACACTCCAAGCAGGAGATAAAGACCTGGAAGGATTCTAGGAAAAGAAGCTTGGAACTTCAAGCATCCCATCCTGCTGGTCTCAGCATCACTATAAAAACTTGTTGTGAAAAAATAAATCTCAGACAAGAAGTTTATTTCACAGTCTATTTATGTTCTCTTTGGTTCCAAATGGAGATCTTTTAACTTATCCATAGGGTAAAGACTGGATTTCACATTTATGTTGAACACCCAAAGAACCTCTGTTATGAAATTGTAAAGAAGTGTTATGTGTGAATCAGTCCATTGTATTTTATTATGTACAAGCTAGCCTGAATCACATTAGCCCTGGGGAGATTGACAGGCAAATAAATTATGCATTATGATGGGTAAAGACTTAGTTCAAAATACAATTCAAAATAAAGATTACCCATATACGGAATATCATTTGCATAAAAAAAAAGAGTGGCTTAACTAAGAGTCTACCTGCCAACAGGTCTACCTCCCCTATTGCAGGAGTCAAGTATTATTGTATAAAACTCTCATACATCAAGCATATAAGCAACACTAATATTTTGTAAGAGAATTTTATACTGCATACAGGTATCCTTGACTTAGGACTGCACTGAAGCCTGCCCATTATGGTCACAAGTGGAGATGGTCATTAAGTGAGATCACCTCACTTACTACCATCAACCCCTAATGTGATCATTAAATGACTATGTTGTTAAGTAGACCATGAGGTGCATCAGGGATGAGGGAGACTCTGGGAGGCCTAGCACAGGCCCAGACTTGCCTGCCCTGAGCCTCCAAAGGCCTCCTGCAACCTGAGACATCCTGTGTGCTGCTTCCCACCCCTCGGGCCTGTTTCCCATCCCATTGGGCCCCACACCAGTGGTAAGTTGCTCCCAGTTCTGCCGAGCCGGTAGCGGTGACGGTATGATGTCACTGAACCGATTCTGCTGCCCCCCTCCCCCTGCGTTATTCTTACCTTTTATTTGGCCCCACCCCCAATCAATTGCTGCCTCCTGAGTCCCAGCTGATGGCTGGAGGGAAAAAAACTGTTTAAACTCTTGCCGCGGGGCTTCAAAGGGCCGCCCTATAGCTGATCAGTGTTAAAAGAAAACAAATGAGTAGACCGGTGCCTGAAAAAATACATGAGTAGATCAGTGCCTGCAAAAATAAATAGGTAGACGGGTAAAGCTCTGCAAGCAGTTAAAGCCTGGTAGACCAATACCTCTGCTAAATCCTAAATAACTGTCACATGACCATCAAGCCACGCCCACAAAATAAGCCACGCCCACAGAACCGATAGTAAAAAAATTTAGAACCCACCCCTGCCGCACACTCTCTTCTGCACCCTCCTCCACACATTTCTGGAGCTCAGGGTAGGAAAAGAGAACAGGCCACTTCTTTGCTGGACCAACATGGCAAGATACCAGAAGCAGTTGCCATTTTCTGAGTGGCTTGTGAATTGTGGTTGCTTGGAAAATGACAGCCACTTCCAGGATCACAATGAATAGCCTAGCAACAAAGTAGTTTGCTTTGCTTCACTAATGCGAACACTCAGTTTAACAAAGCAAAGCAAGCCTCTCCAGTGCTGGGCTGAATGGCACAATCTCACAAGCAGCCATCATTCTGTTTTGCTTCACTAACATGAATTTTGCTTCAATAACATAATTTTTTCCAAGCTTATTGCAAAAATGTTTGATTATAATATTTTTGGATAATGCTGTGTGAAAGTATGATGTATAGTCTCATATTCTTTCTGCTAATCGTTCAGATAATGGAGTAAGGCTACATCTTCTGGGTATTATCTAAACAGAAGATTATTTTTTTATGAAAGTCCAAAAGCAATTTTATGTCATACAATAAACTTTTCCTACTGTGTTTATTGGCTCTTGATGTTCATTAACTGTGTATAGGATTTCATTATTCAGATTCACAAATACTCTGGGAAATACTGGCAACTTATATATTTTGGAAAACTAATTTGAAATATTTCCATTATCGAGTTTGTTTTCCATCAATTTTTCCTCTTGATCACCTGTTTGGGGAAATAGAACAATAATGGCTTGCCCCAAATAACTAAATGTGTAAAAGCATTTATTTATTTATTTATTTTATTGGCTGCCCATCTTATCACAGGGTAACTCTGGGTGACCAGAATTATCATATGTTATGCATAAAGAAGGGTTATTAAGTGAGTTATTAAATACAGAGAATTTATTATATTTACAGGAATTGATACATCAATTGATCAGACTGATGATTAGTGATACAAGTGATCAGATATATTCTCATTAAGTCCTTTATGAAAATTCCATAGTAAATTTCTCTTAGTTACAATACAGCATTAGTAACATAATTATTCTGTGTGCAATGATACTTCATTAAAAGTAGAGTACACTAAATAACAAAATATGCAGAATCCATTAATTTGATATTTGTCAATTTCTTATATTCAAAGAGCCAATTTGCTCAGAGTTCCAAGGCTATATTGGCACTTATTGATGTAGGGAATAATATTTTTAATGGATTTATATTCTTCAGAATTGGAGCTGCTTTATTTATTGATTTATCGATCGATCAATCCATCCATCCAGATTTTAGTCAGAGAGTGAGTAGTATGTACAGAAGGGATGACGAAAAATTGTTTTGCAAATAACTACTATCAGGCTTAAAGCAGGATATCATGCACCTATGTATTGACAATATTATGCACAGTATCACATAGATTTAACCTTAAGAGAAGAACACTGAATGGAGTCTTCAAAATAAAAGGAAAACAATGAAGCCTGAGAGTACCTTAAAGACTTACATGTATTTTGCAGACATAAGATCTGTATTCTAGAATCCAACTCCTTCAAAATAAACTTGCCAAAGGTCTTTGGCTGCCTCGTGAGTGCTTTTCGGTAGAAAATGGCTACTGCCTAGAAATAGCAACAGCATCTGACTTATATACCGCTTCATAGTGCTTTTACTGTCCTCTCTAAGTGGTTTACAGAGTCAGCATATTGCTCCCAACAATCTGGGTCCTCATTTTACTGACCTTGGAAGGATGGAAGGATGAGTCAACCTTGAGCCTAGTGAGATTCGAACTGCGAAATTACAGGCAGCCGGCAGCCAGCAGAAGTAGCTGCAGTACTGCTTTCTAACCACTGCGCCACCATGGCTCTTATATAAATAAAAGCAAGATGTGCAGAGATAAATGCTTTCACTATACCTAGAAAAAAGGCAGAAAACCTATGTGCTTTTTACTCTGCTTTAAGGGCTTAGAGCACACATTTTACCAGTGTTAACTGCTTTATTCTTCAAAAGTATTTTGAAATTTAATCATTGGTACTGATTCAGCCAGAAGTTGTTAGAGTTTGATTTCAGCTATCATATAGGAATAGGCATATACAACTCACCACTTACCATAATTTGAATCCCATCACAGCACCTTGTCTAAGAGATCACAGAAAGGAACATACTAAATTGTAGAGGCAGTGAAACTGGAATAGATTTTATTATGAAAAAAGCAAAGAATGTTTTTCTATGCTGAGAGGATTTTCCATATTCTAAGGAAGAAATGTGACCATTCCCAAATAAAAACTCCTATAAGCTACTGTAGCAGTGGGAAGATTAACATACATCAATAACACTTTGCCTAAACCCAATGCTCTACGCCTATTCAACCTGTACATCATGCACGGACATTCAATCAGTATGTCATGCACTCAAGTCATGCATGTATGTGTATTTCTTTCAGTCATACATGTGTTCTCCCTAACTCACATCTGAATTATCCTAAAGGTTAAAGCAGATGAATTTATCAAGAATTTACTAGACTATCTAATTTAATCATACCCTTGTATCATTCTCTAGACCAGACCTGGGCCCCTTTGGCTGTCCCTGTCCGACCCACATGGATTGCTTCTATTTTGAAGGTTCAAAATAGAACCTATTTTTTCTTCAATTTGCATATGAGCATGTGTGCATCCCCTTACACTTTCACAGCTCTATTGGTTCAGCCTTCCACAACAGTCCCAGTTTCCCATGTGGCCCCTTAATTTTCCATGCCTGCTCTGGAGGGAAACAAAAGAAGAAAGATGCCTGGAAGGTGGTACTGATGTAGGAAAATTTTACAGGACCAAGTCAAAATCCCTAATCCAAATGCATCTTCCCAGAGCCCGAGGTCAGCTATATAGTGTCAAATTGGACAACTATCCCATTATTAAAACACTTTCCCTCTAAAAATTATACCCTGTCAACTTAACCAAGCTGAAAAAGCTAGGCAAAGATACTGGGAAAGCAAAAGAAAGTAACTCCCTAGAAAGAAACTATGTTTGTGGAATAACTGCCTCTTTGTTCTTTCAAAACCCAATTATCATTGTAGTCCTGCCCCATTGCCTCATAGTTATATCCTAATGGCTTCACTGACTTTACTAGGCATATGATGTATTATGTGCCATGAAACATCTAGTTGCTCTATCTAATCACATGTATATTGTAATTGTACAATTACAGTATACAGGGACTGTAACCCCTCTTTAGGCCTGTTTTTGCCTTCAGCACTAGCAATAAACCAATTTGTGCTTCAAGATAATGTGTCCTAATCTTAGATTCAAGCATAACACTGAAGTATTCTGCCATACCGACATTAAACCAAATCAGATTGGATTCCTGGTACCGAGGGGAGAAAGAGGCATACTGACCTATTTTATCTGAAGAAATGTGGACGGCCCTAAGGTGCTTGAGTACACAGTACAATGAAGGAAACAAAATTCTGCACCAGGAATTTTTAGCAGGCCTTGCAAAGGCCTTGTATGTTCAAGCTGAGGAAAGATGTAGGAGGTCTGAGCTGGTGAATTATGCAGCAATCTATTTTAGAATAGGGTTCCCTAATCTTTGTGCCTCGGGTTGTCTTCAATGGCTTTGTCCCCAATTATTGGCAATGTAGGAGAAGGCTGAGGAGAGTCAGAGTCCCCAAAACATTTTTGAAAAGACTGCTCGAAGATAGTTTATAAATAAGAAAAAAAAAATAACCTACGTCATTTTGGAAAAACCCTGCCAAGACAATAGCTATTAACAGCTCTAGAATCTCCCATCAAATAGAAGGAAAGAGTGTTCTGAGCATTCAAGTATGAATTAGCCAAAATATCCTTGTGTATACAAGCAAGCAGAGGCCACATGTGCAGCAAACGCTGGAGAAAAACAAACAAACAGATAAGAAACACTATCTGGCAGCAGACCCATCCCACTCTTCATTCATAGCTCAGCTTTTGATATAATTAGCAATTTTGAACTACAAAACACTGCCCCAGTGGAATAATAAACTCTAACATCTGTCAGAAAAGCAAGTGCCTATCAGATTGCCAAGAGAAACATTTTTCTTCTCATTCAATTCACATCTAAATTGAAAACAACCCCAGAAAGTATCCAGTGGCACCAAATCACTATATGTTTCTGAGAGGATGCAAGCTGTTCACCATCACAGACAAAGCTCCCCAGCCAGGCAGCAATCACTCACCCAAATTAACAAATCATTTAATTTAGACAGAAAAAGAATTTGTAATTGACCGATGACGTGGCCCCATATGGCACTGTAAATTGAAGAAATTTTAAAAACTAGGCACAGCCGCCCCTGTGACAGCAAAAGATATGAAGGGTATCAGTAAGTAAACTCTGGATATATTATAGGAGAACTTGGATCAGCCTAACCTCTCTTCCTTTCTATCAGCATTTGCCCCCACTAGAAAACAATTTGATAATTTTGAAAAGGACAATTTGTCTCTAACAAAACATAGCATAGGTCAGACATTCAAGAAATACTGAATCTTTGGATATTCATATTTGCCTCTTATTCTCTCTCTCTCTTTCTCCCTCTCCCTCTCTCTGTCTCTCTCTCTCTCAACATAAGGAGAGGAGAGGAAAGGGAAGAGGAGGGGAAGGAGAAGGGGAAGAGGAAAAGAAGAGGAGTAGGAGAGAAGTCACAATTCAGTGGTATATATAATTATATCTGGAGTTTCTTAAGGAAAAATAATCAGTTTTTAAATGTTAGGTGGAAAGTTCGTTTCAAAAACTTTTTTCTCAGATCATTATAACAATATTGGAAAAAAATTTTTTATCTTGGAGTATTACAAAGTTATTCACATTGTTGCAGAAGACCTCAAGGGGCAAAGTCTGCAAACAAATTAACTGGGAGGCATAATCTAGACTTGATATTTTTCCATGTTATATATCTTCTTATATGTAATTTTTACATATTTCAGGAAATCTCAACTTTATTTTTGCAAGAAAAATGTTATCTTTTTTTCCTGGAGATCTCCCTAATATACACATTTGGAATACAATTTTGTGGGGGATCAGAAGCATAACTTTATTCAACTGCTTAGCAGTAAGGAAAAGGAGAATGCAAATTAGGTCAATTCACTTAAAAACTTTTTTCTCCCAAACATCTCTAGATAATGCCAATCCACTAATAAACTCTCTCATATTTCCAATTTATCTTTCAGTTGACAATTATCAGCGCAAGTTATAAACATGTCTATAAAGTTTCTTGCTAATGACACAATTTAAACCCTGTTAATATAACCTGTGCCTATGAACAGTTCAAAAATTATTTCAACAGGTATTTAAGTAATATTTATTTGGTCAATGACCAGTAACATAAAACAGACAAAAAGAAATAAAAAATAGCAAGTAGAATCAGAATAAGGCACACATTTCAATGGAACAAAAAGGACTGGCTGGAAATGAAAATAATTGATTTTAGAGAACAAAGGAGAGAACTAATAAGGGAATGGGAGGAGAGACTATCAATCAGAACAGAGCTGGAAGGGACCTTGGAGGTCTTCTAGTCAAGCCCCCTTCTCAAGCTTTATATCATTTCAGACAAGTGGCTATTCAGTCTCTTCTTAAAAACCTCCACTGATGAAGCACCCACAACTTCTGAAGGCAAGCTGTTCCACTGGCTAGTTGTCCTCACACAGGCAGAAGAGATTAACTAGTTTTAAGAAAGAGGGAAGCATGAGAAAGGAATTCAAAATAATCCCACTATGATGTGACCAAGAGATGTGACCAATCTTTCATGATTCTGCTACTCTTCAGTTTATAATTGGGATGCTTTTAAAATTTCTTTCTTTTTCATGGTTGAATGATCTCTTCT